>CAJNDS010000691.1:431196-606196 GCA_905221605.1 Symbiodinium natans
CGTGTCTTGCCCACTTGGGGCCTGGGAACCGGTCGGAGCAAGGTGGGTTTAGGGTTTAGGGTTTAGGGTTTAATTAGGGTTTAGGGTAAGAAGCCTGCCTGGTCGGGGGGTGGGGGGGGGGGGGGCGGTGGAACACGAAACCGGTGGGTGGGGGGTGGGCCACTAAGCTACACGAGTGCGCGATAGGAAGTGCACCCTAAATTTAAAGAAGGGCGTTCTCCCCAATAGCTAAGCTTTACACCCGTAACCCCTAAATACAAACCTTAAAGCCCGCAACCGCGAAAGAAGGGGGAAGCTTGGAGTTTGGATCTAATATAGGGGCCTGAACAATCAGAGTAGGATTTTGGGGGCTATTATTCTACAGTAGAGAAGGGACCCTAAGGGAATACTAGTAGTAATGATTCCGACCCTATGTTAGGACTTGGTCATTGACAGGTGTCGCCACCTGGGAGGCTGTGAAGACCCTTGGGCAGCAACGTTTAGGGTTTAGGGGTTTAGGGTTTAGGATTTTAGGGTTTTAGGGTTTAGGGTTTAGGGTTTAGGGTTTAGGGTTTAGGGTTTAGGGTGCGACGGATGTAGGGTTTTGGGGGTGGAACAGTGGATCACCCGCTTACGCTAGCGCACGAGAAGCTACTGGTAGACAGGAAAATCACCAAATTGGTATTCTATTCGACTCCTGGGTACAGTGAGGGTGACCCTAGCCCCCAAACCCCAAAGTTCCAAAGTTCAACGCCCTAAGCCCCCAAAACTTCCAACTCCACGGTTCTAGAATTACCTACCTTCAAAAAAACCCCAATCTACAAGCATCGAAAAGATATTTACATTTATATTTATATTCATATGTATGTATGTATGTATGTATGTATGTATGTATGTATGTATGCATGTATATATTTGTGTATAGCTCCTGAATCCTGAGCCCTACACGCTCTAAAGGCCGTATAAGCCAAACAAAAATCCTAAAGCTCCCTCGTGGGGACTCTGGTTGCTTATAAAACCAGTGGATGCGAGCAGGTCCTGTTTAGACTTACTGGTTCTTAATAGGGTTTAGGTTTTAGGGTTAGGGTTGAGGGTCAGCTTTTGGGAATTTTAGAGCATGAGGGAAGAGGTACCTTATCGAACCGTTGCAGGGCGATACATGAGGTATGTTAGTTCCCTCACTCCCCCGAAGAACAAATACGTTATATAGGCCCAGGTTACTGCGTCTTTCAGAAACATTGCTTTCACAGGGTCCGCGTATACTGTGATCATGGATTTATAGCTACCCACAACCCGGTACAGCACGGTACGGTCTTTGGAACCAAGCTCCTTACACATGTTCCTTACGCATGTTATCAGTGAAGCCTCTAGGTAAACCTTCAGAGCCCTAAGCCGCTGCCCCTTGCCCCTACACCCTTAACTTTAAACCCTAAACCCTAAACCCTACATCCGAAGCCCTAAACCCTAAACCCTAAACCCTAACTCCTCAACCCTAACTCCTCAACCCTACAGGATCTTCAACCTGTCCTTGGGTTCTGGAGAAGCGGCCGTCGAATTCTGGGATCATGAGCTGGTGAGCCGAGGTTCAGGGGCCAAGGGTTCAGGGTTCAGGGTTCTGCAGGGTTTGGGGTTTAGGGTTTAGGGTTTAGGGCTACACCGTCAACCCGAGGATTTAGGGTTCAGGGTTTACCTGGGACTCTGTTTACCTACAGATTGGTAGTAAGTACCCCTTAGTTCGTAGGCATACCGCACAAAACTGCAGGTCAAGAGGGTCCCAGGCAAGGTTATCTTAGGAGTCGCGAGTCAGGACTATATAGGATGCAGGGCTGCTCAACTTTGGTTTAGGGTTTAGGGTATAGGATTCAGGGTTTAGGGTTTAGGGTTTTTGTGTGAATATAAACCCAAGATGATTTTTCAAAACATTTTTGGTTCTAAGGGGAGTATAGGTTAGGGTTCAAGGTTTAGGGAACAGGGTTCAGGGTTGGGGGGTTTATAGGGTTTAGGGTAAGGTTGACGTGGAACACCTTGTGGACAACTCGGCCGCTGACCATGTGGCAAGGTGGCACACATGTGGACGAGCCAGGCGGTTTAGGGTTTGGGTTTAGGGTTTATTGTGGCCTATCTGAACGGACACGCTGATCATGTGGCATTTGCAAATTATTTTGTGAGGGCACAGATCATCATACCATGGTAAAAAGTTAGGGAAACACCTTGTGGCCTGATTGTTGCAGTTCATCCAAAGAAGCACGCTTACCACAAGAAGCTAAGCAAGCGGAGCTCTGAGATTGTGGAGCCGAAGTAGTGTCCTGGAAGATGCCAGGTTGCCCGGAAGGATGTAGGATGTGCCGCTTCCTGTTTCTAGTTGCAACCGCAACCCTCAATCCTCCACTCTCAAACCTAGCTAACAACCCTACTTTTTTATGCCCTAAACCCTAAGCCCAAACCCTTACCCCTAAACCCTGAACCCTAAACCCTTTTCCCTTAACCCTAAATTAAAGGTCCACAGGATGCCAAAGTGGGGGGGGGGGGTTAGGGGGGTAGGGGGGGGGTAGGGGGGGGGAGGGGGGGGGTGGGGGGGGGGGGGGGGGGGGGGGGGGGGGGGGGGGGGGGGTAGGGGGGGGGGGGGGGGGGGGGGGGGTAGGGGGGGGTAGGGGGGGGGGTAGGGGGGGGGTAGGGGGGGGGGGGGGGGGGGTAGGGGGGGGGGTAGGGGGGGGAAGGGGGGGGGGTAGGGGGGGGGGGGGGGTAGGGGGGGGGGGTTGGGGTGGTTTTTCCCCAAAGGGCCCCTGTGTCCTGGCCTATGGTCCGTGAGTTTATGCTGTGTGGGTGGCCTGGCCCTCGATGGAAAAGCTGCCCGGGGACCCCCCCCTACCCCCCCGTGGTAAGGAGGGAAAGAGGGAGGTTTTCACCTCCCAAACCCTAAACCCTAAACCCTTACCGCCAACCCTCAACCCTAAACTCCTAAGCCCTATCAAACGGCAGGTACCTGAGACCACACGTCGCTTCGGCTTCGAAAGTTCCCTCCTGTCGCGGCATAGGGCGCCTTGGCTCAGCCCATCCAGCTGTACATGGCCCCACGGATGGTTTAGGGTTTAGGGGTTTAGGGTTTAGGGTTTAGGGTTTAGGGTTTAGGGTTTAGGGTTTAGGGTTTAGGGTTTAGGGTTTAGGGTTTAGGGTAGCTGTACATGGCCCAACGGATGGTTTCGGCTTCTCTCACCCGGAGTAGGCGCTCATTTCCTCTAGTTTGGGGTTGGGGTTCCCTTCTGGGTTTCCCCTCAAAACCAAGCTCGAAGCACGAGTTTGGGTTTAGGGTTTAGGGTTGAGGGTTGAGGGTTTAGGGTTTAGGGTTTAGGGTTTAGGGTTTAGGGTTTAGGGTAGCTGTACATGGCCCAACGGATGGTTTCGGCTTCTCTCACCCGGAGTAGGCGCTCATTTCCTCTAGTTTGGGGTTGGGGTTCCCTTCTGGGTTTCCCCTCAAAACCAAGCTCGAAGCACGAGTTTGGGTTTAGGGTTTAGGGTTTAGGGTTTAGGGTTTAGGGTTTTACGGTTTAGGGTTTAGGGTTTAGGGTTTAGGGTTTAGGGTTTAGGGTTTAGGGTTTAGGGTTTAGGGTAGCTGTACATGGCCCAACGGATGGTTTCGGCTTCTCTCACCCGGAGTAGGCGCTCATTTCCTCTAGTTTGGGGTTGGGGTTCCCTTCTGGGTTTCCCCTCAAAACCAAGCTCGAAGCACGAGTTTGGGTTTAGGGTTTAGGGTTTAGGGTTTAGGGTTTAGGGTTTAGGGTTTAGGGTTTAGGGTTTAGGGTTTAGGGTTTAGGGTTTAGGGTTTAGGAGTGTTGTTGGTTTGACTTCCCAACAGAGATCACGCAGGATCCTTGAGCCTTATCCCTTATAGCCTCAAAAACGAACAATGCGCTCTGATGAAAGGGCTACCTCCATGCTGATAGAACAAGCCCTAAACCCGAAACCCTAAACCCTAAACCCTAAACCCTACACCCCTAGGTGGCATAGGCGTTGCTCGTAGGAAACGATGACGAGATCGAGAAGCATCAGACCTAGAACCCTAAACGCAATTAACCCGCACGCGCGAAGCCTTGACCCCGAAACCTTAAACGCTAAACCTTAAACCCTAAACCCTAAACCCTAAACCAGGTCAAGCCCCATGCGCTGTTTCGAGCAATGGAGCATCACTGCCGAGCAATGCCGGCCGCATTTTTGGATGGCTCGGGACATATGAAGCAGGGTTTATATTATTGTTTTTGGTGAAGGTATATATGGTTCCTTTTGAATATTGGTGAGTGTATATATTTGGTGTCCTTTTTGGGGGTACAAGAAAAATATACCCTGCTTCATATGGGTTTAAGGTTTGGGGTTTAGGGTTCAGGGCTTAGTGGTTTTGGGGGGTGCTTTTCGGGGTTTGGGGTCCGAGGTGTTGTCATGGTGCTTTGTGCACTATTTGTGCGCGTTTCTCCGGGGGCGCAGGCATCATTGCAGCTCGCTCTGCTTCAGCTGTACCCCTATCTTCCCACCTCCTGCCTGCAGTTCTATACGGCGAATCTCAGACCAGAGGGCCAAGCATCCTCCATCTGCAGCATTAGCAGCCGCCTTTTCCTGAACTTAGGGACTGGCTAGGTAACCTCTAACCTTTGTGGTTATATAGAACCATTAGAATCCTACTGTATATAAAAGGTTAACCTTTTTTTGGGGCTCGGGTTTTCAGCCCCTTCTCTAAATACTGTTGAAGGCATGCGCAGTGCCTTCGAGATCAAGACTTTAGGGTTTAGGGTTTAGGGTTTAGGGTTTAGGGTTTAGGGTGGTTTCGCAGAACAATCATGGACATCAGCCACAGCTGGACGGGCCTCATGCGAACCAAGAATTTCATGGCCTCATCTTGGGATGTTCCCCCTTGTGTTAACAGCCCTTAATAGGGATTGTAGTGCCTGCAAATCTAATCCCGATGTTTGTTAGTATAAGGGGGAACATCCCAAGCTTCATCTACTGAGCCACCCTGTCACCATCTGAAGCACGAACACCCGAAAGCCTTTGAAGCCCCCACTCCTCGGTAGGTCCTTGGGACATTTCTTATTCTCCCTTATTGGGTTTAAGAAGATCACTAAGGAGCCCAATAGGTGAACTTTAAACTTTTTGGGTAAGCTAAAACCCTACTAAAAAGAAAAGTGTAAACTTTTTTGGGCCAGGGTATTGGGTAACGAAGATCATAATCAGGAGTATTTTTCAGAGTGTTTTTAGGGCAACATGTGTTATTTTCCCTTATTGGGTTTAAGAAGATCATAACCAGGAGTATTTTTCAGAGAGTTTTAAGGGCCATCCCCGTCCTGAAAACTCCCCACGCCAGGCATGGTCTCAAGTACAGCCATCACTGCACCCACAAGCTTCCACCCGAGGTGTAGAGTAGTCGGTTGTGCTCCCCAAAGGAGGAAGTTGGATCATTTTCTTGAGGGCGCTTAAGCGTGGTGGCAGTGCAGGGCTTCTCACCCCCAAAGCCAACACAAATCTCCCGAAACCCTAAACCCTAAACCCTAAACCCTAAACCCTAAACCCTAACCCCTTATGAGAAGCTTCGGTGTCCTTGAAGCCTGCCGCGCCAGGTGAAGTTCACCTCCGCTGCACACCGCGCCCCTTTGCATGCCCCGGGATGCCCCGAGCCATTCCATGAGGCGGGTTTAGGGTTTCGGGTTTGGGGTGCCTTCAAGACTCAAACCAGCATTTGGCCCAGGCTCTATTTTGGCTGCACCAAACGCGGCTTGCATAAAGATGCACATATTCATGAATACATCTGCATACCGGGTGAAAGGGAAATATACAGGGTTTTTTCCTGTGGACTTTTTTGTGTATACCTATACCCTCTCACTCTTCTTTAAAGATATGAACTGGCCTAGACTGTTGGCGGGGCCAAAGGCCAGCTCCGTGTTGTGGCCGTGAGGTTGCAGAAAGTCGTGGTGCCGCCTAGGGTTTAGGTTTTAGGATTGAGGCCCTAGTCCCTAGTAGTAGAGTAGGGAACTTTTAGCCTTTTTGGGGTAGTACAATCCCCTTATAATCCCAAAGGTTAACCTTTATTTCCCCCAGGTTGCTGGACAACTAGGAGGCATTCTGTGGTTTAGGGTTGGACAAGTCTCCGCCGAGTTGGAAGAAGCAAGGAGGGTTTGAGGCACTAAGACAATGACATTTGATTCTTCCCTACTATTTGCTTAAGAACTCCCAAAAAAAAACATATTCTTCCTTTTATGGGTCATATGGGGATTCCAAAACAGGGGTACCCCTTGTACACCCCAAAATACTAAATAATCCTTGTAAGGAACCCCAAAAAAGTTCGGACACCCCCATATAGGGATTCTTCTCTTTTATTTTTCAGGGGGTTCCTATAAGCAAATACAGGGGGTCGGAATAATTACTAATCTTATACCCTTATGATCCCGTTATGATTATACTAGAACAACCCCGAAAACCCTGTTCTAATTATTCAGGCCCTGTATTGGTAGGATTCCGATTGCTCTTTGAGTTGTCTTGGGGGAAACTGGCGGGTTGCGGGGGCTTTCTCAGCACCAGCTTTGCCAAGTAATCCAGGTTTAGGGTTTGGGGTTTAGGGTTTAGGGTTTAGGGTTTAGGGGTAGGTGCTCTACATTCCTCCGTTGCCCTACCCATTCTAGATGCAAAAGCGTGCTTTGCATGTGGCCCTCTCCACCGAACGCCCTGGGAACCCCTAAACTCTCAAGCTTGAAAACATCGAAGTCCGAAACCGGCAAAAGTTCCCTAGACCAGCACTTGTAAGCTCTCAAGGCATTCACCCTTGTAAACCCTGAACTCTAAACCCTAAACCCTGAGCCCACCCATCCCAACTCTCTCTCTCCCCCCCCACCCCACCCGGGTCGAGTTCGCATTCCCGGCGCGCGAAATCCGCAGAGCTAGCAGGCGTAGTTGAACCTTGAGGACAAAATACTTCTACCTTAGACTATTTAGCTACAGATGAGTGGCAAGAAACCTTAATTAGTAGGTATAACCCACAAAACTTTAGGTAAAGAGGGTCGCAGGTATGCCGCTAATAGCAGGGACACGTACCACATTTGTTGCCCATATGTGTTTGTGGCATGCCACATGGCCTAGAGTAGCTTAGATTCAGCTGCAAAAGGGAAACCTACCTTAGAAATTGGTACGCTTCTCCCGCGTAGATAAACCCTAAATCCTAAACCCCCAAACACACCCTAAACCCCAGACCGTAAGCCCTAAACCCCAAACCCCAAACCCCAAGCCCCAAGCCCCAAACCCCAAGCCCCAAACGCCAAACCCCAAACCCTAAACCCTAAACGGCACACGCCTGTAACCCCCGTGGCCATCAGGAGGACCTGGCCTCCTTTGAGTCAGCTGCCGCAGGGCGCCCAGCTCTTATGGAGAAGCCACCTTCGAGAATTTCGGGGAGGGGTCAGGGTTTAGGGTTTCGGGTTTCGGGTTTGGGTTTAGGGTTGAGAGATACAGACACAACCTAAATCAGCCATGATTAGCTAAGGGCCATGAGATTGTAAGAGAAATCACCTTCACGAATCCTTAGCTGCACCTAAATTTCAGGTCGCCCCATTGAGGTACAATCAGCAAAACCTTGCTACAAAGCCTCGGTTTTTTGAACCGGTGCCCCAAACCGTCATGACACGACCCTAAACCCTAAACCCTAGCAAGCTCTGGGTACTGCTTTGGCTCTGCCGCCCAGTTGCAGCCTCACTTTCCGCACCTGGACGCCGTAAAGGCAGTCCAGCACAGCGCTGTAGGTTCTATGTGGAGGTTTCCGAAAAGTGAGGGGGTAGTGAGGGTTGTACAGCCTTTTTGCCATACATGTGGGGGGTGTGGGGGTGGCTTTTGTTTAGGTCTTCGGGTTGGTTTCGGGGTGTAGAGAGGAGTGATTCAGGCCCACACTTGACAGGAAGCCTGCGTGTGCCGTCATGCTACAGTAGAGCTATCTCCGGCTGCATATGGCTGCATAGTCCGAACGGGAAGGGTGACCCAGAGTAGCCCTGGTGAGCCCCTTTGTCCTAGGTTACTCTTGGGTCGAAGTCGAGGGCTGTCCCAAAATTCTGGACACCAAGTTTTTTGAGACATAGAGAGAAAGGCCAGAGAGCTAAACTCTTGATGATTGCATATGTTCCTTGCTGGAGGATTGCCGCACCGGCTGGCAAGACAGGTTACGCTGTGTGGGGGGGGGGGGGGGGTTAGGCTCAACAGTCAGGTGTCCAACCTAAGAGCTGGGCACTTGTTCAGCAAGGCGGCCCTGCTAGGTTGATGCCAGAGACAGCAGGGGGCTTGGGGTTTAGGGTTTAGGGTGTGGGGTTTAGGGTTTTTGGTTTAGGGTTTTAGGGTTTAGGTTAGGGTTTAGGGTTATGGGTCAGGCTACAGTAGCTGCGACCGTTTGGAAGGGGTGCATGCCATGCTTCATATCTCTTGCCAGCCATGGACAACCACCCATCCACCTGCACATTTCTTGACTGATCACCGTGCACGAGAGGAAGGAGAATGGCGCAAGCGTCAGGCCAGTGCGTGGCGCTTCGCCGCGCCCGTTGCCATCGTCCTGGCAACCAGGGATGCAGGTCACGCGCGCAGGAGACGAGTAGCTCTGGCTGCCTCGAAGGGAGAGGAGACGGAACCCAGATCTCGTAAACCCTATACACCCTAAACCCTGAACCCTGAACCCTGAACCCTGAACCCTGAACCCTGACCCCTGACCCCTGAACCCTACCAGGATGCAAGCTCCGTGGGATTCCGACGGCGGGGCCTGGCCCAAGTTGCTGCCGCCAGCATTCCGGAGCTTGCGCAGGCGAAGGACGGGGAGGACATGGCGGACTGGCGCGCGTTCCCACGAGATTTTCTGTGGGGTGTGGCCACAGCAGCTTTTCAGGTTGAAGGTGCGGCGTCTGAAGGTCGTGGGCCATCTATCTGGGACACCTTCTCGCATGTCCAAGGCAACATCTTCGAAGATGCTACAGCAGACGTGGCGTGTGATCACTTCCACCGGTACAAGGAGGATGTGCAGCTCATCAAGCAGCTTGGCGTCAGGACATACCGATTCTCCATCTCGTGGTCCCGGGTACTACCGACTGGCACAGTGAAAGGCGGCGTCTCTGAAGAGGGCTTGGCTTTCTATGCTTCCTTGTGCCAAGAGCTGCTTGCAAACGGAATTGAGCCGGTTGCCACACTGTACCACTGGGACTTGCCGCAGGGGCTGGAGGACTCCGGCGGCTGGCTCAATCGGCAGACCGTGGACGCGTTCAAAGACTACGCGCAGCTGTGCTTCTCCCGCCTGGGGCGCTACATCAAGACCTGGTGCACCATCAACGAGCCTTGGACGCAGTGCATCGTGGGCTACTGCTTCGGCTCGCATGCGCCCGGGCGCAGCGTTGCTCCAGGCGAGGAGCCCTACCTGGTGGGCCATCACATGCTGCTGGCTCATGCAGCCGCGGCCCAGGTATACAAAGCAATAAAGCCACCGGAGGGCCGACTGGCTATGGTCCTCAACACTGAGTGGCCTGAGGCCCAGGAACCAAAGAATCCACAGGACATTGCGGCTGTCGAGCGGTTTCTGGCGTTTAACATCGGCTGGTTCGCTGATCCGCTGTACACAGGCGATTACCCAGAGCTCATGAAGAGTCGGGTTGGGGAGCGGCTGCCGAAGTTCTCAGACGCGGAGAAGGAAGCCCTGAGAGGCTCCAACGATTTCTTCGCGCTGAACTGCTATTCCGCGCGCTACATCTGCGAGGACACTCCTTGGAGGAAGCTCCAGAACTTTCAGGCAACCCTGAAGATCCTTCCCTACATCTCTGATGTGCCAGTAGCCCGATTCAAGGCTGCCATCGCGGAAAAGCAGGCGATGTCTTCGGAGGAGAGTGTGCCCAGTGCAGCTTCGCCGCCTGGGCTTCTGGGTGGTCCCGCCTCGCCACCCCCAGACAAGCCCGTCCCCAGCAACAGCTGGCTCACCGATGCAACACGGTAGGCCCTTGACACATTTCATATTTTCCTTATTGGGTTTGAGAGGATCATGGGTTTAGGGTTTATAGGGTTCAGGTTTCAGGGTTCAGCGTTCAGGGTTCAGGTTTTAAGGGCCATCCCAGGCAAGCTACGAAACAGCGGTGCCGTTAGATGCCGAGTTGACCGCCACTGGCTGGCCTGTGGCACATTTTGGACTGGGCCGCCTGCTCCTGTACATTCAGCAGAAATACCAGCCGCCAGGCCACGGGGCAGGCCCTCCAGGATTTGTTTTTTGCTTTTTTTTCTTTGCTGGGTTTAAGACTTAAGAGGATCACGTTGGGGAATCGTCTTTGGATGGTTCTAAGGGCCAACCCAAGGCGGTATCCTGATTACAGAAGCAGGCGCGGCTTTCAAGGAAGCGGGCGGGTCGCCGGCGCCTGCCACAGCAGATGCGGACCAAGCTTCCTACTTGCAATCGCAAGCTGTCGTTGTCAGGCGCGCCATGCAAGAAGGTGCAGATGTCCGCGGCTACATCTGGTGGACTTTGATGGATAACTTTGAGTGGAGCTACGGATACTCCAAAAGATTTGGCTTATACGAGGTCGACTTTACAGGATCCCTGGCTCGTAGGCCACGGCCAGCGGCGGCAGCTTTTCAAGCGCTCGCCAAGCAGAATCGGGTCCCAACGGCTGTCTCTGATCTCGAGTATACTCGGTGCCTTGATCGTCCAGACGCGCGATAGCGCTGAAGCAAATTGAGGGTTTCTGAAAGTACCCTTTGTAGGGTTCCTATACTAAGAATTGTACTATTTTGGGGGTATATTTAGGGTGCCCCCTATTTTGGGAAATGCCCATTTTGGGAAATGCCCAGTTAGAGCTGTGGTTCTTAACACGTGGCTGAACGAAGCCGGGTCCTCCTGTAAATGACACGTGGTCCGGCTCCTTGGTGTTTCTGGAACCACCCAACCCAACCTCGACCAACGCGCTGCTAACACTCCTCTGAACAGCCAAGTATATATGTCAAGACATGTTTTATAAGTATGTTTACGTGTAACTGCTCATGATTCTGTAATTTTGTATACGCACAATGCACATACACCCAAACCCTTTTTCAGCTGGTTCTTTTAGACCCTGGAATGTCGAGGGATGGGAAGGACAGTGACACCGTGTCTAAGCCCTAAACCCTCGCACAAGGGTGGGGCTTTGAGTGTGTAACCCACCTTCGTGCGTGCAGGAGGGTGGTGGGATCCGAGGATTTAGAGCTTTGGGGGGAAAGCGCTCAGGGCGTGTTAGGGTTTAGGGATGCTTGGGGCTCTGGATCATGGTCATGTTACTATGCGCCAGGCAGCGGAGCAAAGGCGGGGCAGATGTCCTGAGAACATCTGCGATGTAGAATTACAGGTATCTGCCGCCCCTTTTCCCATGGAACCCACCTGTCTCTGGCCTCTCAAAATATCTAAGCCTCAACTTAGAGGTTCATGACTATAGTTATAAGTGGGGTAACTATAACTGTAAGTGGTTATAGCCTGATTCAGGGCACTTACAAACCTTCTTATAGCTTATAACTTATAACTACCCAGGAACCGTCAAGTACACCCGAAACCCCAAATAATCCTGCAACAGGATGCTTGGCAGCAGCGTCTGCAGCAGTATCACGCGGTGGATGCAGAGACGCGACGGACTCGCGACCAGCTGGTGAAGGACATTTTCGGGTTTAGGGTTAAAAGGGTTTAGGGTTTATGAGGGTTTACCTGGGACTTTATGAGGGAAAACCTGGGACCCTGTTTGACCTACAGTCTTATGGGTTCTACCTACAAATGAAGGGGCAGGTACTACTAAGTTGTGGGTAGACATAGTCGCAGGTAGGATCTAGGGTGTAGCGCTGGACCAGCCCGAACTAGTGGGCCTACCTCTTTACTTCCCACGCCGAGGCTTGGGGGGCCAGCAAAGCCATGCTTGCCACAAGTTTAGGGGTGTCAAAAAGCTTAGTTGGTTTCCACAAGATTTTGGGGTTGCAAAACTTTGCTACGCGTGAAGTGAAAGGCCAATTTTCCACGAGGTTTTGGGGCCTAAAAAAGAAATGGTTTTCACATGCTGTAGGGCAAGCAAAAAGGCAAGTTTTCCGCAAGACTTGGGGGCTGAAAAGTAATATCAATGGTTGCCACATGCCTGCGGAAACGATGTTGGCAGGTTACGGAATTGATGTGCCACGGGAATGTTGTGGCAAGGTGGGGGAAAGGTTGCACACAGGTGGCGGGGAGGCGGCGGTGAGGTTGTCATTGTGGAAAGTTGCAGACAGGTGTGGCGGAAAGGCAGTGGAGAGGTTGCGGAACGGTTGGGGAAGGTTGCAGCTGTGGAAAGGAAGGATGTGGGAGTGTGAAAGGTACCACTCAGTTGTCTGCTCGGGCTTTACCACCCATGAACCCTAAATCCTAAACTCTAAAGCCTAAACAAAGTAAAGTCCGCCCAGACCCTATGAGCCTAAACTCCGTTCTCAAAACGAATCCCTACTATCCCTGAACCCTCCTAAACAGCAAGACCCTCCTCAAACCCGACTCCCAAAAGACCCCCGACCCTAAACCCTCCTAAACCCCAAGACGCTTCTCAAATCGACTCCTACAAGGCCCCATTAACTCGCCTAAGCCCCACAACCCTGCCTCTATACTTCTAGGACCTACTCATTCGGTTGTTACCCTTAAGGACTTCATATCTCGGCGCTGGCAGTACACCCTACACCCTACACCCTACACCCTACACCCTACACCCCCTAAACCCTAAACCCAAGACCCTAAACCCTAAACCCTAAACCCTAAACCCCAACCTTAAAAACCCCACTGCTAAGCACCAACACCAGGAGCCCCGATTCCGCGGCTTCGTGCCCGACGTCCGCATCATCTGCGCGCGAGGAGAGGAGTGGTCTGCGGTCCCGGCCTCGCCAAGCTGTGCTACAGGGTTTAGGGTTTAGGGTTTAGGGTTTAGGGTTACTCGAAGGTTCATGGGCAGTTATAAGTAGGGTGCTATTTCCCTGACTAGGTTTATACCCAGACATACTTACAAATACCGCACGTGTACCCGCACTTGTACCTACCCATGAACCTCCAAGTAACCTTTGAGATTTGCAATTGTAGGGTTTATGGTGTTTACATGATATGGGGTCTTTGTAATCTATTTTGGTATGGGTGTAAGGGGTAGGGTTTAGGGTTAGGGCAACTTGTTAGTGCCCAAACTTAAAAGCAAGGTTAATGTACCTGAAGTATTGGTCACATATAGCTATAGGTTGTGGTAACCCTTCTTGGGGGTTCGTATAACTGTACTGAGAACTACCCATGAACCTTCAAGAACCCCCCCCCCCCCCACACACGCACCGTAAACCATAAACCTTGATATTTGGGCACAATACTTGGAGGTTCATGGTACTTGTTAACCCGAGTATAACTGTACTTACAGCCATAGTGATCACCACATTTGGGTACTTCAGGGGCTTTAAGTGGGTTATAAGTGCAGTGAAAATGTTTTTCGCCTATGAACCCTAAGAACCCTAAACCCTATACCAGAAGTGGGTTATAAGTCTCCCTGAGCCTGTATACCAAGAAGGCCCTAGACTTCAGGCATTCAGGGGTCGCGCCTTTTGCGGTCCACATTTGCTGCTCAGTTCGGCTCCTACACCCGAAACCCTAAGGGTTCAGGGTTTTGGGTTTCGGGTTTGGGGTTTAGGGTTTGGGATTTAGGCTTTAGGGTTTAGGGCTTGGAGTTTAGGGTGAACCCCAAACTTACTGAGTGGGCCTTCAACCCTGCAGGAGGTGCTTGCTTTAAGTTAAGGGGTACTCTCAGTTTTCGTCGGGGTTGAGTGGGCCCAGTCTCGGGTTCAGTGTTAGGCTTTAGGGTTCAGGGTTTAGGGTTCAGGCTTTAGGGCGAACCACCGGCCAAAGAAGCCACAAGACCCCGGGGTCCTCACAAACCTCTTCAAGGCTTTCAGCCCAAGCAGCCCAAGACCCTGCATTTGTTCTGACCTTACACTCCTAAACTCCTCAACCCTAAACTCCTAAGCCCTAAACCCTAAACTCCTAAGCCCTAAACCCTAAACCCTAAACCCAAAAAGCTTGTTTGGGGGGGGGGGGGGGGGGGGGGGGGCTTGAGCCCTAGAACCGCAGCATCCGAGAGCCTCAGTTGTTTTGTCCTGTGTCGTTGGGCATTGTAAGTAACCCAGGCCCCCAACTCTCTAACCCTCAACCCTCAACCCTCAACCCTCAACCCTCAACCCTCAACCCTCAACCCTCAACCCTAAACCCTAAACCCTAAACCCTAACCCTAAAGCCTAAACCCCAAACCCTAAACTTCCTCAACCGCCGAGGCGGTGTCGGCGCCCACACGCCACACGCGTGAGGGGCGGTGGGATCGCGTCTTCCAGGCTCTGCAAAGCCGGACATGGAGAGATGTGTATTATGTTAACTGCTGAATGTTTATTTTGTACTACTACATCGATATTTTTGTTCATGTCCCTCTCTCTCCCTCTCTCCCTCCCTCTCTTTCTCTCTCTTTCTCTCTCGCACTCTCTCTCTCTCTCTCTCTCTCTCTCTCTGTGTCTCTCTCGCTCTCTTCCTCTCTCTAGGTATATCTTATTTTAAGGGGCTGCGCCCATGGGCGGGCAGCGCAGGCAGAAGCGCGGGGCGAGCAGTTTCTAAGCATTTTGAGGCCCCTAAACTCCCTTAAAATCTCTAAGCGTTTGAGGCTCCTCCTTCAAATCTCTAAGCGTTTGAGGCTCCTAGACTCCCTTAAAGTTTCTAAGCACTTTATACGGCCCCTAAACTCCCCTTTTCCTAGCCCCGGGCTTAGACACATCGCTTATGCCCGCCCTTTGGGGGGCATCATGCTCCCGATGCGCCCCCGAAATCCCGCCCCGGGAGCCGCTGATGCTCCTGATGCGCGCCTGGGGGTCCCGGGCTGGACCCGCTGATGCTCATGATGCGCGCCCTCTGGGGGCCTCCGTGGCGACGCAAAAAGCCACGAAAAAAAAACCGTTCACCGGCGGCACGCGGGGGTCGGCGGCACTGGCGTCCGGCCTAATTCTGCTTCGCAGAAGGCCAGAGGCCAGCAAGGCTATTCCCGGGACGACCCGGGCTAAAAGGTCCGCATTTGCTCGGTCCTTTGGGGACCTCGCGCTGCCCGATTTAATGGCTACCGCCAGTGCCGCCGACCCCTCAACCTGATGCTCCGCGCAAACCGGACAAGAACAAGGATGGCAGGCCATCTTTCGACGAATTCGCAGAGGCAGGAGGAGAGTGAGCGGTCTACGGTTTAGGGTTTAGGGTTTCGGGTTTAGGGCCTAGGGTTTAGGGCTTAGGGTTTAGGGCTTAGGGTTGAGCGTTCAGGGTTTCAAGGGCATTAGGAGGGCTTAGTCGGTAGTGTGCTGAGAGGCCATCCGCGACCGGGGCAGGGGGGGGGGGTATATGCACTTATATATACCGGGTCCGGTATATGCTGGACCGTGGTGTGCCTACACTTCCGGGTTCGATGAAAGCTCCGGACCGTGGTTTATACATAATTATACAGAACACTAATATACCGGGTCCGGTGCATGCTGGACCGTGGTGTGCATACACTTCCGGGTTCGGTGAAAGCTCCGGACCGTGGCTTAAGCATATAGACATATACGTAACACTTATATACCGGGTCCAGTAGATGCTGGACCGTGGTGTGCATACACTTCCGGGTCTTGTCCACTGGAGCCCTTTAAAGTGGTGGGTGGGGGGGGGGGAGGTGGGGGGGCGGGAAGTCAGTCCAAAGTCAGGTGGGGGGTGGGGGGGGGGTGGGGTGGGGGAGTGGGGGGGGGGGGGGGGTGGGGGGGGGGGTGGGGGTTGGGTGCGGAGGGGGGGGGGGTGGGGGGGGGGAGGGGGTGGGGGAGCGAAGCAGGGGAGCAAGCGGAGGTGAAAGCCCTTTGTTTTTTTGGGGGCGGGGAGCGGGCACGGGGGGGTGGGGGGTGGGCGGGGTGGGGTGGCGGAGGTGGGGGGGGTGGGGGGGGGGGGTGGGTGGGGGGGGGGGGTGGGGGGGGTGGGAGGGCGGAGCAAGCAAAGACGGCGGGCATGTACTGGAGCCGTTACAGTTCATCTAGAGGGGGGGGGTGTGCGGGGGCGGGGAGGCGTGGGGGGGTGGGAGGAGGGGGGTGGGGGCGGGTGGCGGGGGGGGGAGGTAGGGGGGGGGGGGGTCTTGAAAGGTCATAGGGGTGGGGGGGGTGGGGGGGGGGAGGGGGGGGGTGGCGGGGTGGGGGGGGGGGGTGGGGGGGGAGGGGGTGGTTGGGAGGGAAGGGGGGGTGGGGGGAGCGGAGCACTGGAGCCTTTAAAGCAGTCCAAAGTCAGTAATCTAGGAGGGGGGGGGGGGTGGGTTGGCGGGTGGGTGGGTGAAGGGGGGGTAGGGGGGTGGGGGGGGGTGCGGGTGGTGGGCGGGTGGGGGGGGGGTGG
Source organism: Symbiodinium natans (assembly GCA_905221605.1). Classification (NCBI taxonomy): domain Eukaryota; class Dinophyceae; order Suessiales; family Symbiodiniaceae; genus Symbiodinium; species Symbiodinium natans. The sequence goes on from CAJNDS010000691.1 coordinate 447,590, forward strand.
GGTGGGGGTGGGGGGGGGGTGGGCGGAGTGGGTGGAGCAAGTGGAGCGGGTATTTTTTTCGTCAGTCATGGGTGGGGGGGTGGGTGGGGGGGGGTGGGGTGGGGGGGTGGGGGGGGGGTGGGAGGGAAGGGGGGTCGGGGAGCGGGGGCGGAGGGGGCGGGCATGCACTGGAGCCCTTTAAAGTCAGTCTTTAAAGTCAGTCATCTGATCGAGTGGGGAAGGGGTAGGGGAGGAGGATGGAGTGGAATGGTTGGGAAGGGTGGTTGGTGGTGGGAGGGCTAGGGGCGGGAAGGGCGGGGCACTGGGGCCTTTCAAAATCAGTTACGGCGACGCCATGGAGTCTTCACTAGCGCCTCCCCGCTCAAAGCTGGGGTCGGCGGATATATGTATATATATATATGTGTGTGTGTGTATACACATATATATATATATATATACACATACATGGGCTTTTGTAGGACCCCCCCCCCCGCCCCCGCCGCTGCTGCCTCTCCGTTTCTTGCTACTGTTTCTTGCTACTGTGCCATTTTCAGGATTTGGGGCTTGTTATGCGGGACTGGTACAGGGTCTAATTAGGTCTTGAAGCTGTACCGTTGCGTGGAGTTTACCACTTTGCGCTTTGAAAGGAACTCCAGGCAAGCCCTATACCGAAAGATAAACTGATCAGTCCTGCTCTACATCGGCCGTTTCAGTTGATCTTCCATAGTATAAACAGTACCCACCTACAACCGTCCTTCATTCAGTGGTACCTGGCGGACACCCCCCCCCCCCCCCCCCCCCCCCCCCCCCCCCCCCCCGGAGAAGGACTCCCTGACCAATGGACTTTTTGAGGTTTTCAAGCTTAGGGTGGGGCATCTCCCTTCAGACCCCACAAATGCTGAGCGCTGGACCCCGAGAGTTTCTGAGAGCTTTGCGCGCTGAAAACATCGGTGGGATTGGTCTTCCGAAGCCCTAAACCCTGTAAACCCTTCAAGCCCTAGTAAACCCGATAAACCCTAGAAACCCTCCAAACCCCCAAATCTCAAACCCCTCGAAACCCTCTAATGAAACCCTCGAAACCCTCGAAACCCTCGAAACCCTCTAAACCCCAAACACTCCAAACCCTGCAAACCCTGCAAACCTTATAAACCCTCTTAACCTGAAACCTTAAACCTTAAACCAGAAACCCTAAAAATGAAACCTTAAACCTCAAACCTTAAACCTGAAACCTAAACCCTCTAAACCCTCTAACCTTAAACTTTAAACCTTCCTAATCTTAAACCTTCTAAACCTTAAACCTTAAGACTTCTAAACCTTAACCCTAAACCCTAAACCCTAAACCCGAAACCCTGCAGGTGTTAAAGCTGCAGCTCACCTTCTCGCGCGCCTTGGGCGAAGCCCCGGCTGCCACCGGGGCGATTCTTCAGGCCAGGGCTTCCTTATCCACAAGGGTTTAGGGTTTAGGGTTTAGGGTTTAGGGCTTAGGGCTTAGGGCTTAGGGCTTGTGGTTTAGGGTTTAGGGTTTTAGGCACTTCCAGGGACACCGGAATTCGGTTGCTACGTAGTACTCTCAAGGACTTTAGCATGAGTTTAGGGGGGGGGGGGGGGTTCTGGTAACGGAGTTATTAGGTCCCTGGAAGTATAGGCTAGTTGTTATTGGATATCTTTTTTGGGATGCCTAATTTTGTGGCTAATGCCCGAAGGCCCCGAACCCTAAACTCCAAACCCTACACCCAAACTTTAGTCCACCGACATCCTCTCATAAATCCTGTACTGGAAGGTCAACTACCCCAAATACCCATTCAGAAGCTGGATTTGGTTTTCTACCTGACGAAAGTTACCCTAAACTATAAGGAATAGGTTCGAATCCACAACAAGGACCCCTATGCATAATGTAAGGTATATTCCGTCACGAAGGGGCAGTAGGCGCTCTGGGAAGGACATACAGGGTGCAAACGGTCCTAAACCCTAAACCCTAAACCCTAAACCCTAAACCCTAAACCCTAAACCCACGGTCTCCTGGGTCCGGTTTGTTACCAGCTACGGGGCCAGCTGCTATGATGGCATCAGGCACCACAAGTCCTAGCCTAACCCCTAAGCCCTAAACCCTAAACCCTAAACCCTAAACCCTAAACCTTAATTATCATACATGGTTCGGCATACTTAGCACTGAAGGCCAGGCGCCGGGCGCAAAGTTCGGGTGTCACTGTGAATGCTCGGTGTAGGGTAGACCAGGGCAGTGATTGAAGGCCGTTCAGGGAGTTGGGTTTAGGGTTTAGGGTTTAGGGTTTAGGGTTTAGGGTTTAGGATTTAGGTATAGGGCTTAGGACTTCTAAGCCCTGAACTGCACTAGCATAGGTTATTTGATCACTGTCACTTCGCGCCAGGGCATTGCGGTGGCATTGCTTGAGATGGCAAAGAATGCGCGACCCTCATACAACCAATGGTTGCAGTCATGGACTCCAGGAATCGTTCAGGCTCTAAGACCCTAAACCCTAAGCCCTAACATCTTATGTGGGGTCCTTCTTGGCTCAGAGGGCAGATGCGGGTGTGCGCAGATTCAGGTATCAAGACTCGTGCCCCTAAGGTTGTCACCTAAAGGTTCCCCCTAACATGGCAAAATGCTCCAAACATGGTCCTTATGTTCAAGGGGGTTCTAACGTTCGGAGTAAGCGGGGCTAGCTCGAGTGCGGCGGGCGGCGTGCTCTCACCTGGGACGCGTGTGACCGCTCTCGTCTACGGGTAGTTCCATGTGCCCTTTATATGGTCCCTTATTAAGGGTTCTGATGTATGGACCTGGGCTTATGGGGTAAAGGGACGATGTAACAACCTTAAGATGTCCTCGGAACCGAGCCATATCACTTCGTGGCTTCTCAGTTCGTGACATGCGAAACTGCCATCACTTGCGGATGTCGGGGTTCGCCCTAAATGGCGGTGTCCGAAACTTAGGGGAGTAGCAATGTTGGGCTTCTTATGATAAGGGCTACTATTTGGGGGCTACTTCTTAGGGGTACCATATTGGGGTCCTATGATAAGGGAATCCTACTATTTGTGGTTTATTATTGAGCTTCTTATTGTAAGGGAATCCGATTATTTGGGGTCTATTATAGGGGTCCCCTATTGTCCTAAACCGCCGAATGCGCATCGCCGCTTTTGGGCTGCTAGGCTCTAGGTGTCTTTACTGGGACCACTGGAAGGATTCTGTGTGTCCACCTTACAGTAAGGACCAAATGAACCCTAAAATTGGGGGGTCATATACCCTATACTGATACCATAATCCCTAGTAGAGTATATGAACCAGAAACCCCTTTAGGGTTCATGTAGTCCTTAAGGCGCATGATCTCTCAGAATTTGGGCCACGCTGGCAACATATGTTTGGCAACTAAGCAGGTTTGCCGAGATCTTTTTTCCGAGGTTCTGGGTTTAGGGTTTAAGGTTTAGGGTTTTGGGTTTAGGGTTTAGGGTTTAGGGTTTAGGGTAATGAGAATAATGAGAACGAGAGAGTTGGCTCAGAATGTACTGGCAGGCTTCCAAGCCCGTCGAAGATCCGGACACTGTCGACGAGATGGCCGCTGAGGTGCATCGTAGGGCTTCAGGTTCAAGGATTTAGGGTTTAGGGTTTAGGGTTTAGGGTTTAGGGTTTAGGGTTTAGGGTTTAGGGTTTAGGGTTTAGTTCTAGGGGATTCTAGTATACTACCCCAAACAGGTGCTACACAGGAGCCTCTAGGCAAGCCCGAAGCCTTAGTCCTAAACCCTAAGCCCAATGACCTAGCCACCCCCAGAGGACACGAAGCCCAAGAAGGTTCTTCGCCGCACGCGCAATAAGTCAAGCAGGCCAGAGGTTGATGAGATGGAGGACACGGCCATCCTTGAAGCTCCCGCTTGGAGCTACTTGCCTGGCCCCTTCTTCCGCTGTCCCGCTTGCAAAAATGCTTCTGCTACCTAGAGGCTCCTGTGTAGTACCTTCTTGGGGTAGTATACGAGAATCCCCTACAACTAACCCAAAAAAGGGACTACATTGCAGACTCCAGGTAGATGGGAGAAGTACTGGAGCAAGAGGCAGAACCGCGAGAGGGCGTGGGCCGTCTGCAAGCGTCGGAAAGCAGACCGCACGTACTGCCAGTTACAAGAATCAAGGCACTCTTCCCTTGTTTCAGGGTATAGGGAAGCCCTACCTAGAGGCTCCTATGTAGTACCTTTTTTGGGCTAGTATACTAGAATCCCCTATAACCAGCCCAAAAAAGGGACTACATTGAAGATTCCAGGTAAGCCCTAAACCCCAAGCCCGAAGCCCCAAAACTGGTTGCAGTATAGTTCAAGTTCAGAGCTGCTAATCGTCGGGAACCTCGAGCGGCCCGAGCGAGTCCTGATTTCCCTTTGTGTTGGATTGGAAACTTAAAGTCCCTGAGCCCTAAACCCTAAGCCCTAAACCTTAAACCCGAAACCCTAAGCCCTAAGCACTCAGCCCTAAGCCCTGAATCCTAAACCGAAAGAATCGCGCAACAATGCCCGATAACATGGGAGGATCGAATGCCTGCGTGGGACAGCCACCCTGAACAAACACCATTAAACAGAGGCGTAAAACCCTTTGTCACTCCTAGAGTACTCCGCAACCCAGATAGAGCCCCCAAATAGTACTTTATACTACTGTTGGGTCATTTTTAGGACCCCTTAAGAGGATCTACTTTTTTTGGATCCTCCCGGGAGTCTGGGTCCCTGGGGGCAGGTGATGATGAAGTCAGGGCCGACAGTGGACAGAACTTGCTGCAGACTCGGCCCTTTGCGGTATGGTCAGATTCCCTCCACTTCTGTGCCCTTGGCACTAGTTGGGCTTCATATTATTATTGCAGGGCCCCAAAGGGGTATACTTTCATAAGAAAAATCCAGAACCCTAGTTAGACCCCGACCCCTAACCGGGAAAGAAGTTGTTGTTTTCGGCGTTGCGGACAACAGAAGAGACCTCCATCGTGTTCAGGGTACTGCCTTTGCAAGGCCTCCCAATGGCTTCCTTGTTAGAGGATCGGGCTCCCCCCTAAACCCTAAACCCTAAACCCTAAACCCTAAAGCCGAAACCCTAAACCCTAAACCCTAAACCCTAAACCCTCAACAAGTAGTTTCGAAGTATACTATAGGGCTGTCGAAGCAGGAGCCTCAACTCGGCTCCCTGTTCTATATGGCAGTCTACTTTGTACCCATACATACTGTAAACCCTAGACAATAAGCCGTAGGCGCAGGGTTGTTGTTTTTTTCGGCCTACGGAGGTCAGATTCACCCTAAGCCGGATGCCCTACCTAAAGTAACCTTTGTTCCCTTCCAAACGGGACTTTGCCTTATTTATTGGGTATATATTTGCTCGTTTCTAAGGGACAAGGATGCCTAGGCAACCCTCAGCCCCCCCGAAAAAGGCACCTTGAGTAGCTCAAGAGAATCCTGCTTTTGCAAAGCCCAAGCCCAACCGAAGCCATCAGCCCGAATCCCTAGACCCAACCAGGTTCAACCACAAACGCAACTCCCGACCCGAAGCAGGGATCCTACTTGGGCGTTCCCGAAATTAGGGATATGGTCCCCCAATATTCAAGATAGTCACTTCCCTTCTTTAACAGGGTTCTGAAGCATTGACAGGGTATATAAGCAAGGGTTCCGACAACTAAGGGCCCACACTAAAGGACCATGTAGCTACCCTAAGAGGGGTTCCGAGAGAAAGAGGATTTCAGTACTCTGCTCCGCGTTTTCCCCAGCTTCCGCCGGAAGCGCACAACCGTTAGCAGCTAGGGTTCAAGGCCCTGGCTTCGCAAAATCACATAGGGGATTAGGGGTTTGGGGTTTCGGGTTTAGGGTTTAGGGTTTAGGGCTTAGGGTTTAGGAAGAGGCTTACAATCCTACGTAGGCCCTTGGGAGAGGATCATATTCAGGAGCTTCAATGGCCATCCTAATATAGCCCTTAGTACTGGGTAGGTTGCCTTTCACCTTCTTGGTTATATAGAATCCTAGTATATATACAGGGTTAACCTTTTTTGGGCTAGGGTTTTCGGCCCCTAAGACCTGGCTGGCCTTTACAAGCCGCCGACTTTTTCAAATTTGGCTGAGGCTTGAAAAAGGCCCTATGGGCTGCAGACTCCGCGACACAAATGCTGCCCAGGCAAGGAACAAGGCTGAAGTTGGGTCAGGGTTCAGCGTTTAGGGTGTAGGGTTTAGTCTATGTCTATGTCTATGTACATGTATATGTATATGTGCAAACATACAACAGGGCACAACTTAAACAATGCCCTCATTCTCGAACAACACGCATGACAACACTTGATGTCCGAGCATGGAAGGCCCTCTGACACAGCGGCTGACCACACAGCCTCTTCAACCCTGAATCCTATCACCCTAAATGTGAACCCTCAAAACCCCAACACCCTAGAACCCCAAATCCTGTCCACCCTACAACCAATCACCCTAAACATTATTAAGATCTTAAACCCTACAACGCTCTCAGCTAAAGCCCAAGAACCTAGTGACCCTATAGCCTGAAACCTGAGAACCCCATCACCAAATCCTAAACCCTAAACCCTTACAAGCCCGAACCCCACACCTCCAATCCCTCAGTCCACTCTCGGCGTGGTGGGCGCAACTTGCCGCATTTGAAGCGGAGTGGTTGCTGGAGAAGCACGTGGAGGCAGGGATCCGCGATGTGCTTGTAGTCCGGTCTGTATACTTGCAAGAGTAGGTCTAGAGTTTAGGGTTCAGTACTGAGTAGGTAACCTTTGACCGCATTTGTTTGTAGTCTAACCTCTCTGCAAATGAGAAGCTTCAGCGGGCACGGGAGCCAAGAAGTATTCACACATCCCTTGGGCATAACCTGAAACGAAATGAAGGGGTATGGTAACAGCCTTCCTTCCTTGTATTCTCCGTTTATAGGTTAAGGGGGATGGGATTGGTGGCAATGTTAAGTTTAGGCGGTTCTCCAACAAAAACAACCTAAAAGCCCTGTGCATTTAGGGTTTTGGGTTCAGGGTTTAGGTCTTAGCGTTAAGGGCAGGCTTAAAACAGGATTAGACTCCTCAAGCCCTGAACCCGCTCGAAGTCCAGGGCCCCCCACAGGGTGCGCATATACACAGTACCTAGGTAGGACCTTGGGGATAGTCTTTATGCCCCCTAAACCCTAAACCCTAAACCCCAAAGGTTCCATTGCCATACTATGTAAGCGGACCCTAGGAAAGCTACTTTACGCTTCCCCCCCCCCCCCCCCCCCGACGGCGGGTTGTTGATGGAGGGCTGTACAGGGCTTATCCGAGTGTTCTCAACAGCTCGCCCGTACAAGCCCTAAACCCTAAACCCTAAACCCTGAACCGCCCCTGAGGCACATGCACGCCTGCAGCGACTGCAGATGGAATGGGACAGGCCCCAAACCCTAAACCCTAAACCCTAAACTCTAAACAGCTGGCCAGGGCTATGAATCCGTAAGCCCGAAGAAACAACGTAAGCCTTGCAGCAAGCCAGGGTTTAGGGCTTTGGGTTTAGGGTTTATAGGGTTTAGGGTTTAAGGTTTCGGAAAAATTGCGTGGTATTGGAAGGTGCTCGGGGTGGGCATGCTGGGGCAGTCTCATTCCCGGACTACCCTTAAGAAAAGGAAGGTACCCCCTAATTGTTCGGGTAAAATTCTATTTGCTGAAGGTACTTAAGGTTACTCTAGGTAAGCCCCTAACCTTAGCTCTCTAAACCAATCACATGTTTTCAACTCTCAGAAGCCGTCTGGTGCCATTTGTGTCTCATGCTTTCTTACACGCATCAGCCGAAACCCTCAATATGAAAATCCCCCCCCCCCCCCACCCCCGGCACTACAGTGTACTAGACCCTAAACCCTAAACCCCGGACCCTCCAATCCCCACACCCTAAGTGGTCCAGATTGATGGATCGATTCAGGGTTCCGGGTTTGGGGTTTAGGGTGTATAGGGTTTAGAGGGTGTGGTGTGAAAAGGGTTTTAGGGTGAAGCTGGCTTGCAGGGTTTCGAGGGTTTCGGTGTTTGGGGGAGTTTGGCAGCTTGGGGATCCGCCCCGCCCCCCCCTCCCCCCCTCCCCCGACTGACTACTGTCGTCTTTTTGGCTTGGGGGTTGGGGGGGGGGGGGGCGGGAGGGGGGGCGAGTTTAATATGAAAAAAGAACAGGGTTTCTGGGGTTTGTAGGATTTACAGGGTTTATTGGCTTTGGGGCCTGGAGGAAGCTCTATATCCTCAACAAAGGGAGAAGGTACCTCAGGTGTTGGGTGTCTGTGGGTTTACGAAGATAGGGGATCCCCGATATAGTCCCCCAAATAGTAAGACTCCATTAGAAGAAGGACCCCAAAATAGGTACCCTAATTTCGGAAACCCCCCCATATGGACCCTCTTTCTCAGGCACAAGATGACTCAATCAGCACGCCAACCATGTCGCATGTGGCCCAATTTAAGAGGCTTTTCTCGAACCGAACTCCGGCCTTAAACCCTAAACTCCAAATATTTTTCGGTTTGAGAGTTTAGGTTCTACCTGGGGCTCTGTTTACCTACAGATTAGTAGTAAGTACCCTTGATTAGTAGGGTATAACCCACAAAACCGTACAAGCAGGCTGTCCCCAGACCAGCCGGTGCTGATGTTGCGCCTGGAGGGCACGGCGGCACGGCTCTACGCTCAGCAGGCGCACCACTTTCTCAAAACAATGAAGTGCGCCCTTAATCTTTGGGTAGATCTTCCCAGTTATTGAAAGGACCAAGGTTACTCTACCCTAAACCCCAAAACCCTCAACCCTAAACCATCGGGAACCCCGGGTTTTTTTATCAGACTCCGGCTGCGCGAAGGGAAACTGGTCTGCAGCTGCGCTGCACACGGAGAAGCCGGCCTCTCAGCAAGCTGTTTACCCGCCCTAAACCATCAACCCCAAACCCCTAAACCCTAAACACGGCTTATTCTGTTTTGCGGGGATTTTAGGGGATCCTGTTCGGACAAATACCCCTACTAGTACATGCCCCAAACCATCTAAGGTTTCGGATTCCGAATTTGTAGAGGGCTTGCCAAGGCTCGCCCCAAGGACCCAGCGCCTCTAGACCACTGTGAAGCCAAAAACAAAGCAAACCCACGCCTCTTCGTTGAGGTTCATATACTGTCTAGCCACTGAATACTAGGACCCATTTGAGTAGGCCCCTATTCTCTCTGTTTAGGGTTTAGGTTCCCCTACAAGTCTCTTTAAACCAAGAATCGTACTTTTTGTTGTATGTCTAGGTTGCTCTTGGGTGCTAGGTGCAGATGATCAACACACTCCCACACTGTCAGTAACCATTCCACCGAAGACCCCGAACCCCAAACACCAAGCCCCAATCCGTAGGCCCAGCTCCGGACCCCATTATCTCCCTCTGAACCCTACCTGGAGTCACTTATACATACCCTTACAAGAGGGAAATGTGCCAATAAAATGACCACCATTTTTTGTCCAACCCTAAACCCTAAACCCTAAACCCTAAACCCTAAACCCTAAACCCTAAACCCTAAGCCCTAAACCCTAAGCCGGGCAGATGCTGCAACCTCGCTGAGCGAGCCTTTGGCCGGGCACACCCAGCCTCGGTGGCGCTCAGGGCCCGGCTCGGGGACGCCGCTTGGGCTGCAGCAGTTTGTGTGTTCGCCTCATATAGTCCCCCTCCCCCAGATTCGGGGCAGTCTTCTGGTCTGCAAGAGTGAACTGCAGCAACTTCGAGGAGCTGGCTTGCTGGCAGCCGGATAGCTTGAGATCCTAGCCAAGCCATAGCCAAGCCATAGCCAAGCCGTGGCCATGGCGCTCCAACCGACGAAGCCCACGGAGACCCGCAAGCAGCCTCCGGCGCCTCGTCGCCGCGTTCGACATGTCGAGGCCTGCAAGACGGAGTGCTTCTTGGTAGCTGAGTATACCCTTCTGCCCCCGCCCCCCCCCCCCCCCCCTTTTTCGGGGTTCTGACCAAAAGTACGCGAACCCCCAAAAGGGGTACCCTTCTTACACCCATTTCTGTTGCTAACCTTAAGGCCTACATGAACCCTACAAAGGGTTATTTTTTCATCTGACTCTCATAGGGATTATAGTAGTATAGGGTGTATGACCCCAACTTTAGGGTTCATCTCGTCCTTAAGGTAAAAGTCTACCAAGGCTCCCCGGAGCGCAATGAGATGGCTGGCTCCGCTTCGTCAGACGACAGCTGCGGGCCAGCCAGCAAATCCGTGCGCTTCGTGGAGTGGCCAGAGATCTACGAAGTCGTCGTCGTTGCTTAGGGATACTTGGGAGTATTTTTGTTTAATGTCTTTTTGGTATTCGGATTCCTTAGAAATAACAGCTAAAACTATTTTTTTTGCTGGGGCTCCATGTTCAGTGTAGGTTGATGATCCCCCTAGTGAGGGTCTTGCAGGGCTCGTGGAGCGGCGCAACCAGCGCCTTCGACAGCAAGATGAGGACCAGCTGACAGAGTACTTTGCCGCAATCCTGCAGCATCGGGGCCTTAGCGAAACCATGTCCTTCTTTCCGACTGACCCCGATCTGTAGACAGTGAAGTTGCCAGTGGCAGTAGGTCCCGTCTCAGCAGTTCCATCGAATTGGTTTCCCATTTACCAGTTTGTGTTGGTGGTGCTCTAGACTCCGGCGCCCCTATGTGGCGCCTCTCACCACCTGTGTTGCGGATGCTTTGTGTTGGCCCTGAGCGGCCTCACTTCCTACCTGGCGGCGCAATACCCTCACTCCTTCCCTGCTTGGAGGTTGCTCATGGGTAGCTATAAGTGGGGCTAGAAGTAAAGTGACTAAAACTCTAGCTGGTTATAGAACATGATTTAGGCTACCTATCAGAACTACACCTGAACCTTCAAGTGTTTTTGCCCGAACTGTGCAGATGGCAAGTGCCACTGTGCAGGCCGGAAGTAGTCTCAGCTGCTGCTCATCCTTCACGCCCCCTCATCCACCTCAGAAACCGTGTGGTTCAGAGATTCAGGGTTTAGGGTTTAGGGTTTAGCCGAAGCCTTAAGCCCCATAATCCCTAAAAGGACTCGAATAATACATCGCATGGCCGGACGGCTATGAAGCTAGTTCACAAGTAACCGGCTCTGGTCCAGTAGGTGGACAGCTTCCCTCCGTTACTCCACGGGGTACATGTAGGCCACGCATGTGAAACCCTAAATCCACCTTTACGTAGGGTTTGGGGTTCAGGGTTTAGGGTTTAGGGCTTAGGGTTCCCTAAAGGTCGATTGCACGGCTTGTGGGTCCGCCTTCTTCAGCCATTTGGCCCTCGGGGATTGTCCGTTTGCTGACAATTGAAGAAGAGTTCGGGTTCGACTAAGCCCTACACCCATAGCTGAGCAGCAGTTGGATCTTTCTATTGCTTTCATGATTCCGAAGAAGGCCGGGTGGGTCCTCGGAAAGGATCCGAAATGTGTTGGGTGTGGACCTGTTCGGGTTTCAAGATGTCAATGGATATGTGCACTGGGACCCTGCCGACTCTGCAGTATTTAAAGAGTCGTCATGAGACTGTGTCATGAGACACGGCTGGTGCAGGTTCACAGGTTGCTAGGTCTGAGTTTGAGATCCGGCCGAGGGGGGGGGGGGGGGGGGGGGCGGTGCAGTGATGGAATCAGTTTGGGTTGAGTAAGAGTCTAGAAGTGTTTGAGATTGTGATTCGAAGTAGACTGAAGCGCTGTCTCTGGCAGGGTGTTTGATGCTTCAGTCTTTGCAGGTGCCTGCAGGTATTGTGTGTTGTTGCTCTCGATGGCTTCCGTGGCCCAGACGACCTCAAACCCTAAACCCTAAACCCTGAGCTCTCCCTACCCGACCCCGCCCAGAAGCAAGCGGTGACATGTTGTTGTTTCTTTGCTTGCACTCTACTCTAGACTCGAATATGGGTTCGGAAAAATTACGAAAACATATTCCCTTATGGTCCCTATATGCATAAGCTATCATATTCCCCAAAACCCTAAACCCAAAACCTAAACCCTAAGGCCCTTATATCAGTCTGAAAGAAGCTGGTTGTCTGTCGTGATTGAGAAAGCAGCCCTGCAATGCACCAAAGGTTGGAGCTCTTGCTGTCCAAACCAGCATCTAACAGCTCCGATCGACGTTGACTTTCTAAGTTGTCCTGGGGGCCATCCGTTTAGGGTTTAGGGTTTAGGGTTTACGGTTTAGGGTTTAGGGTTTAGGGTTTATAGGGTGTGGATTTTAGGGTTTAGGGTTTAGGGCCCAATGATGTGTTTTCAAGTCATTCAGGCTGTGTCAACATCGAACAGATCATCCGCGACCGGGTCCCCGGAAAGGATTCGACATATGTTGGGCTTGGACCTATGCCATATTCGAGATTCCCATGCATGTGTGCAAGGGGACCCTGCCGGAAGTCTGCAACGTGAGTCATGAGACTGGGTCATGAGACTCGGATGTTAGGACCCAGAGTAGGCCCATATTATTATTTTTCTTAGGGTTTAGGCTCCCTTATAAAACACCTTTGAACCAAAAGGAGTACCCTTTTTCTTTCTGGGCTTACTCTTGGGTCTAGCATGGGAGGCGAAGCACGCGGCGCAGGTTCACAGGTGTTTGGTTTGAAGATGTAGGGGGATCTGCAGGCCCATGGGGGCATTCCGCGAGGTGTGAACCTGTGACGATCCCATGATCATTTCCGGGGGTGGCCAGTGATGGAACCAGTTCGGGTTGAGCGTTGAACTCTACCGAAGTTGCCACAACCCTGAGAGTATAGGGATTAGGTTACCTTCCCAATCACTCCAGACTAGGAGCGGGGAGCTCGTCGACGTAGACCGTGGTTCTTTCTCTGGCAAGGTACTTGGCGCCCCAAATTCCTTTTCCACGGCTGCATGCGCGTGCAGGTATTATTCGTTGTCGCACCATTGCTGGCATGCTACTCCTGACGTTAGGCTGAAAAGCTGATACCCAAACCCGATTTGCGAAACCCTGAGCCCTATAAACCCAATTCCCTAAACCGCCGAAGCTTAATGCTGAACCCTGAACCCTAAACCCTAAACCCTAAACCATAAACCCTAAACCCTAAACCCTAAACCCCTGCACCGCAAACCGGCTGATCTGGCAACTTGCACACCTCGTCATGAAGGCGCTGGTCTGGCTGTCTTGCTCAGTGGCGCAGCCAAACGTTTTGAACACAGTACATCCTGCACAACTACCTGGAGTCTCCAATGAAGTCCCTTTTTGGGTTAGTTATGAGGGATTCGAGTATACTACCCCAAATAGGCCGCGGTGGTGTTGTCTTCAGGGCCCAAACCTGCGGTATTTAGGGTTTAGGGTTTAAACCCTAAACCCTAAACCTTAAACCCTAAACCCCAAAACCCTAAACCTGAAGCCCTAAGCCCTAAACCCTAAGCCCTAAACCCGGTTCTTTCTTGGACCCAAGGCTGCCACAGGATCCACAGCTGGTTTGGGGCATGTTGCGCTCGCAGGGTTCATGTTTGAGATTGCACGGGGTTGGATTAGGGATTGGATAGGGTTTAGGGTTTAGGGTTTAGGGTTTAGGGTTTAGGGTTTAGGGTTTAGGGTTGGTTTAGGGTTTAGGGTTTAGGGTTTAGGGTTTAGGGTTTAGAGTTTAGGGTTTAGGGTTTAGGGCTGTGGCTGACACAGTTGCTCCGCCTACCCTGAACATTACCCTGAATCCTGGACCCAAACCCTACCCTACACCCGGATTGGCGTGTTGCTGCCCGTACCACATGCGACTCATGCTGCAGGAAAAGGCAACATTTCTTGAGGGTCTCCGCTTATCGGGGTTTTTGGATTCGGAAATAATGCCGGTGCTGTCCCCCCCCATGTTGCGAAGTGCCCACTTGGCCAACTTGGCCACCAGTTGTGAACGTTGAGCATGTGTAGAGGCTCCTTCTCATAGGCTTTCACTAAGGTCAACTTGCTTTTTTACCCGGAGTCTGGTCCCTTTTTGGGTTAGTTCTGAGGGATTCTAGTATACTACCCCAAAATGGTACTACATAGGAGCCTCTATGTAACCTATGTTTACGTTGTTCCAGAAGTAAGCCTGTCTACCACATGAAGCAGAAGGTTTCTTGGCAGGTTATCCTGCAAGCCTCTATATTGAAGTAGAGTTCATATTGCTGTATTTGGTGAATTTATATAAGGCTCCTTTCTAATTTTGGTGAGTGTATATATATATATATATGGGGTGCCTTTTTGGGGATACAAGGAATTTCAACCCCAAACCCTAAACTCTAAACCTGACAAGGAGGATATAAGCCCTTTTTCACATCCGCCTGCGATGTTTGCACGGGTGTACCTTCCGCAATGGTTTGCAAGAACCCCGTGAAGGGCGTAGCCGCGCTTGAAAGCCCCCGAGACCCTTCATCTGTGAGCCCCGCCATGTTCTTCTGGGGCTTTGGGGGTTTATAGGGTTTTGGGATATTTCCCCTAAACCCTAAACCCGAAACCCTAAACCCTATAAACCCTCCCTAAACCCTAAACCCTAAACTCTAAACCCTAAATTTAAACCCTAAACCCTAAACCCTAACCCCCCCCCCCCCCCCCCGCAAATGTCTCCCGGGCATTTTGCTAAGGCGTGGTCTCGTAGAGAGGACTGGGACAAAGCTACTGCAGAGCCTGGGCTTATTGAGGTTTGGGGGTTTGGGCTGTAGGGTTTGGGGTTTAGGGTTTAGGGTTTAGGATTTAGGGTTTAGGGGAACCCTAAGCCCGAAGCCCTAAATTTAAATGCTGAACCAAAAAAACCTCAAGCTTAGCAGGAGAAGGAAAGGCCCCAGGAATCAAGGCATGCTTTCGTAGGGTAGAGATAAACCCTAACTAAACCCTAAACCCTAAACCCTAAACCCTAAACCCTAAACCTCTTTGGGATGCCAATTTCTTTAGGTTCAGAATCTCTTGTAAACCGAATTAGAGCCAAAGAACGCTGCCACACCTTCCCTTTAAACCCTAAACCCTAAACCCTAAACCCTAAACCCTAAACCCTAAACCCTTTTCTTCTAGCTCACGGGGGGCACCGAGCCCTCGGTAGGCCAAGTGCTCCAGATCCCGAGGCATATTTCGGGTTTAGGGTTTTTAGGGTTTGGGTTTTCGAGGATCCTACGACACTTGCCTCTGCAAAATGGAGCTTCAACGTGAGGGCTATTTATTGAAGCAATGCCGAAGTTCTGAAGCTTTTGGGACGACCTGGAAGAGAGAGAGAGAGAGAGATATATATGTATATATATGTGGCTCCAAGGGTGAACCCGGCCCCTGCGTTTTGGCACTTTTACTCTGTATGAGGTACGCGACGTCGCGTCCGACGTGCATGTCGACACGCTCCAGGGGCGATGTTTCAGTGTTGGGGTGCTGTACACAAAAAAACCAAAAAACCAAAACCACAAAAACCCAAAAAAACAAAACCAAAAAAATCAAAAACAAAAAACCAAAACCAACAAACCAAAACCAAAAAACACAAAAAACACATTTTTTTCCGGAAGTCTCCCTCTAAGAGTTCCTAGGAAATGGCTTTTGTTGTTGTTTGTTTGTTGTTTGTTTTTGTTTTTTTGTTTTTTTTTTTTTGTTTTTTTGGTTTTGGTTTTTTTGGTTTTTCAAGTTTTGGTTTTTTGAGCAGCGTGTGATGCATGAAGCTGTTTGCTGTCAAAGGCCAACCTCCTCTCCGAATTGACTGGGGTTCCCAAACACGACTGGCATTGATGGGTCTCAACTACATGTTGGACAAAATGGGTGGGAAGCAACTCCGTCACTGGGTCATCAAGCCTAAGCATGAGAAGAAAATCACTGTGGACCAGCAGGCGCGGGAGGAAGGGTACAAGTTCATCAGAGAGTTTGGTCCTCGCTCAAACAACAGAAACCAGTTTATGGAGTGGACTGATGAGCAGATCCATCTGGCTGGTGGTAAGCTTGAGGGCTGGCCTGAGGGGAAGGTGAAAGAGGCTCTTCACAACTACATGAAGGGTCGTCAAAACGCCAAGACATTGGAGTACTGGCCCTTTACCTTCAAGTCTTTCGTCCCTTGGTTCTTTAACAAGGTGCTTGTGAAAATGCTGCCCACCATGCGACAGCACGCCATAACTTGGATTGGCCGGACTCGAACTGGCAAATCCTTGGGATCTAAAACTGTGCTGTTCATGCAATCGAAGTATGAGATAGAGGCAGCTGAGCGCACGGACCTCATTCCCTCCATTGTGACGGCGAAACATCTCGATTTCTTCAAATCGGAGCCGCTCACGAAGTACAAGCCTGGAGTCTTCGATGACGGGATGCTTCAGCGCATGGACTCCTCATTCTTGAAGGCATTCCTGAACCCCTCTGCGTCTTGGCTTCTGTATTCATACTTGCATGCTTCTGCTGACACAAACCTAATCTGCAAAATCCAATCCCGCACGATGCAACGCATCTCCTTCCTGCCAGGAAGAGGATGCCACGGTCTGTGCACGCTACTGTTCTGCACAATTTGATCAAGGATCTGGACGGCATGCTTGCAGCAATCCCTGTGACCGTAGGATTGACGACGAGATGTTTGCTAGTATGCGAAAGAACAACTTGTGGAGGATTCCCTACGACAAGTTTCTACAGCTCATCCAGCCATCTTTCTGTGCAGTTGAAGATCCGGAGGACATGGGGGCAATCATGGCACGCACTCACCTCATTGTCATCACAGATCATGGCCTGTACTTCCGCGTAGCGAACACAAGCAAGGACCCTGTGGACTTCATCCGTTGGGAGGAGAATACGCCCAAGGATTTGATGTCTTCCTCACAAACCTGGGTTTTCAAGCAATACAAAATGAACCCCGACAAGCATCAACTTCCGCCTTCTTGCCATGAAGATTGTCTGTGGTCCCAAGAAGTTCTTCGACGGCTTCTTCACGGTGAGTCAATTCCGACTTCATGTACCATTCGCACTCCACGTGGGCGCTTTGGTGATGCTGCGTCCGAATCCAAGCTGGGACTTATGTGCATATAATCCCTTCCCCCTAATACTAAACCCCCCCCCCCCCTAATTCTGAAATTCGTCTGGGCCCGAAAAATATTTAAAATTAGGGGGGGTCTAAATCCTAAAACCTGAATTCCGAAACCTAATAAAACCCCAAAGCCGAAGACGAGACAGTCGCAGCCCTTTTTTGGCAGAGATTCCGATCCAGTCAGCCCTTGAGCTTCCTGAGGCAGCCAAGGCCGGCTGAGGGCGATAGGTCCCCGCAGCAGCAAAATAATTAATTAACCTGCAGCCTGCGAGGCAGAGCGATGGCCGAGCGAAACCAGCCAGCCACGAACAACGAGGCCCTTGTCATGAACTAGTTTCTTTTTTTGAATAAACACAAGTCCGCCTTGGAGGGGCCTGCTCCTGCAGCTGCGAGACAGGCCAGGTTCTGCTGCAGGAAGCACCAGGCATGACAGAGTTTCCTGTCAGGCAGACATAGAGATTGTGGCTCTGAGGGGCGGTTTCGTGCTGCACAAGCCCAGAGACATGGTGTTGGGCTGCATGAAGTGCAGACAGCACGACCATGGCTGCGTCCATTGCAGGGAGAGAGCAGGCTTGCATCTAGTTGGCCGTGTCTGGCAGCTGCCACCGCCTTGACAGTCAGGTAGGAAGATGTGACGTTGAGGCAAGACAGCCTTTTCCAAAGGGTTTGTGGAAACTCAGCTCGAAGCCGAGAGAGGAGAAAGAAAGAGGGAGCTGTAAAGAAAGAGGCAGTGGCACTTGCAGCACTACTTGAAGGTTCATGGTACTTACTAACCAATTATAACTGTACTTAGAACCCTACTTCTAATACCCCTAAAGGGCCTTATTAATTGGTTAGCAAGTGCCATGAACCTTCAAGTAGCAGTGACATCTTTGAGCACTCGCCCGTCTCCTCTCGTCGGATCCGGCATGGCAGGAGTCTTGAACAAAAACTCGTCCTTGTTCGCAGCATCTCAGCAAAGACAGGCACATACAGCAGCAGAGGCAGAACAGGTCATGCAGGCCGTGGCCTAGAGGCCAGACCAAGCCCTCCTCAAGCCCTAATATAAACTCACTGAACCTAGACCCTACACCCTTCCGAAACAAACAGCCTGGCCTTGTAAGCCCTCCGAGAGACTGCAGCCAGTCAGACCTGGTGCTTTCTTGGAGGCCAGAGATTTCATGCCATGGCATACCGAATCAGCAGACCATGCAACACATGCGAGGCAGCTCAGGAAGCTGTCGGCTCCGTCCTGCGAGCGTTTCAGCAGGAAAGTCATGCACCTCACAGCCCTCAGCTCAGACCCGGCCTCCGGGGGGGTGGCCATGTCCTCTGCCCGCAACACCCCCCCCCCCCCCCCAAATAAAAAAAAAAATCTGGCAGGAAGTGGGAGCAGGCAGCCAGACAGCCCGGCCCTAATTAACCCCTTAACCCTAAACCCCAAACCCTATTCAACCCTAAACCCTAAACCGCCCGGCAGGCAGACAGCCCAGTCGTGCAGCTGCTGCAACAGATGGCCAGCCAGACAGCGCAGCTCCAGGCAGCCCTAAAACCCTAAACCCTCAGCCCTAGACCCTAAACCCTGGCCAGGAGACTGTGGACAGCCAGACAGGCATCCTGCAAGGCATGCAGGCAAGGGCCGGCAAGGGTTTAGGGGTTGAGGGGGTTTAGGGTTGAGTTCGGGTTTATCGTGCAGGAGGAGTTGGGCATCATCGCGAAGAAAGCCACGTGTGCCGAAAGACGCCAGGACAGACAACCCTAAACCCTAAACCCTAAACCCTAAGCCCTAAGCCCTAAACCTAAACCCAAGATAAACCCTGACCGCAGGATGCCTGGATGAGCTTCGCCGACGACACTGCACGGCACGTGGAGCAGGTCCAAAGGGTTTAGGGTTTAGGGTTTAGGGCTTAGGGTTTAGGGTTTAGACCCTACACCCTTACCCCCTTACCCTACCCCCCTAAACCCTAAACCCTGAACCCCAAACCCTAAACCCCAAACCCTGGCCAGGCAGACAGCCAGAGTGAGAGACAGGCAGTCAGACTTGCCGCTTTTGTCCAGAAAGCCAGGCAGGCAGGGCCACCCTTTAGCTGGTGATGTGCTTTTCGACCTAAAAAAGCCAGACAGACAGACTTCCCTGCCTTAATTAACACCCTTAACTAGCCCTTGGCCCGAGTCCCTGAACCTCTAAGCCAGACAGCCAGGCAGGGAAGCTCTGTCGGCAGATCGTATAAGCAGTGAGGTAGGCTGTGGAGAGCCAGGCTCACAGTGAGCTTACAGACAGCTCACAGACAGGTCACAGAGAGCTCGCAGACAGCTCACAGAGAGCTCGCTGAGCGAAATAAGTGGGAGGGAGGGAGGGAACCCCAAACCTAAACCCTCAACCCTAAACCCTGAACCCTAAACCCTCACCCTAAACCCTAAATCCTGAACCCTGAACCCTGAAACCCTAAAACCCTAAACCCTGAACCCTAAACCCTGAAACCCTAATGGCTCAACTCAAGAACTCAAGGGCGATGGCCCTCAACCCCCCCCCCCCCCTAATTCTCAAACAGGTTTAGTATTGGGCTGGGTGCCGGGGGGGTCCGGGGAAAATAATATTTAAAATTAGGGGGGGTTGTAGTATTAGGGGGAAGGGATTATAAAGGACCGCTGGGTAACCATTCAGTCTTAACGTAGTCGCATCTGTAAGGTCTACACATGACGTTCATGCACATCTGCTTCCTGAACCGGACCTTCGCGTCAAGGTCAAGAAGGAAAAGGTTGATGCAGCTTTTCGTTCCCTCAAAGGTCAGGCAGTTACAGATACCATCGACCTGGACTCGCCGTCTCCCAAGAAGGCCACCGCATCCTCGTCCACTTCAGTCATGCCGTCGTCAAAGCGTGCCAAACTCGCCGATGCTGTCAGCGTAGCAGCACCGTCCAATCCTGCTTTCCCTAGTCTTGCTCATGATGCTGACACAGACGACGATGATGTCATGCCACAAGTTAGTCACGTCCCAGACGATATGGAGCAGGAACTCGAGCGGATGATGGACGAGGCCGACACCATGGATATTGCCGAGTGAGTGTGTGAATACCGGCGTGGGCGCACAACAGTTTTGTACAAAACATGGTCTCACGCATAGCCCGGCTTTGTCGTACGTCAGTCCAGCATCTTGTATGAGTACCGGCATGAGCCGCAGCAGTTTTGCACAAAATATGGTCTCACGCATAGCCCGTCTTTGTCGTATATCAGTCCAGCATCTATATGGTACCCATGTCACTCGATGCTCATGATGTTCACCTGACTTCTCGATGTTATTGTATAAGTGGCTCGAGATATTATAGTTATTTCTTTGTTTGCAATGGCATGCTATGCAGATTGGAGTGCCTTCCGAGCCGCGGTTTCGTCTGCAGACCTTCTCAACAGGACCCAATTCTCTGACATCGTGAAGTACAGTCGTGTTCGTGATACTGGTGGCCTCCCGGATACCTTGGGTACGCGAGCATTGCTCGCAGCACAGGCTTTGCATCTCGTGCCTCCTGAGCGTGTTTGTCCGGGTTGTCAGACGCCTTACCAACTACGCTTCAAGAGCTCACGATATCGTTGGATTGGAGCTCGGTGTGAAACCCAAGGCTGTCTAGAGTGTCTAGACCAGCAGCCTGAGGCTAGCTCAATTGGATTCCTTTCGAACGTGACGCAACACATGTGGATGCCTAAATTGGAAACTTTCATGATGTGGATATATGAATATCCTCGACAGCAAATTCTTCGCGAGTTGCATCCCACTGACCACAAGCGAATCGATGCTTGGACCCAATCCTTCCAGCAGACATTTGAGTGCATGGTACCAACTACAACTCAACCAGGGGTTCGACGGTCCACTTTTCCAACGTCTTTATACTGCATCTTCCAAGCGGTCTAGCCGTACAGTTACGAAGAAGCCTGCTTCAAAGGCCTACAAACGACCATCAGCATCTTCGAGCAAGACTACATTGAAGCGACCTTCGGCATCTTCAGCTAATGAGAAACGACCAAGTGTGAGAAAAACACATATCAAGTTTGCAGGAAAGGCTCGTATTTTCATCACTGATGAGACGCACTTGAACAAACGCAAACGAAATGCTCTCTCTCGCACTGGTCGCCCGCAGCGAGATCAAGTATGGCTTTGGGGGGCCGTGCTACATGAACACATCAAGACCCATTTCATCTTCAGGATCTTGGACCATCCTGATGATGCGTTGGACGGCAAACCCCGTGGCCACAAGGAGATGCTTAAAAACATCCAGACATTAGGATTGAGGCGAGGAGATATCTTTGTCTCCGACAAGTGGAAGGCCACGGTCTCGGCATTCAACTCTTACAAGAACATGAACAATTTCTCCGAAGCGGATGTTCGCCATGAGATAGTCAACCACAGTCAGGGAGAGATTACCAATTCCAGTGGCTTCTCTACAAACGCCATCGAGTGCAAGTGGTCCGTAATTGAGCGTTGGATCCGTCGGCGAATGTCCGGGATCTTACCGTCTCATTCAGATCGCCAAAAATGGCGTCTGCTCATAGATGAGTACCAGGCACGCAGCTTGCTCACAGCGAACGGCCAACACTCTTTTGATCACGGTAACCTCATCACAGTACGCGTGTGCGATGTCGTACGTCTTTTCCAAGTTGCCTGACAGTATCGCTTGCTTCGTCGAACACCATCTCGTGCTTTAGCTGCTTGAAAGAAATGCTTTGCAGCTGCCATCTTTTGCCATCACCTTGGATATGCATTGTACGCAAACCTGCATGCGCTTGTCTTTGTCCGCAGCTATGAACACATCCAAACGAGTGATTTCGTTTCGTGTATTTACATAAAGTGCCAAAACGCAGGGGCCGGGTTCACCCCTGGAACCATATATATATATATATATATATATATATTATGTCTATAACCCTAAACCCTAAGCCCTAAACCCTAAACCCTAAACCCTAAACCCTAACCCTAAACCCTAAATCCTAAACCCTAAACCCTAAACCCTCAACCCTAAACCCTAAGCGCGTCAAAGGGCAGCGCAAGCCGCACTTCTGAATCGCCTTGCGCAAGGTTGCGCAAGGAATGCTTCCCAACAGTGGACCTAGCATCGTATAGCAGTTTTAGGGTTTAGGGTTTAGGGTTTAGGGATTCCCTTTTTAGCCCAGCGGTACCCTGTTCCCTTTTTTGGGGGTTCAAGGTTCCCTTATAAAGTAACCAACCCAAAAAAAGGGTGCCCTCATTATAATATGGTCACTGGGCTACTCGGAGTATTTGCCGATATTATTCCCTCATGGCCCCTTTGATAATTGCACGATAATAACATCCCAAAGCCCGATTACAATTCTGAAGGCCCCTAAACCCTAAACTCGAAACCCTATTCCAATTCTGAAGAGTCAAAAGCCACGGCAGACGTGGCACCCCTGACTCCACAACGACAGGTTACTGGTAGACCCTAAACCCTAAACCCCAAACCCCAAATCCTAAACCCTAAACCCTAGACCCTAAACCCTAAACCCCAAACCTTCGAGGCAAGAGGGAAGTCAGGGTTCTATGTCCTGGAACTTATTTGTGAGCAGTTGCCTTGTTTGCAGACCCTAAAACCTAAACCCTTAACCCTAAACCGTGCTATACCGCGCATACCCAGGGAGCTTCAAGTAAACAGCGCCACCCCCCCAGATGCCTGAACCCTAAACCCTAAACCCAAAAAGGTTCCGAAGCCCCGATTTCTGGATACCTTCCCCCTTTGAGGAATTCCTAGACCCTAAACCCTAAACCAGGGCTGAGCGCCAGGCTTTCCAGGAGGCATATTCGGTGGCCCAGGCCGGGGGGTAAGGTTCGGTGTTGACATTGATGAGGCTTACTTGTAGCCCAGAAAAACCTACCTTTTTCGGGGTTCCTCGGTGTGATTTCCTTCTATATCCCCTTAGACAGGCAAGTTGTTTGGGCTAGTGCAGTAGTAGGTTTTCGGGATTCCGAGTTGAGGGTTTAGGGCCTTGGGTTTAGGGTTCAAGTGGCTTGGGGCTTTTAGGGAGTTTAGGGCTTGTAGGGAGTTCAGGGCGCTTAGGGAGATTAGGGAGTTAGGGGTTGAGGAGGTTTAGGGTAGGCCTTCCCACAGCTCTCAAAACCCCGGGGACCAAAACAAGATAGGGGGGGGGGTATTAAAGCGACGTTAACATTAAAGCCCTCAACCCCCGCCAATGATGTGAAGGGAAAGGCCCACGCCCAAAGAAGCCCTAAACCCTAAACCCTAAACCCTGCACCCTAAACGAGGCAAACCCTTCATCCTTCAAGCCCCTCAGCCCGGCCATTTTCCCTGGCCGAGGTTGCCAGCGACCAAAAGACCACCGGACGGCTGGCTTTTGAGCTTGCGCAGGCCAGCGCGTTGAGGATGTAGGGCTTAGGGTTCAGGGTGTTTACGGTTTAGGTTTTTTTTTTTTTTAGGGGTTTAGGGGTTTAGGGTTGAGGGTTTAGGGTTGAGGGTTTAGGGTTTAGGGTTTATAGGGTTTATAGGGTTTATAGGGTTTATAGGGTTTATAGGGTTTATAGGGTTTATAGGGTTTATAGGGTTTATAGGTTTTATAGGGTTTATAGGGTTTATAGGGTTTATAGGGTTTATAGGGTTTATAGGGTTTAGGGTTTATAGGGTTTATAGGGTTTATAGGGTTTATAGGGTTTATAGGGTTGAGGGTTTAGGGTTCAGGGTTGGGTTTTGGGGTCTTTGGGTTCGTTTTTTTTTGTTTTTTGGTTTTGTTTTTTTTGGGTTCTTTGGTTTTGGTGTTTTGGGGTTTGGGGTTTGGTGTTTGTTCGTTTTTTTCACAATGGCATATCTACATATGTATATATATATATATAGAAAAACGCGATGGATCGCATGAGGGTTGTGAGGGAATTATAGGCTTCTTCAGGGAGCGAGGTTCATGGGGGGGGCGGGGGGGGGTAGGTACCTAGGGAGCCTGAGGGAAGCTTAGGGAGTGTTCGGGAACCTTGGGGCACATTACCCCCTTGAACCCTCCTCCCGTAAGAACTCTATGAAGGAATCCTATTTGCCGTCGTTTAGAATCAGTGCCTAGAGTTCCGGGGAAAGTAGCCGCGGGGTTTAGGGTTTAGGGTTTAGGGTTTAGGGTTTAGGGTTTAGGGTTTAGGGTTTAGGGTTTAGGGTTTAGGGTTTAGGGTTTAGGGTTTAGGGTTTAGGGCGATTTGTGGGCTTAGCGCTTTTCAGGTTGAGGGCTGGGTAGGTGACACACAAGCGTAAATTCACGCTAGCAGCCGCTAGCAAGGCTTGCTTAAATCCCCAAGCCTGAATGCTGTACGACTCAGACAGGCCTGGACTTGGCTTTAGTTTCCGGACGGAGGAGTTTAGGGTTTAGGGTTTAGGGTTTAGTGTTTAGGGTTTATGGTTTAGGGTTTAGGGTTTAGGGTTTCGGGTCTACCTAGAGCAAGCTTGTGCATGAATCGAAGGCAAGCGTACCTTAATGATTGGTGCATTGCTTTTTTTTTGTCGGGTACGAGGTTACTCTAAGCACACCCCCTGTAGAACTCCCAGGAATCAGTCTCCATTCGTGCTGAGAATCAATAGCCCAAGGGAATATCCAGTATGATTCCTAAATCCTAAATTAAGCCCTAAACCACAAACCCCACGCTTGAGGTGCACTTTTCTTTTACGCCGTCCGAAGCCGTAAGCGGGCTCGGCCCATAGATCTAGAGAGTAAAGGGTTTAGGGTTTGGGGTTTAGGGCTTAAGGTCCCTTAAGAAAGGGGTTCATGGGAAACCCTAAACCCTAACCCCTAAACCCTAAACCCTAAACCCTCCAAATAGATCCTGCCGGTGCCCAGGTCCTTTACTGGAAGGGCGACCTCTCTGGAGCAAAAAGCTATGCAGAGGACTCTGTGAAGTTGCAGGGGCCTTAGCCGACATGGGGTGGTTGCACGCAGACCCTAACCTAGTAGTAGAGTAGGTAACCTTTGACCTTTTTGGGGTAGTATCATCCCCTTGTAATCCCAAAGGTTAACCTTTAATTCCCCCAGGTTACTGGACAACTACTAAGCCCTAAGCCCTGAATAGTACCCAAGGGCTCCTACTTGGTACCTTTTTTGGGTAGTACCTCAAGGACTACATGAAACCTTAAAGGGCTTATGGTGCATACTCGAATAGGGATTATAGTAACATAGGGTATATGACCCCATTTTTAGGGTTCATAACCCTAAACCCTAAGCCCTAAACCAAGCTCTCTTCAGGCTGGTGCCCATTGACATGGGCAGCAGCCGTGGTCGAGCTCCCAGTATCTCCGCTTCGGCAAAGGCCGGCGGTGTTGGCTTAAGCCGCTGTCTCGAACCCTAAACCCTAAACCCGAAACCTTAAACACCATAAACCCCAAACCCTAAACCCTAGACCCTTATATACCCTAAATCCTAATCCCTAAACCCTAGACCCTATCGCGTCCGACCTCCTTTATCATTTTATCCGTCGGTCAGATCTTTTCCACATTGTATATATATATATGTACATACGTATATATATATATATATATATGAATGCTTGACTTTTTCATTTCCGTTTGCTGACCCTGTGTCGATGGACAGATCTATCGGTGAAGCATGGCTAGCGTCGCGACATGCCCAAGTCAGGTTCGATGGGTTACCTTGACATGTAGCCCTAAACCCTAAATCCTAAACCCTAAACCCTAAACCCTAAACCCTAAGCCCTAAGCCCTAAGCCCTAAACCCTAAACCCTAAACCCTAAACCCTAAACCCTAAACCCTAAACCCTAAACCCCAACCCTAACGTAGGTTACAAGCAACCTCAGTGACCGAGGTGCCAAGAGGGCCACCCACAGAAATGGTTATGGAGTTGAGAACCCTATAAGCCCTACGTAGCTGGGTCATTGTTGAAAAACATCTTGCACTGTTTATGATTGCTTAAACCCAACAAGGAACAAAAAAAGATCAATTTTAATGGTGCCCCAACACTAGCCCTAAAACCTAAACCCTCAACCTGGAAGCCCGGAAGCCCTACGTAGTATGTGGTTTTGGGCGCCAAGTTCCCATAGTGCGATGAGCGGAGCCAGAGCTGGCCGAAGGGCCTAACGTGTCTGTCATGGCCTGCCCTATTTTTACTGTACTTGGAACCCTACCTACACTAAAGGCTCGCATGTAGTACCTGTTTGGAGTAGTATACTAGAATCCCCTAGAACTAAGCCAAACAGGGACTACTCATTGGAGACTCCAGGTAAGCCCTTAGCCTGTGCTTTGGAGCATCGGCGAATGCTCGTACTTTGTATGCTGGGCTCTGGAACATGGAGCCCGGCACGCCGATTGGAGTCGTGGGCCCTCCATGCGAAGATTCATACAGCACGTAAACCTGGGAATTCCATGTTCTTGACTTTGAACCCTAATCCGTCTGATTAGAACCTAAACCACCTCCCAATTAAACCGTCCGAGGTGGCAGCGAGGGCCCTCAACTCAGCTCCACATCTTTCGAAGCCTTGATGCTCCTGTCCCAGGCTCCCTTGCATGTTCAGCGTTTCAGGTTTGCTGGGTCTTGGAGTGCTATACTCTACATTATTATTGTGGCTACGTATACCTAGAAAGTATATACTTTTTTTTTCTAGGGGAGGGCTCAGGGCTTCGGTGAGTTTTAGGATTTGGCGTGGGTGCCTAAGACAGGGTGTTTCCCAGGAATGGGGTACTCCGAGTATGCCCCCAAATGCTGACCCTAAACCCTAAACCCTAAACCCCCATGTTAGGAACCCCTGTTCGGAAGCCTCGAAATGAGGCATGCCAAGTTGGTGCCTCATTCGAACACATCCTTAAGGGACCCGGGTGACCCCGAGATGTTTAGGGTTTAGGGTTTAGGGCCCCCCCCCCCCCCCCCACCCGTTCTGGCATTTGAATCCTTAACCATACACATCCGTGCCCTGAGATTGGCCTAAAGGGAGACCTCAAAGCGAAAAGGTTCAAGGAAGAATCCCTGGAGCCCTACACTCCTAGGCTTTACAAGCTTCAGGGTTGAGGGTTTAGGGTTTCGGGTTTGGGGTTTAGGAATTTGGGGGGGTCACATGTTGGCGGGAGGTCTATGAAAACCTTTGCCGTCGCGTTCTGGAGCTGCACGACAAGGAGCAGGCGTCGTCACACCCTTCGGATCTACTCATCGTACTGCTATGTGGAAGCACTACTATATGCAAAGAGGGCTTAGGGGGTTTAGGGTTTAGGGTTCAGGGCTTAGGGCACTCTGTCTGAGGTCCACACACACATATATCGTCCTACTGTGCAAGTACGCAAGGTCTGTAATGGGATCCAAAGGGTGGGTGGGTAGGCTTGGCTGGAGAATGCAAATGCTGCTCCCTGAGCCCTGAGCCCGAAGGAGCTTGAGCCCTGAACCTTTGTAACCCTCCCCCTTCCCCCCCCCCTCCCCATTCCCTGCCCACCTTCCTTCCCCCTTCCCTCCCCCTTCCCCCCTCCCCTCCCTTCTCCCCTTGCCAGAGAGCCTCCCAAGCTCCTTGCATTCAGCTATAGGGTCTACGGAGTTAAGGGTTGAAGGGGGGTTGAGGGGCCTTGTGCCAGACGTAGGTGCGCCAACATTCCTTCATCCGCGCCGTCTTGGGGTTTTATGGGGTTAAGGACCATGTACCCAGAGGTCTCCACATAGAACCATCATGACTCAATTCATGAATTGATGGTGGCATGTCATGAGCCCAAAAGCCCATACTATGTATGTGTGTGTGTGTGTGTGGTAACCTTAGTTTTCTCCATGATAGTGCTATAAGCAGACATCTGGGACACTTAGTGTCAGCCCTGTTAGGGCGTTCCGGGCCTAAGGATTGGATTTCAAACATCGGATCCAACCCTAAACCGTAAAACCCAAATAGCGAAAACCTTTAAGTCGAAATTGAGTTGATCCTGAGAGGAAGGTCTCGGACTGCTGGAATAACACTCGACCCTGGTTTGCTCCCAAATGCCACATGAAAACGAGCTGAAACCTAAGCCTACCAGCCCCAGAAACTAAAAACCCTAAACCCTAAACCCTAAACCCTAAACCCTAAACCCTAAACCCTAAACCCTAAACCCTAAACCCTAAACCCTAAACCCTAAACCCGGAAGCAGGCAGAAATCCACCCGCCCGTGCTCCAGGACTCCAGGGTTCCTCGCGATTCTTGCGTCCGGTCTAGGACGGTCAGGTTAGGGGCCCTCATAAACTTCTTGGAGAAGGGGGTTTAGGGTTTAGGGTTTAGGGTTTAGGGTTTAGGGTTTAGGATTTAAGGTTAGGCCTGGTTTAAAACCTGTGGCTTCTGTCGACCGTAGTGGCTCAAGGCCTCTAGGAGATCACTGAAGACCAGGAGTTGGTGTTCCCTGAAATCCATACCTTAAGCACCACATGAACCCTAAAATTGGGGTCATATATGAAGAACATTCTAAAGCAGAATGGCGCGACATACAGTCAGCGTGTGCGTCCCTAGACCCTAGACCCTCAACCCTAAACCCTAAACCCTGAACCCTAAGCCTCGCTGGCAGGGGCTGATCCTGAAGGCGGTGAAATGCTTCGAAACGGTGCTGAAGAACCTGCCCCTGCCACAGCAGGCCCAGTGACTTGTTTCAGGCTAAACAGTAGCGTCCAAATTTAGGGTTTAGGGATTGGGGTTTAGGGTTTAGGGTTTCGCTTTCCTTACCTTCTAAGAAAATGTAGGCCCCTCTGCCAGAGACTCTTCTGCCAACAGGGCCCTCGGTGCTTTGGCTCAAGGTTCTATGTCGGTTCACACTCTTCCGGAAGCAGGTTGCCGAAGCCCATGTCTTCGGGGCACTTGGAAACATTTTTTGTTACTGTAATCCCTAAGGAACGGCCAAAAGTATTTTTTTGGCTGGGGTGCCCAGTTCAGTATAGATTCGTATAGATGTCGGTTCACTTTAGACGCAGTGAACTGCCGGGATGTGTGCCACCCATCCATCCTGCTTCTGCCGAGCCTGAATAGGGTTTAGGGTTTAGGGTTTAGGGTTTAGGGTTTACGGTTTAGGGTTTAGGGTTTAGGGTTTAGGGTTTAGGGTTTAGGGTTTAGGGTTTAGGGTGACGAGCTTCTGTATAGGACTGGCGTGTGCAGATGTGTAGCCTACAGAAGCCTCGCTTGGTCTTCTAGGGATGATGTGGATTGCTCAGCCGCATACAAACCCAATATAACTTTGATGTTGCCCTAAACCATAAACCTGAACCCTAAACCCTAGTTAAACCCCAAACCCCAAACCACAAACCCCAAACCCCAAGCCCCAAACCCCAAACCCCAAACCCCAAACCCCAAACCCCAAACCCCAAACCCCGAACCCCGAACCCCAACCCCAAACCCCAAACCCCAAACCCCAAACCCTAAACCCTAAACCCTACCCCAGTCATGGCCAAATCACCATACCCACCTTCCTGCGCAGACGCCACGCCGCCCTGGCGTGCTGTCCCGAGCAGCTGAGATTGCCGAGTCCATTCTGGGGCTGAAGGTCCCAATTAGGGTGGTCTAGGGTTTAGGTTTAAGGTTTATGGCTGATTGCAACTCTTGACTTCAAACAGCTGACGAGACCTGCCAAATAGGTGCAGCTGGAGACATGTTACACAGCGTACCGAACAAAGGGGAAAAGGGATCACATTCTGAGAACAGACTTCTAGGCCCTCTGATCTCTATACCCTGCAAACCCTAAACCCTAATCCCTAGGTCCTGCAAACCCTCAACCCCCAACATCAGGTCTGGCTTCTCTTCACGTCCCCCCCCGCCCGCTTAGGGTTTGAGGTTTGGGGTTTAGGGTTTAGGGTTTAGGGCTTGACTGTTGCCTTCCTGTAGTGGGTATGGCTATCCGTGCTTGTAAGGTACAAGGTGTCGCTGGTACACCCTAAATCCCGTTGCCCACAAAGACCTACAACACATGAACCCTAAACCTTAAAACCTAAACCGCCGTAAAACACCCCACAGCGCTATGCCCTAAACTCATCCATGGCCCAGAATCAGAATCAAACCCTCACCCCACAAGCCTGAGCCAAGCCCTGCACGACCCAGACTCAGAAACCCTGCAAGCAGACTAGGGTTTAGGGTTTCGGGTTTCGGGTTTCGGGTTTAGGGTTTAGGGTTTAGGGTTTATGGTTTAGGGCATAAGGCCTTAGAAGGTAGTGGTTGGGGTCTAGGCGAAAGAATGCGTCCTCCGGTGCAGCACTTCGACAGGTTATGGGCATGGGTGACGGCGAGTACACGGCAGAGACCTGAGCTCTTCTCGGCCCTGCAATCACGGGAGTCGAGCTTGGACCCCTATAAGGATGTAGCCCTAAACCCTAAGCCGTAAGACCCCCCAAGGGGTTCCCTTCATATGCTCCTGAGATGGCCTACGTGTTCCCTTAGAGGATCTTCAAAAAGGTCCCCAGACGCCAAGGGGGTACAACCTCAGAGGTCCAAGGGAGAATCCCATGATCCAAAGCCTAATTCACAGAAAGGCAGAGGATCACAGGCTTTCGGTGCCCAAAGACTAGAATATACTAGACCCGATCAACCCTAGTCAAACATCATCAGCATTCTTTACTACCCTAAGCCCTAAACCCGAAACCCCAAGAGCTATACAGCAAGCCAGTCCACCGCACCTTTCGTTGGTTGTTGGGTGGGGTGTCAGCAAGGATTTCTGCTGCTGCACCATGCTGGCTGCCCCAAAACCTCAAAACCCTAAACCCTAAGCCCTAAACTGTAAAGCCTAAACCTTTCACCCTGTTCGGAGATCGGCGTGGCCACCGCAAACCCTAAAACCCCGAGGCTGTTTTAGAGCTTAGGCTCTGTGAATCAGGCTTCTGAGAGTGTACGTATGTTTCTTTGTAGATATATGGGTGAGTGTATGTGTGGGGTGCCCGTGTGGTGATACTAGCAATAACAACCTTACTCAACATCCTCAATCCTTCATGGCTCCCTAAGGTATAAACCCTAAACCCTAAACCCTAATTGTGAGGGGGAGATATTTTGATGGTTCAGGATGGCTCAGAATGCGACGCGGCAGTTCGGGTCTCCTGCAGGTAATTTCCAGGGCTTAGGGGGTTTAGGCCGGGGTTTGAGGGGGCTCAGGGGCTTTAGGGGGCTTAGGGGGGTTCAGGGTTTACGGGTTTCATTGTTAACGGTCTCTTCCGTAACTGAGGGATGTGCGGCTCACAGGGTTGGACTTAGACTATACAATGCCTTATTACATACCTTATAGAGTCCCTTTATACCTAAGTAGCCCCGAAACAGCCCCTAAGGCCCTTAGAAGGGCCTCTCCTCTAGTCCCGTGCTGAAAGGTTCTGGTGGATGCTGTGGAGGAGCTGTTGCTGCATGCGTCCGCGCGGCGCCCGGGAAAGGGAAGGGCTCTCACAGGGCCCTAAGTCTAAGGGAAGCTACGTGGCCCCTGATTGTGATGCTTTACCTTCTTTAAAAGGGTTCTGGAGTATGGGCCCCAGGGTATATAAAATTATAAAAAGGGGTATTCACGGGTTCGTTAGGGACCATTCAACTAATCTAAGACTAAGCCCTAAACCCTAAGTTCCCATCTGCTGAGTGCAGCGCTGTGATAGGCCTCCACGGAAACGGCTCCTGCTTTGCAGCGTGCGATCGCACAGGCGAGACCTGGAAGCTTATCCTTGACCCTACTTTTAAACCCCTAAACCGCAAAAGCCCTAAACACTCACTGCTTGGTGTGTATCCCTCAAACCACGGAACATTTCATAGATTAGTCTACCCAACTTGCCCAACCGTGTTCCTTCTTCAAAGGGATCTGGAACAAAGGAGTGTCTGGAATTTGGGGTTCTGGGCTTTCGGGCTTCAGGAGCTATTACTGGAGTTTCATGAAGCACTCGGTGTTCTCCTTCTACATCATTCTCGCAGGTGCATCGCATCCTGTTCCCAATTTCTGCTTGGTAAGTCCAGCAACCGGGGTGATCCATTAAACCTCTAAACCCTATAAACCCTTTTTGTCACATGCTTTTTGCCTGGGGAGCGAGCGTTAGTCTGCTGGTCATCTAGAGCAAGCCCTCTTTCATTCCATCGCTCTGTGCGCGGCTGGGGAACCTACCCTAAGCCCTAGAAGACCTAAACCCTAAACCCTAAACTCTAAACCCTAAACCCTAAACCCTAAGCCAAAACCCATGAAAGCCTAAGTCTCAGACCCCAGCCTTCCCAGCCGCTATGGCAGACGCGCGGTGTCCGCCAGCTGCAACCCCGTGCCGCTTGGACTTCGATTTTTTTTTTTTTGGGGGGGGGGCTTCAGGCCTTAGGGTTAAAGTTTATCAGGGTTTAGGGTTTAGGGTAAGCATGCGTCTTGCCAAATTTGAGATTCACGGCTTTGGTTGTGTAGAGTTCGACGACTTCCCGACACCCAAGCCAGACCCCGTAAGCCCTTATATATATATATATATATGTATGTATATATATATATATATATACATATTCATGTATGTGTAGGCCTCTAAACCCTGAGCCTCTAAAATTCTAAGCCTTTCATGTTCCACCGGGTGTGTACCAAGGCAGAGACGAGGGCCGTCGCCGAGGCCGGCGGGCATCGGCAAAGTACTCCCGATACTGCCCTGTTAGCCTTGAAGAAAGCTTGGCCCGTAGGGTCCACGTAGGTGCCCTAATCCCTAGACCCTAAACCCCTAAACCCGAAACCCTAAACCCTAAACCCTAAGCCACGCTATGAGGGCTTTGGGTATACTTAAACTCCAGAATCAAACCACACAGGGACACTGGTCAGGAAACGCGAAACCACAACCATGAACCGCCGTGATTTGGCCAGCTTGTCCTGAGCCAAAAGAGTTTAGGATTTACCCTAAACCCTCAACCCTAAAGTCCGAATTGCCCTTCACTTCAACAGCGGACATGTGGGGCATAGGGCGAGGGTTTGAGGGTTTTAGGTCTTTAACGTGTAGGGGTGTTTAGGGCCTATAGTCACATGTCCTGTGAGTCATCCGACAATCCCGGACACACTTCATATCGGGGGAGAGTCGACTATGTGCACGAATCCGAGAACGAACCCCCATAAGCCCCTCAACCCTAAACCCTACACCCTGAAACCCCCTTGGCCGCAAAGACCGCAACGCTGTAAGCTCAAAGCTTTCAACCCTTAGCCCTGAGCCCTGCAGACCCCTAACCCGGAACCCTGTAACGTTTAGGGTTTAGGGTTTAGGGTTTAGGGTTTAGGGTTTAGGGTTAGAAACCTGGCGTAGGCCGCACTGCGGCCCGTTTCCAGCGACAGCTCGCGTGAGCGGCCGGCGAGGCTTCCAAAGCGCAATATTCCTAAACCCTAAACCCTAAACCCTAACCCCTAAACCCTAAACCCTAACCCCTAAACCCTAAACCCTCACCCCTAAACCCTAAACCTCTACCGGGCTTGGGCTCCAGGGCATCGGCTCTATCTAGCCCTACCTGAGACCCAACCCAAGGCCCGAATTGTTAATCCATCGGGTCCATTTATAGCTTTATTCTGGAGCTGTGTACCCAATAACCCTCTTTAGCATGGTTCCTGGGATCCTGAACCCTAAACCCTATTTCCATAAACAGTGCTACAAATCGACCCTTTGGGCAATGAGCCTCCTCTGCCAGCAGTAGCTTGGGGGGGGCTTCGGGTGCTTCAGGTTTTCAAGGGTTTAGGGTGTGGGGTTTAGGGTTTAGGGTCTGGGATCTACGGTTTAGGGTTTGGGGGTTCCCAGGCCATCTGGCTCAAGTTTCTTTCTGTTTTGGTGTGGGGGGGGGTTGGTGGCTGGCTGGTGGCTGGGCGTTTAAAGGCTTTGAAGGCTTCAGGGGCAGTTTATCAGGGACGCGAGGCTCACGTAGAACCGTTTTGCCCTAAGCCTTAAGACCTAAACCTAAACCCTACACCTTATTGACATTTCTCGACCTTTTTTGAGGCGTTTTATGGATTGATAAATGTGTCTTTGCATGTTTCGTTTTGAATCCTCAGATCCCTAAGACCCCCAAACACCATTGTCAGTCTACTTTGCTGGTCCTGTAGTATGTCTTGTTTGATTCGCAGGTTTACAGAAGATTGTCATCGTACAGATGTACAGATGCTCTAGGACACGCACAATCTCTCTCTCTCTCTCTCTTCCTTGGTCTGTCTCTCTCTCTCTCTCTCTCTCTCTCTCTGTCTCTCTCTATCTGTCTCTCTCTCTCTCTCTCATATGGTCAAGGTGTTAGGGACTAGGGTCTAGGTTGCAGCACGCGAGCGACGCAGTCCCTTTGACTTGAGGCAAGATACCTCGAAGCGTAGAGGGATTGATATGTTCTGGCGTGCGGGCTTCGGCTGGGGTTTTGTTTCATTAAGTAACCCTAAACACTGATCCCTGCCTGCCTGAAACTTTTAACCCCTTCAAGGATATTGTGCTCTGTGTGTACCAAGGTTTAGGGTTTAGGGTTTTTAGGTTTAGGGTTTAGGGTTTAGGAACACCCGAAACCCCTAAACCAGGTTGGCAGCACTCTTCGAATCGATTGCCCGTGAGGCTGGGGCCCTGGCAAACATGAACCTCCCTGGCTGCTACGCAGAGAGCCCGCGACCCCTTGACTAAGGATGACGCCCTAGCCTTGGGATGTTCCCCCTTACACTAACAGTCCTTAATTGGGACTAACAGTCCTTAATATAGGGGTTGTAGTACCCCCTATTATAATCCCGATTAAGGACTCCTATATCCGCAAGCCTATGGATCTCTTTTGGGTGGAGACCTCGACTCCATTTTTTTAGCCACATGGTCTGGGGTTTAGGGCTAAGGATGCTGGGCTTGGGGTTTGAGGTTTAGGGTTTAGCTAAACCCTATAGGGTTTAGGGTTTAGGGTTTAGGGTTTAGGGTTTAGGGTTTGGGGCTTAATTGGGGCTTAGGGGTTTGGGCTTAGGGCTTAGGGCTTAGGGCTTAGGGCTTAGGGCTTAGGGCTTAGGATGCTTGGGGCTTAGCGCCACTTGTCGTATTCTGAACGAAACAGGTACGCCAGTGTGGGTGTTGTGGTACCCGAATCCAAAGCAGTAGTACTAAAGGGTACAGGATTCAGGCTTGTTTAGGGCTTCGGGGTTAGGATTGTGGGGCGTTTAGAGTTTAGGGCTGTAGTCTAGGGTTCCCTAAACTCCAAACCCTATAAACCCTAAACCCTAAACCCCAAATAGCGGTTAGGGCGTTTTTGGGTTTGGGGATCAGGCCACCCAGGCCCTTATTTGTGAGGAAGTTCTGGGTTAAAGGGTCTAGGGTTTGCCTTTTTAGGGTTTAGGGTTTAGGGTTTAGTGTAGAGGAACCTATGTACCAGTACCCTCACCAGGACTGGCTGCGCTTACTTTTGTTAAACAGGGTCGCTTTAGGTAGGTCAGAAACCCTGGGGGAGCATGTCGCTTGCTTGCGGTTCCTTCATGGTCCACGACGCCGTTTTCCAAAGCCTCAGAAGCATGACTTCCTCATGTGTATACTTCTGCGCCGTCCGGAGGCTTGCAGGCTTTAAGAGGTTTCGAGCTACCTGCAGCATTGGTCAGAAAACAGGTGGCTCACAAAAGGTGGTTTCGGGTCTAAGGTTCAGGGCCTAGGGCCTAGGGTTTAGGGTTTAGGGCTTGGGGTTTAGGTTCCGGGGTTGAGAGTTCCGAGTGCGATTACGTCTTGGACATGGAGCTTTTGTCTGCGTTGGCCATCGCCGTGGCCCTAAAGGCCAGCCACACCCTGCCGCTGGTCGGAATACGGGATCCATCAGCCCAAACCTGAATTGAAGGGTTTAGGGTTTAGGGGTTAGGGTTTAGGGTTTAGGGTTAAGTGTTTAGGGTTAAGGTCCATGGGTAGTTCTAGGTAGGGTTACCATAAGCCTGAACCTGGGCAGCTTTCAGTAGGGTTTCCATAAGCCCAAGCCGTACCTGAAGCTCCAGGGGTAGCTTTAAGTAGGGTTCTAAGTACTGTACCCTAAGTAAGGTCCCCAATTATAACTACCCCATGAACCTCCAAGTACCTAGACGAGTAACCTTGTACCTTCATAGGGGCACATACACCCAAAGGTTATCGCACATTCCCTTTCTAAAGACAGAGAGGTTGCTCTTCAAGTAATCCACTAAACCCTTCAACCCTAACTCCCAACAAAACAGGACATCATCGGTGGTTCGTCCATGGGCATGGTGTCTTCATGAACTCGGGAAATTTGCGAACCCTCTCTTGGCCCCTGAATTGCGGGGTTCGGTGTCGGTTTATGACGCTTCAGAGGTAGTTGTCCTAACCATGCGTCCCCCAAAAGTACCCCGTCAGAAGCTACTCCCGCCTATAGGCGGGCTTCAAAGCCTTCAGAATGAAGCAAATCTAAGCATACCCTGCCCAACAAAGAAAGGTACATGGCGCTCCTTCTTTGCCAATGGGCACGTTCCCCGTTATACTCACAGTCCTTAATGGGAATGATAATTCCCCCCAATTTTAATCCCTTTTAAGGCCTGGTAGGATACTCCAGATAAACGTTGAACCTGCCGAGATGTAGATGCAAGCCGGCGGCTGGTTTACTGTACGTGAGGTTAGGAAGGGAAGCCCAACACACCAACCCTCCAGGTTTAGGGTTTAGGGTTTAGGGTTTAGGGTTGAAAAAGCCTAACCCAAGACCCGAAAGCCCAAACCCTAGGTACTTGGCGTACAAGTTCTTCTTCCGAGCGGGCAAGGACCTCAAGCAGTATGGCGAGTGGGCGGTGGTTACTGGTGCCACTGCCCCTTCGCCAAACAGATGCAACCCACACACTATCGTGCACCGTAACCTGCCATTTGCTATGCCCGTTAGGGAGGCTTCCAAAATGTGGGGCACAACCCAAAAAAAGCACCAAAATATCCCCTAAACCCTAAACCCTAAACCCTAAACCCTAAACCCTAAACCCTAAACCCTAAACCCTAAACCCTAAACCCCCCCCCCCCCCACTCAGCTTGAAGACCTGAGCTCCACTTGCCCCCGACGCCCACAAAATCAGACAAAGCTAGCCCCACGCGCCGAACCTCGGGTTTAGGGGTAAGCCCCCCTTTCAAGCCGAAGCCGTGAACCCCTAAACCCTAAACCCTAAACCCTAAACCCTAAACCCTAAACCCTAAACCCTCGAAATCCCTCCGGCTGAGGATGGCATCGGCAAGGCCTACGCCTTTGAGCTCGCGTCCCTGGGGTTGAAGGCCTCGGTGTTTTTTGGGAGGATGAGGGTTGGTTTTAAAGGGTTTGTCTAGGGGTTTAGGGTTTAGGGTTTAGGGTTTAGGGTTTGTTTAGGGGTTTAGGGGTTTAGGGTTTCAGCGTTTGGAGGGGATTAGGCTCTAGGATTAGAGGGTTTGGGATTTGGTCTTCAGGGTTTGGGGGTTTAGGTGAGGGTTTGGGTTTTATATACCTAGTGTAACGTTGTACCTCACACAAGTCATTTACACGATTTCGCTAGGTCAGCCCTGCAATCATAGCCACCAAGGGCTTGGACGGCCGCAAGATTTGTCTTCGGGTTTGACAATGGAAGCACTGCTTCACTTAGATGCGAACTAAAGAAAACAGATCACGCGTCAGGGTTTAGGCTTCATGATTTAGGTATGGGGCGGCCTGGGGCGGATTCCAGACATATGCGACAGCTGGGTAGATAGATAAACAGCACCGATACACAAACCCTAAACCGTGAACCATACACCCTCCGACTCCTTACACTCTCAAGAATGCCACCGGCCTTACCTGGAGATGTAGTTGACTTGCCGGGGATAGCTATCAATGTTTAAGGTGGCAAGTCGAATCCCCCCCCCCCCCCCCCCCCCCCCCCCCCAAAACCCTAAACCCTGAACCCCCTTGAAGCCCATTAAAACTTGGGATGTTCCCCCGGGCGGCTGCGCTGCTCCACGATGCTGGGGATCAGTAATTGTTGAGTTCACAGTTTGTGGGCGGGCTTTCCTCGTGCTTGCGCTCAGCATGCTGCCGGTGCTGCCCCGTGGGCCTACCTCATCTCCATCGTCTCCTGAACCCTGCCCCCCGCGTGCTAGCCCTGCCCCCTGCGCGCTCATCTGGCCCTCTGTATGAGCCAATTGCAGTTCTTACACTTGTCTTCGGTCTGTCCCCGGTGGTAGGCGATCCCGTCAGCTGTCTGCTGGGTGTTGTTTGTCTGTTTGTATCCTCACATCTCTCACAAGCAGTGTCTGTGTGTTTGTATTTTGGCGCCGCCCTCAGAAGTAGGAGTTGGCTTGTGATTTCAATCATACGTTCCCTCGCCCTCTGTGACCCGCTGTCACTAGGGAATGCATTTTGCGAGCTTGCTATTTTTCCCCTTATACTAAGTTACTAACCGTCCTTAATCGGGATTATAATAGGGGGTACTAGAACCCCTGTGGATCACGGTTAGTATAAAGGGGGGGACATCCCAACCTACAGCCCTACAAACCCTGAAACCTAAACCCTGGGGCAGGTGCTCCTGGTAATACCCCAAACCTTTACCCCTGAACCCGAAACCGTAAACCCTAAACCCTAAACCCTAAACCCTAAACCCTAAACCCTAAACCCTAAACCCTAAACCCAAAACCCAAAACCCAAAAACAAACCTAAACCCTCGGGGAGGTGCTCCTGGTGGCGCGGAGCGAAGAGAAGCTCGCTGACACGGCCAAGGAGTTGAAAGATGCCCACCCAGGCATCAGGGTTTACTACGATAATTAGGGTTTAGGGTCTAGGGGTTTAGGGTTTAGGGGTTTAGGGGTTTAGGGTTTAGGGTTTAGGGCTTGGGGTTTAGCATGTTCCCCCTTATACTAACAGTCCTTAACAGGGATAATAGTCCCCCCCCCCCCCTTATAATCCCTATTAAGGACTGTTAGTATACGGGGGAACATCCCAAACTATAATCCCCATATTGCTTTTGTAAGGAAGAACATGTTTTGGGCGGTGTCGGGTTTAGGGTTTATAAGTTTCACGGGTTTTCTGGTTTGTGATTTTTGGGCTTTTTGTTTGGAGCTATAGGGCTTCACTACCACCGGGTTTGACTATTATTTGCAATATTTGCCGAAGAACCCCAACAAAATTGTAAGAAGTAGGCCCTATATTGCCCTTATAAAGAAGAATGTATATTAGTTTTCGAGGGTTGTAAATTTGGGGTTTATAGATTTTGGGTTGATTTTGGTTATAGGGTTTCGGGCTTTATGGTTTATAGGGTTGAGGGTTTAGGTCAGGAGAAGGCGCTGCTCCCCCTACGCCTGAATAAC
The DNA here is from genome assembly GCA_905221605.1 of Symbiodinium natans. NCBI lineage: Eukaryota > Dinophyceae > Suessiales > Symbiodiniaceae > Symbiodinium > Symbiodinium natans. The sequence continues at coordinate 486,615 of CAJNDS010000691.1, forward strand.
CTGGGCTGCTGTGTGCAATGGCCAAAATGCATGGCTATGACCCAGAGTAGGCCCTTTCCCCTGTTTTAGGGTTGCCGTTCCCTTGTAAGCCCCTTTAAACCAAAACGGGCACGCCTTGTATTTCTAGGTTCATCCTGGGTCTAGAAAATGGGCATGTAGGAAATAATCCTGCTTCTTTATTGCACCTTTGATCCTTGGGCTCCGGGTATTCTTTGGTTCAGCTTCATGGTTTTAGAGCCGATGTGCAGCCTGCAAGTTAAGGTGGGGCGGGGCGGGGGTCAGGGTACCCTAAACCCTAAACCCTAAACCCGAAACCCTAAACCCTAAACCCTAAACCCTAAATCCTAAGCCCAAACCCCATAAATCCTAACCCCGTTAGGGTTTTGGGTGTGTTGATTTTTTGGAGTCTGCTGGACATTGCAGGTGCCACGGTGGACGTGCTGAAGGTCGATTTCGCCAAGTTCGATGCCTCGGTCCGTGCCATGGTGATCCCTGGTCAGATGAGGTTGGAGTTTAGGTTTTAGGGTTTAGGGTTTAGGGTTTAGGGTGTAGGGCTTCTCCGGAATCATGCAGAGGGCTTGAATTCTCTTATGACTTTGCGGATACCGCTATAGATGCTGTCATGCATCATAGTATGAATCTCTATGGGGGTTTCCGACGAGAGGGGTACCCCTTTTGGGGGCCCCTTTAAGGGGATTCTTTTCTATCTGGGGTATAAGCTGTCCCCTGCCCCCCCCCCCCCCCCCCCCCTATTTGGGACGTTCAGCGTTTAGGGTTTGGGGGGTTTCAGGGTCGAGGGGTAAGAATCTTCCTTCACCTCAAACAGGCGGAAAATGAAACTCAAGCCTAAGTCTACTGGGAGTACCTTATTGCAGAGGATAACACCCCCCCCCCCCCAAAAAAAAAAAAAACAAAATAATGAATTTATATATATATATGTTTATATATATATATATGTGTGTATATATATACTAACTATTCAGGCACCCATATTACACGTTTGTGCTCGCGATATGCGAGACGGTCGTCTCTTGTAGACTTCCGGGCTCACGTCGTGTCTCACTGTGTTTGGGGTCTGCCCTCGAAACATTTGGGATGTTCCCCCTTGTATTAACAGTCCCCTAATGGGCAGTCTAGTACCCCCTACTATAATCCCTATTCAGGACTGTTTGTATACGGGGGACCAACCCAAAACCCAAAACCCAAAACCCTAAACCCAAAACCCAAAACCCCAAACCCCAAACCCCAAACCCAAAACCCTAACCCTAAACCCTAAACCCGCTTATTTTCGCATCCTCATTCATATCTTGTCTTCTGTTTGCTTCTGGGCCTTGCTCAAAGGCAAGTTTTTGGGGGTCCAGGCAAGGCCCTAGCTACATGTAGGGGTGAAGCCTCCTAAAGCTCGAAACCCCAAACCCTAAACCCTAAACCCTAAACCCCGAAGCCCCTAAGCCCCCAAGCCCTTAAGCCCCTAAACCCCTAAACCCTAAACCCCTAAACCCTTAGACCCCTGAACCCTGAGCCCTCATGTGTTGCAAGGAAGGCCAAGCTGGATCCGCTGGATATCGGAATTCTGGCCCCCCGGCCGGAGACAAGCTTCCTGAGGCGTTGGGTTTAGGGTTTAGGGTCTAGGGTGTAGGGTTGAGGGTTTAGGGTTTAGAGTCTAGGGCTTAGGGACCCTAAACCCTAAACCCTAAACCCTCCAAACCTTAAAAGTGTGCTTCAAGATTTTCATAAGCCCCAAGCTTTCCGTTCCTGAAGCTCCTACATCCCCCAAACAAACCCTTTGAAGAGAGCACACGTCTGTATTAGTAGGGTGTGGGGTTCAGGGTAGTGGGGTTTACGGGTTAAGGGTTTAGGGCTTAGCATTCGGCTTAGAGTTCGTTGTCGTCGGTATCCCTGGACTGAAAGGTTTCAATACGCTGCACTTGTGGAATCAGCTGGGCCCTAAGTGTGCCGTAGAAAGGCTTATGGTCACTGTGCCTAATAAGGCACAGGGTTTAGAGTTTAGGGTTTAGGGCCTAGGGTTTAGGGTTTAGGGTTCAATTTGGGTTTAGGGGTCCCGGCGCCGCGGACTGCAGGTCAACAACGTGGGCATGTCCTACCCCTTCACGAAGTACTTCCACGAGCTGAAAGACGCCGAGATTGCAGACATCATGGAGGCACTTTAGGGTTTAGGGGTTTAGGGTTTAGGGTTTAGGGTTTAGGGTTTCGTGTTTGGGGTTTAGGGTTTAGGGTTTAGGGTTTAGGGTTTGGAGCTTAGGAAAGTAGGCGAGCGTGCAAGCACTGCCTCGACTCTTTAGCTCCAGTGAAGCACCCTCCCTTAGGTTGCCTCTTGGTTAAACCAGACGACTCGAGACCAAAGACACGTAACATATCAGACCTTTGGGGTTAGGGTTTAGAGTTTGGGGTTTATGGTCGGAATATTTTTCACAGTATTCCCTTATGGTCCCTTTATAGTTATACTAATTTCCCCCAAATAAAACTATTCTAAATATTCAGGCCCCTACATTAGTGCTGGACACCAGCAGTTTCGCCATGACAGGTCAACATGGATTCAATGACGTGGATGACTCGCCTGGTTCTGGGAGACATTGATGAGGACCCTCGCCCCCCTGTCGCCTCAGGAGCTTATGCACCACAACCCCCTCAAGCCCTGTATAGACTCGAAACCCTCAACCGCAGAGCCCCTAAACCCTAAACCCTAAATTTAAACCCTAAACCCTAAACCCTAAACCCTAAACCCTAAAACAAGTCATGAACCCCAAAGCCACTGCAACTCTGCAGGCCCCCGGAAACGCCTGCAACCCCCCTAGTACACGCTACCCTGTGTTTGGTGTAGCTCTACGTGTAGTTACATTGAATTTAGGGTTTAGGGTTTAGGGTTTAGGGGTTAGGGTTTAGGGTTTAGGGTTTAGGGTTACACGGTCCCTTAATATGCTCCCTTACCTTCGTTAGAAGGTTCTGAAGTATGGGCCCTCGTTTTTTTTGGTATGTAAGGGGTTATATAAGGGGTCCCCATTTGAGGGGCCATGAAGAGGGACCATGTAACTACCCTAACAGAAAGGTATGCTGTGGGGCCCCACGTTTTTGCATCTCTGTTTTGTGGGCACGCTGACACCATGTGGGCTGTGGCCTTGCACGGGTTTAGGGTTGGCGAACCCGGAGGGTTCAAAAAATAGTACTATCATGGAATCCGGTACTAGAAACATACTACAGAGGGTCTTGCTCGTACCTACCGGTACTACAAGCGGACCCTCTGGGTCAGCCCCAAACCCTAAAGCCCTAAACCCCAAACCCTGAACCCTAAACCCTAAACAGAACCCTAAAGCCCAAACCCCGAACCCTAAACCCTAAACCCTAAGCTCCAAACCTTAATCCGGAGGACCTGAAGCCAAAGACCGGCATGCTTGTGCGCAAGCGTGGTGCCATCGTCAACACTTCTTCAGGGGGCGCTCGGAGCCTGCGATGGAAGTTTGGATGTTTAGGGTTTCGAGTTTAGGATTTCGGGTTTAGGGTTTAAAGTTTAGGGTTTAGGGTTTGTGGTTCTCAGGGTCCACGTAGAGTATGGTTTCGGGTTCAGACTTGAGGGGGTATGTCTATACCGTATGTATACACATATATATATATATGTATATGTATGTGTATACATATATATATATATTTATTTATTTCTTTACCATGCTATGAGGCCATCGCAGTCACTTTCTGGGTCGCCGCAGCTCTTTTCCAAGAAGCAACCCCTCGTACTTGGTACCCAAAGACCCTCTAAGCCCCACCTGGAGTCTCCAGCGTAGTCCCTTTTTGGGGGTAGTTATAGGGGGATTCTAGTATACTACCCCCAAAAAGGTACTACATAGGAGCCTCTAGGTAAACCCTTTGTTCAGGTACAAGGTTGCTCTAGGCCGGGTTCAGGGTTCAACCGAACGTTGCGGCTCTCCTGCACGCGCAACCCTCAAAGACGTACCCAAAGCGCGGCGCAATAACCCGGTAAATTTGATAAGGATCCTTCCTTGGAGGTTCATGGGTAGCTGTAAAGTAGGGCTATCAGTACGGGGGCTTTCAGTACGGCAACGATCCTTCGAACCCTATGTAGCTGCACTTAGAACCCTACTTCCTACCCATGACCCTGCAAGTATGATGGTTCAAGGTAGATTCCTGAACCCTAAACCCTAAACCCTAAACCCTAAACTTTAAGGGCCGTTTTGCTCTCTGGGAAGTAAGGACGACCTCACCGCTCCTGGCAGAATATTCGGCGGCCAAGGCCTATGTCGAAAAGATCCACGGCCGCACAGGGAGTTCGGCACTGGGCGTTGCTGTGGGTTCTGGAGATGTGTGTGTGTGTGTGCGTTTTAGGGTTTAGTGTGTAGGTTTTAGGGTTTAGGGAGGCGGGCGGGAGGGGGGGGGGGGGGGGGGGGGGCAGTCTAATACTCAATCTTCCACCTTACACCTACACCCGAAACCCCAAAACAAAGAGAACAGTACGTCGTGGCGCTGTGTGTTTGCGACGCCTGCGTTTTTTATACGGAATTCCGACATATCTGTATTTGACCAAGGGTTCATATAGGCCATCGTAGTAGGCTACTAAAAGATCCAATAACTATTTTCTTTGTTCCTTCCCAGAAGGTCCATGTATCGGGTTTTCCCGAAACGGGGCATACCCTTATCGGGGTTTCCTATAGGGTCTAGAGATCATCCAGTATCCGCTTGTCCTACTAATTGTTGCGTAGTTGGGTGCTTGGTACTTATAAATGTGTAATATAATTGCATGGTACTACAAATGCAAACTCTCCCCAAAACTGGAAGCCTAAACCCGAAACCCTCTTCGTCCTTTGCCAAGATGGCAGGTTTCCGGGAAGGGGCGGGGCTATGGGGTGATGTACAGCTTTCTACACCTTGCTTCGGGAAACCCTAAACCCTAAACCCTAAACCCCTAAACCCTAAACCCTAAACCCTAAACCCTAAACCCTAAACCCTAAGCCCCAAACCCAACATCACCTGTGTGGCGCGTGCAGTGCGGGCATCTTCCGATTGGCACCCTTGGGAGTATGCCCAACCGTGAGTCCTACGTTATGGTTAAGGTCGAGGGTTCAGGCTTAAGCCCAAAACCCTAAACCCAAGTTCTGAGACAGCTGAATCTTCCAACCCTTGAATTCCGGAGCTTTCAACCTGCCTTCCTAGTATATCAGGCAGGCGGAAGTGCTCCACTCAGACTTTTGTGGTGCCCGAACTGCTTATGCAGCCACACAGGCTTTACAGCCGGGTTGGGAGGAGCCTAAACCCTAAACCTTGGACCCTAAACCCTAAACCCTAAACCCTAAACCCTAAACCCTAAACCCTAAACCCTAAACCCTAACCCCCAAGCCCCAAGCCCTAAGCCCTAAGCCCTAAGCCCTAAGCCCTAAGCCCTAAGCCCTAAGCCCTGGCCCCTAAACCCTAAACCCTAAACCTTGGACCAGGTTCTCACAGGGCCTTGCGGCGGAATTGGCTCCGAAGGGCATCCACGTCCAGGCCCTCAATGGCTTGACCCAGAGGGTCCTAAGTACCTAATTCCGAAACCCTAAACCGTAAACCCTAAACCCTAAGCCCTAAACCCTCTTACCCAAGCCATAGTACCAATTCCTACGAAAGAACCCTACTTTAACCCTACCTTAACCCTACTTTCTGCTATGTAGGTACTTACGACCCTGTGGGTGGAGGCGTGGTTTGACTTTGGGATTCAGCGCTTAGGGCCGTTGAGGGGTCGAGGGTTTAGGGTTTAGGGTTTAAGATTTAGGGTTTGCAGGGATGGACCTTCCCGAAGTACATGAGTTGTGGGGGGGAGGGGGTGGCAGGGGTGGTGGCAGCATCTCCCGACCTTAGACTACTGGGTTTTGGAGCACTGTACTTTGATTTTTTTTAATTCTGGGTTTCTGGGTCCCTATTCTAGCTACTTCTACCTAAAAGTATATGTTTTCCAGGGTCTACTCCAAAGTAGCAAGACCATCTGGCTCTTGAGAAACTATCCATCAAGGGATTAAGACTCGGACGTCTAAGGTTGTACCCCGAAGAGGTTGCCTGAACATCCTCCTAAGATGGCCCTTCTATTCCCTCAAGGATCTTTAAAAGGCCCCAAACCCAAGGGTACTGCACCATCTTCGGGGTCCAAGGTACAGTCCCTTGAACACATAGTATATGTTGAACATGTATGTGCCGAAGTACTTGCAGACTGAAACGAATAGATGACAGTAGGGCTTCTGGGTTCTTTTTAAGGCATGGTCTAGTTCCCTGAAGTTTTTCGGGGATGGTTCTAGCGGCTTGAAAACGCCAGGTTGCAAGTTTTAGGGTTTAGGGTTTAGGGTTTAGACCCCGAGCCCGTTTCAGGCACAGACGCCCTTGTTCGTAACAACGAAGATGGCAAAGATCAGGCGGCCTGGAGACGTAGGGTTTATGCTTTTTTGTTTTATGGTTTATGGGGTTTGATAGGGCTTTAATAGGGTTTAATGGGATTTAATAGGCTTTAATAGCGTTTTCAGGGTTTCATCGGGTTTACAGGGTTGAATAGTGTCTAATGGGGGTTTGTAGGGTTTGTGGGGTGTAGGCTTACGAGCTTCGCCTGCTTGCTGCAGCATGCGTCCGATTGCGGCGATCCCTGCCCGAGCCCTCATAGCCGGTTTAGGGTTTAGGGTATCGGGTTTCGGGTTTCGGGTTTCGGGTTTCGGGCACACACCCACACAGACACACATGTCACCCACGCACATGCACACTTACTCACTATGTCTTACGTTTTTTTGTTTCTACTGTCGTGTTTTGTCCTGTTTTGGCTATCTATATTCATATATAGCTTCTCTCCATTTATTTCTATCCCTCTCTCTTTCCTTCCCCCTCCTTCGCCCCTCTCTCCCAGACACGCTAGAGGGGTTCCGGGGTTTGGAGTTTCGGGTTGGGATGTTTTTACTGATACTAGCAGTCCTTAGTAGGGATTTTAGTACCCCCTAGTAAAAAATTCCTAAGAGTGACTGTTAGTGTAAGTGGGAACATCCCCAAGTTTCGGGTTTGGTGGCTTGGGCTTTGGAAGCTCCCCAGACACCTGCAAACCCTAAGAAAATCCCAAGGGGGTACTATTTAGAAAGGGATAAAAAACCGGTACCTCTAGCGCAACTCGCATTCAGATGAAACGAAGAATGATTTGAATACTCATGTGCATCTTCATGGTGCAGAGATGAATAATTCCTGCAGCATGAAGCACCTGCCGCCCCTTAGAGCTCGCTTCGGGATAAATTAATGCCTCCCCCTGCGCGCAGGAAGGCCTCGATCACAGTGCCGTCGCCGGAAGACTACGTGAAGTGCGCCACACGCCAGATTGGCTACGATGCGGTGATATCGCCTTGGTTGCATGCAAGCAAGTTAGAGGGCCTAGGGGTTTAGGGTTGAGGGGTATAAGTTTGCTCAGACGACACATGATCACCAATGAGAGAGTCCTTCGTTGTCCTGTGAGTTCCTGCCGTTCATCTACCACCCCCCTTAAGCTGCGCAGCCTAGGTGGGCGCATTCATTGCAGCTGTGGGTTCTTTCCTTGCTTCCGGAACCCGTCGCAATCTACGTGGTCAACATGCAGCATCAAGATATCCGGAGGAGAGGCATCAAGAAGGAGAAGGAGAAGTCCGAGCAGGACAAGAAGGGCCAGTAGAATGCCGATGGCCCATTCTGGTGGTTGTGGGCAAGCCCTTGCTCAATTAGAGCCAAGTTCGAGATATCGTTTGTTGCACGCGCACGCGCAGACCAAAAAGGTAAAGTGCGAGTATGACAGGTTATTAGCTTTGTGTAGGCAATGGGAGATCGAAACTAGTGAGCCTTCAAGGGGTACATAAGGACCACTAGGTCCCAACTTTCCTCTGGCTGGTTCTTAGTAGGGAACGAGGGAATGAGGGCCCTACTTATACCCTTTAAGGGATTCAATATCGGGCCCTCATTCCGTCATTCCCTACTAAGAACCAGGGGGCAAGGGGTACATAAGGACTACTAGGTACCAACTTTCCTGCTCAGAACGTCTTTCATCTGCAGCATGTTAAGCACAGATGCACTGGCCGTCGGCTTCTGCATGTGGGTAGTTCCCAAAATGGTGTTACCCTCTTTTCATACCCCAAATAAAGGGGCCCCCAAAAAGGGTACCCCATGTTTCGGAAACCCCCCCCCCCCCCATGTAGGCTTTGATGAGCGACGTCCCGCCATCCATTTGGTTCGACCAGACCGTCCGCCTCGTGTCCGGAGCTGATCTTCACGTAGGGTCCGCTTGTAGTACTATTGCGGCCTAGTGGGAAACCCCAACAACTCGGTAGCCGAGTGGTGCCCTTTACCCCTGTATTTCGAGTTCTAGGTTCCCAAATGGCATAAGCAAGCAAAAAAGGGTGCCCTTATTGTGAGACAGAAACCCTGTGTAGTATGATTGCTGGTGCCCAATTCCAAAGCAGTACCGTATGAGTGGTCCCTCTGGGCACTATTCTGCAGAATCGCTAATGTCCAGCAACCCTAAGCCCTAAACACCAAGCCCTAAACCCTAAGCCCTTAACCCTACACCCTAAACCCTAAGCCCTAAGCCCTAAGCCCTAAACCCTAAGCCCTAAACCCTAAACCCTAAACCCTAAGCCCCTAAGCCCTAAGCCCTAAGCCCTAAACCCTAAGCCCTAAACCCTAAGCCCTAAGCCCTAAACCCTAAACCCTAAGCCCTAAACCCTAAGCCCTAAACCCTAAACCCTAAACCCTAAGCCCTAAGCCCTAAACCCTAAGCCCTAAGCCCTAAACCCTAAACCCCTAAACCCTAAACCCTAAGCCCTAAACCCTAAACCCTAAACCCGAAGCCACATCCCCGCAAGCGGCTGAGGGCCGAAGGCTTCTCTGGTTCACCGGAGCCTGGCAACGTGACCTATCAGGCCGACGGGGCTCAATGTTGTGGCCTGCCCTTTTTTTTTTTGTTTTAGGGTTTAGGGTTTAGGCTTTAGGGTTAGGGTTTAGGGTTTAGGGCTTAGGGTTCAGGGTTCAGGGTTCAGGGTTCAGGGTTCAGGGTTCAGGGTGTTCCCTTAAACTATGTATAGACATCATACTATGTATTCTAGGGTACCCATACACAAAGCATGGAGAAGTAATGAAGTCCCACACCGCCATGGACCCCTCAAATGCAATTCAGCTGCTGTGGGGGCTTCTGGAACGCTTACGGTTCTAAGGGTTTTAAGGGTTTTAGGGGTTTAGGGTTTAGGGTTCAGGGTTTAGGGTAGTTTTTTAGGGCTTGCAGAGGTGTAGGAGGGGTTACAAAGGTTTAGGAGGGGTTACAAGGGTTGACATTACAAGAATTTGCAAGGGTTTACAAGTGTTTGCAAGAGTGTATAGGGTACATAGGGTATGGAGAAGAATTTCGGCTATCCCCCCATTCCTATGTCACAACCCTGAAGCGTGAAGCGCATATCAAAACAGCATTTGGACAACAGAGATGCTTCCAAACCAGAGGGTCTAGTTGTAGTACTGTGAATTGAGGCACAAAAACACGGTTTTTTGTGCCAGATGTCATCATGCTACAACAGCCTAAACCGTAAACCCGAAATCCTCAGCCGTAAACCCTAAACCTGAACAAGCACGCTTCCTTTGCATATTTGCTTGGGGGGGGGGGGGGTCTCTTTTGCGAGGGAGCTATCAACATAAGGATGCTATAGTGATGAGGTTTAGGGTTTAGGCTTTTGGGTTTGACTATGTGACCCTATTCCTTCAGGGCGCATGGGTAGTTATAATTAAAGTTACCTTACTTCTAACCCCACTTATACCTACCCATGAACCTCTAAGTCCCATGTTATTTGGAGTTCTTTAACAACACCGAAGCTGAAAGATTGCACATGCTGGGTGGCAAACACTGTTGGTTCCTTGGTTGTAGCACTTAGCAGGACTACGACGGAAGGTTGAAGCTATCATGCGAGCGGGCTTGAACCCAGCGGTACATTTTCGAGTTAAGTCTTTCGAAGGTCCATAATCCTAACATCTTAGCCGCAGGTATCGGTGGTACCTAGCTTAGGCTCTTCCGGCCATCTCTTCTAGGTAAGTAAGCACTGAAAGTTTTTTGTGTCTTATAAGCCCTGAACCCTAAACGCTAGACCCTAAACCCTAGACTGTATTGGGGCTCTTTACTTTCCGGCCAGGGAGCTCTCCACCTTAAGCGGGTGTTCTCGTAATCATTGGGGTCGCCTTAATGACCCGATTTTACAGGTGCAAGGTTGTCCTCGGTAGGTCCGAAACTCTCGACCCTGCAAACCTTCTTTAGAACCCAAGCAAGCTCTGAACCCGATGGGTGTTATGCGGCTACGGTGCTTAATCAAGTGGCGTTGGATTCGGCCTGAGGCGCTTGGGTCTTCAGACCTTGTTGGGGGTGTTGGGGCGTGTGCACATTGTCCCTAAAGGCAAAATTCCCGATCCAAGTCCTAAACCCTCACCCGCGTGTAAATTATGAGCCCTGTCGTTGCTCGCCCATGCTTCTCCAGAAGTAGTCAGGCAACGATTCAACTGTTGGAGCTCTGTCGCTACTTTGGTGATGCTGCACGCCGCCCTGGCGCGTCTTGTTTTAGGGGCTTAGGGTCGTATACTAAAATCCCCTAAACCCTAAACCCTAAACCCTAAACCCTAAACCCAAAAAGGGACTACATTGGAGAGGTTCTGCTGGCGGTTTACGCAAGATATGGGCCCTTGCTGTCACACCCAACCTGCAAGGAGTGTACTCGAAACGAGACCCCAAGCGGCTCCTAATCTAAACCCTAACCCCTCAACCCTCAACCCTAAACCCTAAACCCTAAATCCCAAACCCTAAACCCTAAACCCTAAACCCTAAACCCTAAACTCTATTCATCTAGATAACAATCCCCCATTTGCTGATCGGGGTCCAGCCGCCCGTGCATCTCGGGCAGCCCGCGTATTACTTATTCAACTTTTTGTTCAAAGGCGTGGTTCGGCTCTTGAGAGTTTAGGGTTTAGGGTTTAGGTCTAGGCACTCACTGAGTCGAGGGTTTAGGATTTAGACCTGGCGTGTGCAGGGCTTCGCGGGTTGGCTTTCAGCTGTGTTTATCGGTTTAGACTCTCTGGTCTTAGGCATGTACCTACTGAAGATTGGAAATCCATTGATTGTTGGGGACGTTTTCCTTCTGAAGGTATAGGCTTACCTAAACCCAAAGCTCTACACCATAAACTCGAAACTCTAAACCCTAAACCCGAAACCCTAGAGGCCCCAAACCCTAAACCCTAGAAGCCCTAAACCCTAAACTCTAATCCCTAAACCCCAACATGTCCAAGTGCCAGCGCTACGTGCAGCGTCGCATAGGTAGTTGCAGGCAAGCCCCCCGGAAGCTGTACTTGCTAGGGTTTAGGTTTCTTAGGGTTAGGGTCTAGGGTTTAGGGCTTCTAGGGTTTAGGGTGCAGGGTTTAGGGCGCCAATGGAAAGAATTGACTCTCCGTTCCCTATAGAGAACCGAACACGAATCCCCAACCCCCATAGGTTGATCTCAATTGGCCGCTGTTTTTGCTCCTCGGCCCCACGCCATAAGGTCCTTAGAAGGGACTGTAGTACCCCCCCCCCCCCACTGTTAGTATAAGGAGTAGTATAAGGAGGAACATCCCGAAAGATCATCTAATAGAGACCCCATCTTATCGGCATGATAATTTTGGTGGTGGGTGCTCTAGAATGGACTGGCCCCCAACCCTATAAGCCTCTAAACCTAAATCCTATAGACCCTGAACCTCAAGCCCCACAAGCCCGCCCCCCAAACCCTATGAACTTATCCCATAAACCCTGCAAGCCTTGATCAATATCTCGGTGCGCCCTTGGGGCAGTTTATGTTTGTTTTCCCTTATTCTCGGGTTTTAAGAGGATCATATTCAGGAATATTTTTCAGATGGTGTTAAGGGCAATTCTAGAAAACCCTCGAACCCTCAAACCCACCACCCCCCTAAACCCTAAAGCGTAGACCCTTTTCAGGCGTCATCATGTGCGCCTCCACGGCCAGCACGTGATTGGCGCTTGCCAGGAGCCTCAAGCATGACTTGCGGCGAGATTTAGGGTTCAGGGTTTAGGGTTTAGGGTTTAGGGTTTAGGGTTTAGGGTTTAGGGTTTAGGGGATTCGATGGCTTTTTGTTTTAGGTGTTTGGGGTTTCGGGTTTATAGGGTTTAGGGCTTAGTGTTGAAGGCTTCCGGCTGACCTTAGAACGGTTTACAGGGTCTTGGGATGGAAGGCTTCTTCATGGGGCTCAGGGCTTTTGGGCTTTGGGTGTTAAATGCTCTGTGTAGGGCTAAGGCACTGTCTACCGGCATTATGTTTTTTTTTTTTTATGAATGCTTCAGCCCGGTAAAAGGGACAAAATGCTCATTTTAAGATTGTACCCCAAAGATGGTGCATTTTTGGCCTCTTTCTGGACATAGCCCGGTCGGCCCTAGTGGGCCATGATGGTTTTTTGTTGGGGTGTCTTTGCCTCATCTTGCCTTCCCTGAAAATGAACAAGAGAGCCCAAGGTTCCTGAATTAAGGAATATGCCTGAAACCATATTCAGGATCCCTATGTAAGGGATATTTCCTTAATTGACCTTAGTAGCTGAGTGAGTACACTTTACGCTTTTTGGGATACGATCATCCCCTGCAGATCAGCAACTAAGAAAACTTTAGGGTTCCCCTACTACCCCCCCCCCCCCCTCTATACTACCTCCCTAGGTTCACCCCCTTTGTTTGGGGCTTATGAACCCTAAACCCTAAACCCTAAACCCTCAGCAACTAAGTGGCTCACTTAAGGGACATTGGGCTCTCGGGGAAGCTGGTACGCTGGTGGAGCGTCGTCGGCTCTCAGCCGCGAGTATACCTGTAGGCCGTAGCGAATCCCTTTGTCATGCGAAGTGGCTAAGAGCCCAAGGGTTTCGGGTTTAGGGTTCAGGGTGTAGGGTTTAGGGTTTAGGGTTTAGGTGGAGGCCGTGCAATCACAATCGGAAAGCAGTAGTAGACGAAGGTGACCAAGCCTTTCACTAAGACGTTCCGACTGTAATCTGCACGGCCTCCACATGGTAAGCTATGCCCAAGAATCCCTAAACCCTAAACCCTAAACCCTAAACCCTAAACCCTAAGCCCCTTCCTTTTCCCAGGTCCAGCAATGAGCTTGCCGGCTTGCATCCCCCTCCGCGGGAGCCACACCTTAATAGCCCCTAGACTTGGGGATACATGGAAATCGGTTTTAATGTTTGGGTACTATACTTCCTAAGAAACAGCTAAAATTGTATATTTTCTAGAGTTCCAAGTTCAGTATAGTAGAACGAAGTCTGGAACTGTGAGCCTAATCCGCAACCTCGAAGGCCTAACACTGAACTCACAGACTCTGCACCTGAAACATGTTAATGTCCAGCCTTGCACGTCTGCTCCGCAAAGCAGAAGCAGACGTCCCGAGGGGACGACGTGAACCCTGCAAAGGTTTATGGCCCGTATGGCTTCCTAAACATTCTAGTGCCTGGGGTATATGGCAAAATCTTGGAGTTCATGGCCTACACCCTAAACCCGAAACCCGAAACCCTCCTACACCCTAAACCCTATACCCGAGCATGGCCCTAAACCCGAAACCCTCAACCCTACACCCTAAGCCCTAAGCCCTATACCCGAGCATGGGGTTCATGTCGCCCCCAACGTGGATGGCAAGCTCAGACCAAGGAAGGGAGGCGTGTTCCACCCAGCTGTGGCAATATGGGTCAAAACTGAGACTTTGGACGCGATCCGGGTCTAGGGTTTAGGGCTAGGGTTTAGGGTTTAGGGTGTAGGGTTTAGGGTTTAGGGCCTCTGTGTTTGGGGTTGAGGGCTTCCGGGTTTGGGGTTTAGGCTTGCGGGTTTCTGGGCTTCTGGTGGCATTTTTGGGCTTAGGCATGTCCGATTGTGCTCCAGTTTGGAGATGCTCTTCGGACTTGATCCTCAGGGAATTTTGGGTTAAGGGTTTAGGGCTTAGGGTTTGGCTTTTCACCCAGTCCCTGGATGCACTTCGGCATCAAACCCAAAGAACAGATGTGGGCCCTTTCTCCTGGACCCTCCCTCTCAAGAACCGCGCATCCCAACCTCGCAGCCCTGCAGCTCAAACTTCCTAGGTTTTATATCCGGCAGCACCCTGAACCCTCAAGCCCTAGAACCCTGAACCTGTAGCCCTAATAAACACCTACAGCCCGAAACCCCGCCAACCTTATCTACCCGAACCTTCAACCCAGCGCGGCGACCCCAAACCCCAAACCCCAACCCTAAACCCTAAACCCCAAACCCCAAACCCTACACCCTAAACCCTAAACCCTAAAACCTAAACCCTAAACCCTAAACCCCACGCCCTAAACCCTAAATCCTAAATCCTACTGTTGAAAAAAGAACAAAAACCTCCAACTCTGGGACCCCCCTGCCCCATGGCTGCCGTGCGCGCCCTCGCCCCACTGCTGTCCATCCTGGCAGCTGCAACCCAGCCCTGTGCTGGTCCCCAGCTTCTCAGGGTTTAGGGTTTAGGGTTTAGGGTTTAGGGTTTAGGGCAGACGGACTGATGAAGTCGGTTCGTCGAATGCGTGAGAAGATTAGAGGGTTTAGGGTTTAGGGTTTGGGGTGAAGGGTTTAGGGTTTAGGGTTTGGGGCTCAGGGTCTAGGGTATCAGGGTTCAGTTAGGGTTTAGTTAGGGTTTAGGGTTTGGGATTTAGTTAAGCCCTGTGCTGGGTCCCAGCCTGGACTAATTAGGGCTTTAGGGTTTAGGGTTTTTGGGTTTGGGGTTCAGGGTTTATAGGGTTTTGGGTTTCGGGTTCAGGTTTAGGGTTTAGAGTTTAGTTCGGGTTGCGGGTTTTGGGTTTAGGGTTCAAAGTCTAGGGTTTACGGCTTAGGACTCAGGGTTTAGGGTTTCGGGTTTAGGGTTCAGGCTTGAGGGTTTCGGGTTTAGGGCTTTCGCATCTTCCAAAGGAGAGGCACATAAGGGTCCGTTGCACACAAGCAGGGGCCACTGTGTTTGAACCACCCAGGACATCAGGTTCCCAGAGCCGTCACTTTGACTGGGAGCTTTCACGTAGCGGGGAGCCAGTGCACCCTAAACCCTAAACCCTAAACCCTAAAACCCTAAACCCTAAACCTAGGCCCTAAGCCCCAAACCCTAGCGGGTGGCGCCGTGGCGTTGTTGCGCGGAGAAATCTTAAGGCATAAGGCTGCGCAAGTTTAGGGTTGAGGTCTGGGTGGAGGTCTAAGGATTAGGATACCCGAGCGCTGAAGAACCACCCAGCTACAAAGGTTTAGGGTTTAGGGTTTAGTAAGGGTGTAGGGTTTTGGGTTTAGGGTGTAGGGTTTCGGGTTTAGGGTTTAGGGTTCAGGGTGTAGGGTTGAGAGCCTTCATGCATTTCATGGGGTGGGTCTCCGGGCACAACCGCAAACCATCGAGGGTTTAGGGGTTAAGGTTTCGGACCTAGACGCTATAAACCCTTTAATTTATGTGAGGGTTCTGGCAGGTTTGAGGGTTCTAGTGGAAGTTACCAGACACAAGCCATATATCCAAAGTCCTGAGCCACTACATTATGCAAGGCTTTGCATGCCACGCTGCAACTGCCCCTGCCGAGGTCAGAATCCGCTGTTTGCGGTACATTGGGTGCACCTGCCCTTGTGCTTTAGGGTGGCTCCGGGCTGTGTGGTTTGGCACTTTGTTTCTTGTTGGGGTGGGTTGCGGAATCTCGGGCCCACTACCCAACCCTTTCTCGCCAGCCGAGTCATGCGCTTGTAAGGTTGAATTGCATGGTCAAGCGCAAGACCCAACCCCCCTCCCCCTCTCAACCCTAAACCCTAATCCTCATCCCAGAAAACACACGTTGAACATCAGCTGCGCTGAGGGACATGGAAGTTGCATGCTCCTGTTTAGTAGTGTCTAGTCCTAAACCCCTAAACCCCCAAACCCATGAACCCCTAAACCCCCAAACCCCTAAACCTTAAACCACAAACCCCTAAACCCTAAACCCCTGCACCCTAAACCCCTAAACCCCTAAACCCTAAACCTTAAGCCCTTAAGCCCTCCCAAATGCCGTGTCGTAAGCCCCAAACCCTAAGCCCTAAACCGTCGGACCGGACCCCCTCACTCTCTCCGCCCACGATGAAGACAACACAAGGGGCGCTGGCTTTCCGAAAATAGGCGTACCCTTGTTGGGATCGTACAATAGGCTATAAGCACCCAAATCAATAAGGGGATTTTGGGAGAGTACTGCAACTATCCTGTGGAAGCTGGCCGGATTGTTTTTCGACGTGCGTTTGTTAAACCCTATAAACCCTACGAACCCTATAAACCCTGCAAACCTTATAAACCCTATAAACCCTGCACACCCTACAAACCCTGCAAACCCTTTACACCTTATAAACCCTATGCCGTCTGCTTTGTGTGCGAGTTGGCAGGCTCCGAAGATCGACATACAGACCCTGAACCCATACCCATCTGCAGCCTGGCTGCCGATCTAAGTTGTTTAGGGTTTAGGGTTTAGGTTTAGGGTAGTTGTTTAGGTTTTGGGTTTAGGGTTTAGGGTTTAGGGTTTAGGGTTTAGGGTTTAGGGTTTAGGGTTTAGGGTTTAGGGTTTAGGGTTTAGGGTTTAGGGTTTAGGGTTTAGGTTTAGGGTAGTTGTTTAGGGTTTGGGTTTAGGGTTTAGGGTTGCAACCCAGGGTAGTTTCACGGGCCCTTGATATGGTTCCGTACCTGCTTTGAAGATGGGCCCTTGGGTTTTGTAGGGTATGAGGGGTATCTAAGAGGTCCCCACTTAAGGACCCAGATGGGAGTCTACGAACATAAGGGACCCCTATAGTAGACCCCCAAATAGTAGGATCCCCTTATAATAAGGACCGCAATAATGTACCCCTAATATCGTGAACCCCCATATTCAGGGACCATGTATCTAGCACGGACCAAGCGCCGATGTAGCCCCTCGAGCTCCCTTTTAGCTTTTTTTGGGGGTTGAGGGTTTACACCCTAAACCCTAAACCCTCAACCCTCAACCCTCAACCCTCAACCCTCAACCCTCAACCCCCAAACCCTAAACCCTAAACCCTAAACCCCAAACCCTAAACCCTAAACCCTGACATGGCGCGCCGCGGCCGGGGTGTTGCCGAGGCCCTTACTAGGCCAGGTCTGAGGTTGAGACGCTCGGTTTGGGGGTTAGGGTTTAGGGTTGCGTAGGGTTTAGGGTTTACAGGGTTTACAGGGTTTACAGGGTTTACAGGGTTTACAGGGTTTACAGGGTTTACAGGGTTTACAGGGTTTACAGGGTTTACAGGGTTTAGGGTTTACAGGGTTTACAGGGTTTACAGGGTTTACAGGGTTTACAGGGTTTACAGGGTTTACAGGGTTTACAGGGTTTACAGGGTTTACAGGGTTTACAGGGTTTACAGGGTTTACAGGGTTTACAGGGTTTACAGGGTTTACAGGGTTTACAGGGTTTACAGGGTTTACAGGGTTTACAGGGTTTACAGGGTTTACAGGGTTTACAGGGTTTACAGGGTTTACAGGGTTTACAGGGTTTACAGGGTTTACAGGGTTTACAGGGTTTACAGGGTTTACAGGGTTTTAGGGTTTCGGGGTTACAGGGTTTTGGATTAGGGTTCAGGGTGTTCAGGGTGTTTCGGGTTTAGGATTGTACGGTTCAAGGTTAGCGTTTTGAGTGTTCGGCCTCTTAGGTTTTTTGATTATAGGGTTCAGGGTTCGGGTTTGAAGTTTAGAGTGTGCAGGGCATTAGGGTTTAGGATTTCAGGCTTTGGGTTAGGGTTTATAGAGTGTTTGGGGGTTATAGGGTTGAGGATTAGCGGGGTTTAGGGTTTTAGGGTTCAGGATTTTAGGGTTTAGGGTTTATAGTAATGGGGTTTAGGAATTGGGGGTGTAGGGTTTAGGTTTACAGGGCTTAAATTCAGGCTAGGGTTTGCATGGTTAAGGGTTTAGGTTTGCGAATTAGGGTTTAGGGTGTAGAGGGTTTAGTTGAGTTTAGGGTTCATGGGTTTTAGGGCGTATGGGGTTAGGGTTTATATGGTTCAAGAGGGTATAGGCTTCAGCGAGAGTGTAGGGTGTATGGGGGTTTGGCAGGGTTGGGATGCATGGGGCGGTGGGGGGGGGGGGGGGTCGTACGGGCAGACGGAGCAATTGCCTGCGCAGAGTATGGCTCAGCTGGACAAAAATGGAAGTTGCAGCGCTATATGCTCGGCCCCTAATATCTAAGACAGCTTCAGGGTGTGTAGCTTGGCCTATAGCAGGCTTATATAAGCGGTAGTGCCTACCTTCAACTGTCCCCATTGCAATAGAACCTTTCCTGCTGGTATCGGCGGTTGTTTACCCGCTCAGGTAAAGGAGAATTTGAAGCTCTGCCCGGCGTACAACCAGAAGGCTCGTGCTAGTCATGAGCGCTTGCCTGCACATTGCCTCTGCGTTTGCCCCACCTGACACATGAGGGAGGCTGAGAGGGGAGGAATGGGCAGAAACAGAGCAAGAGCGAGAGACAGAAAAACAAAACGACAATAAAACAGAGAGAGGGGAATAGACAGAGAGAGCGAGAGACACTCCGAGCCTTCCCGCCAGTCTTCGTGCTGTCACGAGACCTTCGAGAGCGAGCAGCTCAAGTTCTACAATCTCTGGGACACTTGCAGCAGCTTCTTTGGACTTTGATGAGCAAAATTTGTCATGTAGCCCCGGAACATCGCCTCGCATGAATGAAGGGTGAGCATCAATCTTCGGCGCCCGCTCTTCTGCCCAAAGAATCCCTGCCGAAGGAGAAGCTCTTCCAGGAGAAGTTGCTTCGGATGGATGACCACCGAAAGGCCCAAGTTTAGGGTTTAGGGTTTCGGGTTTAGGGTTTAGGGTTTAGGGTTTGGGAATGAGAGGGGCTGGAGCAGGAAAGCTAGCATCGACACCAACCCTATTAGCTCAGCCTCGACGCCCTGACCCGTCTAGCCATGTGGACCTTCTACCTGGAGTCTCCAATGTAGCCCCTTTTTGGGTTAGTCATAGGGGGTTCTAGTATACTACCCCAAAAAGGTACTAGATAGGAGCCTCTAGGTAACCTCCCAAACCCTCAACTGGTGTGTGCCTCGAGATAACCGAATACCCTCAACACATGGACATGCGCCTGTAAAGGTACAAGAGTACTCCGCTTGGAGGCTTCAGGGGGTTCAAAGTAATGTATACCTATCAGAATAATGCGCTACAATCTTATTCAGGGCGCTGAATACCCTGCTTAGAGCTACCCACGAGTTTTCCAGTAGGTCTAAACCCTAAACCCTAAACCCTAAACCCTGAACCCTGAACCCTGAACCCTGAATCCTGGACATCTCTGGCAGGCAGTGCTGCAGGCTTCCAGCCACCTAAACCCCCAAGATGACTCCTATGAAGTCGACATGGCGCAGTCGTTGGCTCAGCCTTCCGTGTTTTTTAGGGTTTAGGGTTTAGGGTTTAGGGTTTAGGGTTTAGGGTTTAGGGTGGGGGTGTTTGGGGCTTCAAGGGTTTTCGAGCTCTTTGTGGGGGTTGAGGGCGTAAGAGCTTGTAAATGACGCTTACACGGCTACTGGATTAGCACCATGAGTTGTGCATGTAAATTTGTTTGATGGAAAAATGTCGACAAGGTTGCTACAAGGAGGAAGGGTTCCAAGTTTCCTGTTTGTCAGTTGCTTTACATGTCGCTGGTTGAAAGGCCACTATTCGTGGATGACAGCGCACCGTGATATTACAGAAGGCAGACTTCTGGGTTGTTTGTAAACAGAAGCCAAGCTTGCAAGCAACAATCCACGCCCGCAGGGTCTCTCTTGCTGGCTACCTGGAGTCTCCAACGTAGTCTTTTTTTTTGGGTTAGCTATAGGGGATTTTAGTATACTACCCCAAAGTGGCACTACATAGGAGCCTCTAGGTAGAATTCTGTCATGTAGATTTACAGAGAAGCGTACTGATAGTTACGATCAAAAATGGACAGAGAACAATTTGTTGAAGTGTTTCAACTTGTTCAATTCGAAGTACAAGCTAACGCAGAACAAGCTCACTTTGCACGTCCATGCCAATGTGCGTAAATGGAACCATTGTTCATGTCCCAACGCCAAGTTTGCTTAAAGACTTGCTGCCGCCTGCTGAAGAACGAAGTACAGGAACATAGTCAAGCGCAAACCCTAAACCCTGAACCCTAAACCCTGATTATAGCAAATAAGGGTCAACAAACAGTCTAAGGGAAGTATTAGCCCTTCTGAAGTATGGGCCTTGGATTGTATAGGGTAGAGGAGGGGGGATATTAGGGGCTTCCTTTGAAGGACCCATATTAAGGGACCATGTAACTACCCTAAGAAACAGAGAAAGATCCTGGAATCGCGGTGTTTCGGAACAAAAACGTAACACATTCATAAACTACGTCAGCACCTCTTTGCTTTCACATACTTAGCACCTTTTACACCTTCTCATGGTCTTCGCCTTTCTTTACTTTACACCCGAGGCCCTAAACCCTAAACCCTAAACACTCTTTGTTCGACAGGAAGTCGGTTGATTCTCAGGTATCGCGTCGTTATGGATCGCTACGACACCCTTCTGCACAGCGCTTCAAAGCATCGCTGTCTCTCGGAGCTGCATTGGGTTAAAGGGTTTAGGGTTTAAGGTTTAGGGTTTAGGCTGCAGATCTAGCCCCTGGTTCTTAGTAGCGAAGGAGGGAATTCGGGCCCTACATGCTCCCTTAAAGGGTATGTGTAGGACCCTAACTCCCTCAGTCTCCCTACTAAGAACCATCTAAGAGCCAACATGTGCTGTCCTTGCAGTCTAGGATCTGACTCAGATTGTCCGAGCTGTGCCCTAAACCCCAAGCCCCAAACCCTAAACCCTAAACCCCTGAACCCCTTACTAAACCCTAAACCCTAAACCCTAAAACCTCCAAACCCCCTAATCCCTAAACCCTAAACCCCCAAATTCCCTGAACCCCTGAACCCTGAAACCTGTTGCCTGTCCTTCAATCGTCTTTGAGCTTCCGCTGAAGGTTTTGCAGGACTTCTCACGCCACTTGGCAGTTCAGAGCTTTCCGAGTCCAGCAGAGTGTCTAGTGTTTTTGGTGTTCGGGCTCTGCGTGTAAGCCCTATCCCAGAGGTTGCGCTTACAGTACTCTTGTGGAATCTATGACATATGGGTATAAACCATACACCACCGTAAACCCTATAGCCGTAAACCCCATGTCGCAAGTGATGACGCGGGTTTAGGATTTAGGGTTCGGGGTTTAGGTGCCGAAAACCGGCAAGTTGCTTCTTCTGTCCTCTGCTGTAAAGGGCAGGGTTTCTACCTAAGGTTTGGGGTTTAAGGGGTCCACTAGAGCAAACAGGCACCCCTCCGCAAATGAAAGTCTGTCTTCCAGGTACGTTGCCGGGATGATCTGCTTCAGCTGCAACATCACCTGGTTCCAGTATCTGGTGCTTGATGGTACGCCCACCTGCATCAAAACTAGCGTGGTGGACATGAGCTTTACAACCGATAAGCTGTACAGAACCTCTGAGCCCATAAGCCTTAGAACTAAACCCTACAGTTAAGCCCTATAGAGACCCTTTATCAACCCTGTAGACCTAAAAGTCTAAACCCAGACGAGAGATGAAGCCCCCTCCTCCTCTCCCCCCTTAGTGGAGGTTTGGGCTTGGGGGCCTAAACCTTTAACCCTAAACCCTAGGCCCTAAACCCTAAGCCCTAAACCCTTGCCCTAAACCCGAAACCCTAAACCCTAAACCCTAAACCCTAAACCCTAAACCCTAAACCCTAAACCCTAAACCCTAAACGCAGCCTGACCAGACTCGGCGGAGCAACCGCTCGACAGCGTCCTGCGCGTGCGCATGGCGCCGGCTGTATGCCTGGACCTGTGGGTGCCTCCCTCAGGGATTTGGGGTTTAGGGTTTAGGGTTTAAGTTAGGGTTTAGGGTTTAGGGTTTAGGGTTTAGGGTTTAGGGTTTAGGGTTTAGGGTTTAGGGTTTAGGGTTTAGGGTTTAGGGTTTAGGGTTTAGGGTTTAGGGTTTAGCTACTATTTCTTCTCTTCTGAACCCCCGAAAAGACAAGGGATTCACATATTTACTCATGCAGTACATGAACTGTATACTGTTGGGTTCTTCTTATTTAGTAGGAATAATGAAGCTTAACCTGTTTTTTTCCTTGGCTAGTGGAGAAGTAACTTTAGGGCTGACTACAAAGATACTATTTGCTTAAGAACGCCCCAAAAAACACAAGAACAGAAAAGCAATTCCTCGTATAAGGAAGAATATTGCTCATTTTGTGGAGGGGTTCTTAAGCAAGTAGTAGTTGAGGGTTAGGGTAAGGGGTTTAGGGTTTTGGGTGTTGAAGGGTGAGGGTTGGTTAAGCGTTTAGAGGCCACTGTTGGGGGTCCACATACTGCTGCTATTACTATTCTGACTGTTATTTTGTTTTGGAAAGGTAGAAGCAAGAAAAGACAGAAGAAGAGTAACAGTATCACAAAATGTTCGTGGGACTTAGTTCTGAGTTCTTCTGTTCAGGGAGTCAAGCTCTAGACGACCCCCAACCCCAAACCGCAAACCCCAAACCCCAAACCCTAACCCTGGGACCCTTAACCCGAAACCGTACACCCTAAGCCCTAAGCCCTAACCCTAAACCCTAAACCCGAAAATCACAACAGGGACGCTCGAAACCCTGTTCTTTTTGTCACCTTTCGGACTACCAGAGGTCTTGCATGCTTTATGGCTCCCGGCTGCCTGGGGATTAGGGTTTATGGTTTACCCTCAACCCCAAACCCAACGCTCAGGCCTTGTGCCAGCCTTTTGGTAAAGACGTCGTTGCCCTGAAGCAAGCCATCAGGCGAGGGGCACGAGGGTGTCTAACCTCTGGTTGTTGACTTCTAGGTGCATATGCATATGTATATATATATAAGTATATATACATATATATATATATAGGTATGTTTTTTGATATGCCGATTGTGCCGTGCGTGCATTGTTACTTCGTGCTTTGTTACGTACACGCGTTTGTTGGCTGGGTTACTCACATTTTAATGTTCTGTATTAAGATTTATGTTTTATGCTCGCGTTCCTACGTGCTACATGCCTGTGCGTTACTGTACCCCAGCCTGCCGAAACCGAAGCGGATGGATTCTTGTAGGCTCCAAAGACATTGCCAATACACCCTGAACCCTAAACCCTCAGCTCCGAAGCCTAATCCTAGAACCTCTACACCCTGAACTCTAAACCTGAAGCTCCCAAACCCCTAAGCCCCAACAACCCGAAAACCCCGAGACCCCAACCCACTACACCCTAAACCCTAAAACCCTGAACCCTCTACACCATGAACCCTAAACCCTAATTTCCTACACCCTAAGCCCCACATCCGAAAACCCTGACACCCTAAACCCTCTACACCCTGAACCTAAAACCTGAAAACCCTCCCTACATCCCTACAACCCTAAACCCTAAATCCCTGAAACCCTAAGCCCGCTACACCCTTCGAGGGTGCTTAAGGGAGGGGGCTTCATGGGGGGTAGGAACTAGGGAAACCAGGGAAGCTTGGGGAGCCTCAGGGAGTAGTGGGGAGTAGTTGGGAACCGTGGGTTACCCCGTGAAGTTCCTTTCCTTAAGGACCAAAACCTAAACCCTAATTAATCCCTAAACCCTAGACCCCTAAGCCCCAAAACCCCTAAACCCTAAACCTAAACCCTAAGCCCCAACCCCTACAACCCTAAACCCTAGAACACCCTACTTCCATAACCTGCAGGGACCCTAAACCCTACACCCTCAACCGTCGACCCTCGACCCTAAACCCTAAACCCTAAACCCTAAACCCTAAACCCTAAACCCTAAACCCTAAACCCTAAACCCTAAACCCTAAACCCTAAACCCTAAACCCTACCTCCTATAACCTGCAAGGGACTCCATCGTCGCTCGCAAGGCCTCGCTCTCCGAGGAGGCAATGCACCCTGGACCCCTCCAGGGTTTAGGGTTTAGGGTTAGGGTTTAGGGTTTAGGGTGAGGGTTTAGGGTTTAGGGTTAGGGGTTTAGGGTTTGGGGTTTGGGGTTTGGGGACACCCATTGTTTTTGGGGCTCCAGGCTATCTTCTCAGTAGTTTTAACACACTAGGCAGGCCTCAGTCGTGCTTCGAGCAGTCCAGGGCGATTGGACAGATTGGGTCAGGGTTTAGGGTTTAGGGTTTAGGGTTTTGGGTTTTGGGTTTAGGGTCAAAACTATCCAGCTGGTGTTCGAGTCGTTCAGGATTTTGTGGACTGCTTGGGACCTGAGAATGGTCTTCTTGGTGCCAGGAGCGCGTAGAAGGTTGAGCGGGCTAGGATTTAGGGTTTAGGGTTTAGGGTTTAGGGTTTGTAGAGCTGGACTTCGTAGCAGCTTTGAGATCCATCCCTCAGGGTTGATGGAATCATCAGCAAGTACCTGGATGTTTGTAAGCAACAGCTGCTATACCATGCAGCCCAGCGCGTTAGGAAGGTGCAGCAAGGTTCAATCTGCTTAAACCCTGAACCCTAAACCCGAAACCCTAAACCTGGCCCTAAACCCTGAACCCGAAGTCTGCAAACGCCGCCAGAACATGGATCTGTTCACGGGACAACAAGAGCTCTGCGACTGGATGCACGACCAGGCTCTTTCCGAATTAGCGGTTCAGGGTCCAGGGTTGTTTAGGGTTCAGGGTTTACGCCTGCTTGCTTGTGGATGTTATGTTTTCTGTGGCCCTTAGCAAGGGTTGAGGAAGTCGCGTCCTCAGAGAGCTTGCCTTCTTCATGCTTGTTTGGGCTGGGTGCTGTGTGCAACTGAAGCCGAAACCCCCTTTAGGTTCATGTTCAGGCGGCTGAGCTTCAGGAGAGTGGGGGCGGGTGGGCGGGGTTGAGGGGACCGTATGGGTTCCCGAGTTTGAGCTATGGTGTGTATTCCTGTACCAAGGTATTCTTGAGTCCTTGGAAGGGTGGCAGTAGCAACCACAGCGTACTGAAACAGAGTCTTCACAATGACTGGATATGAAGCATGGTCTTTGCTACTAGTATCCCCAAAAGGACACCCATTACATACGCCCAACAAGAACTACTGTACAAGGAACCCCATATACTTTCATAAAATCGTATCTGCATGGGCAGCAGGGCTGGTGAAGATCATTGTTACAACCATGGTGCTCAATGGTTTCTCGCAAACTTCCGGATCGCAGTAGCCATTTGGGCCCCAAAACCCTAAACCCCAACGCCCTAAACCCTAAACCCTAAACCCTAAACCTCTAAACCCTAAACCCTAAACCCCAAAACCCTAAAACCCTTAACCCCTAAACCCCGAACCATAGCATCCCTAGCTCTGTGCAGCCGCCAAGATTTCGTCATACACTTAGGGTTTAGGGTTTAGGGTTTAGGGTTTAGGGTTTAGGGTTTAGGCAAATCACACCGTAGCTTGGTAACCCGGTGATACCCTTTTGCCCCCTGTTTTGGTTTTAGGTTCCCGTTACCCAGACCCCTGGGAGGATCCAAAAGTACATCCCCTTATTGGGTTCCTAAGGATCACCCAATGGTAGCATAGGGTACTGTTTGGGGGGGGTTCTATTTTTCTGGATCCTCCCAGAGGTTTGGGTATAGAGTAACCAACAAACCCTTGCTATCATATGGTCAGTTCTCTAAAATATGGTCCGTTTAGGGCTAATTATAAGGCGGCCCCTCTTATTTAGGGTATCCACACAGGGACCCTAATTTAGAGTACTGACCATATGGTTCCGGGGCTACCAAGACGAGCGCGGCAACTGCCTTCAACCGGCAGGTGGCGTTGCATCCCTTCCGTTCCCGAGGTCAGGAGGCCATCGCTGCGGGGTTTAGGGATTAAACTTTAGGGTATAGGGCCTAGTTTTTGGGGTTTAGGGTTTAGGGATTAGGGTTTGGGGTTCAAAGAGAGCCTGGAGGGTGCAGAGGCTGCAGAGGTACCCAAGCCCCGAAGCCCTATATAGCTTGCACCTCCACAACATTTTCGCGTTGTCGGGGTCGACCCTAAACCCTAAACCCTAAACCCTAAACCCTAAACCCTAAACCCTAATTCCGAAACCCTAAACCCTAAACCCTAAAGCAGGATGTCGACCTCCCGCAAACACCGGCGGCGAGTCTGGCAGGCGGCGAGGCCTCGCCCGAATGAATTGGGGGCCACGTTGGGGGAGGTAGCTTTTGGTTTGTGTCCAAAGGTTTAGGGGCTTAGGAGTTTAGGGTTTAGGGTTTAGGGTTTAGGGTTTAGGGTTTAGGGTTAGAGCTTAGAGTTTAAGGTTTAGGGTTTAGGGGTTTAGGGTTTCAGGGTTGAGGGTTTAGGGTCTTACGGTTTGGGTACTATTGTTGTCGGCAGGTTGGGTGCCCCCAAAACAGCCCCTACACAAGGCCGAGAGCTTAAACCCTATAAATCCGAAAACCCTACAAACCGTATAAACTCTATTCTAAACTCTACAAATAAACTCTACAAACACTCTCAACCCCATAATCCCTAAGTTCTGCCTTGGGAGACGGTGGGTTTGGGTTCACAAGGTTTAGGGTTCATAGTGTTCAGGGGCGCCATGAACTACTCGAGGATTGGGATATCGTACTCTGCCACGGTTGGTGAGGGCCCCAGACCCTCTAAACCCTAAACCCCAAACCCGAAACCCGACAAACCCGAAACCCAAACCCTAAACCTGAAAAAGGCCTACGAGCCCCAAACCCTAAACCTAAACCCCAAACCCTAAACCCCAAATCCCAAACCCCAAACCCTAAACCCCAATCCCTTTCGCATGGGCCACAAACCCTTGAAGTGCTTGTTTAGTCCCTTACACCGAGGTCCTGAAGTCCATAGGCCCCCTGGTTCTTCGCAGGGAATGAGGGAATGAGGGCCTAGTATTTACCCTGTAAGGGATTATGTAGGGTACCTCATTCCCTCATTCCCTACTAAGAACCAGCCAGTGGGTGCTAGCTGGTAACTTGGCTTGGGGTGTATGGTTTAGGGTTTAGGGTGTAGGGTTTAGAGTTTAGGGTTCAGGGTTTAGGGTTTAGAGAGGCTTTGGGGTTTAGGGTTTAGGGGTCCGGGTTTAGGGGGTTTGGGGTTCTTCGGGTTTTGGGTTTAATTAGGGTTGAGCGTTTAAGTTTCGCAAGTGTAGTAGGTTCAATTCCACTTGGCATGACTGGCTTGGCCCACAGATTTTTTTGGCCCAAAGGGCAGGCAAGATGCAAATAGGCAGTAGGGTATGAGGCCGGTACGTAGAAAGTCCTTTCCGCTGCTGGCTGCGCTTCTTATCCAGTACATCTGGAGGACAGGGCCCTCCTTCGCCTCCCCCACGGCGCGTCCCTTTGCCGTAGTTGGGTAACATTTTGCATCTTTGAGGGTACTTAAACCCAATAAGGAATAAACATTCAAGTTTTCAATATTATCCCAACAATGAACAAGGTTCCTTCAGGCAGCCAAGACAACCCACAGGTGGAGTACTGGAGAGGAGCTGGGCATTTCGTCAAGCACCGGACACAAAGAGTCACGCCTACGCCGAGGAAAGGCCAGAACACGCTTTGCTTGCCGCGGCCGCGGTGTGCTTTGTAGGCAGCTTCGTGACTCTTGGTCCGCAGCTTGAACAGGTTTAACTTGCCTTTTGTCAGCTGGTGGGCTTCAGTCTGCCTATATGGTGTTTCCGAAGTTTGGGGTCCCCTGTTTTGGGAAATGCCCATCACAAGACCCCCCCCCCCCTTTTGGCCGCGCCTTAGTACTAAAAGACCCAAGGAACCTAGTTCGGACGCCTGGACGGAGCTCTGCCAGATTGGCCACCCTCTGCATATCGCTGGGAGCGCTTCCCACTGTGATGGCCACGGAAGAAGAGCGACATCTTGCGCTTTCAAATCGAAGTTGGGGGTTTCTTTGGAAGAGATCCTCGTAGCAAGAGCCCAGCAACCTGAGGCAAATCTAGGAAGGAGATGCCATTTCTTAGCCAGCCAAAGGCACCGCGGCCTCTATCATTGGTTTCTGGTAGGCCCTTGGGACATGTTCTATTTTTCTCTATTGGAAATTTGTTGAGGATGATACTTAAGAATGTTTTTCAAAGGGCTTGAGTGGGCCAACCAAGGTTAGCTCTGAGTCAACACTTGCGTTTTCCTTGTCAAGTTCCTGTTCTGAGCATGTGTACGATGTGATGATCCAAACCTGCGCTTTTTTGTCATCGATTGTTGGACGAGACGTTGCCGACAGAGCAGAAGAAGCCTCGGGTTGTCATGCATCTAAGCGCTGAACCCGATTAAGGGGTTATTCCCTTCTTGTTTTGGGGCTCCTTCCTGAAACGGAGTAAAAGAGTAAGAAAAAAGGGCACCCCTCGTTATGAAGGAGTTACTGGGAGCATACATAGGGGCCTTAAGGAACCGAATTCCATGACAGTGCATTGGGGCGGGGGGCGGGGGGGGGGCCCTCCAAGGTTCGTTGTGCATAATGAGGGCGCTGTCGCAGAGGTGATTCTTATCTTAAACCCTAAACGCCAAACCCTAAACCCTAAACCCTAAACCCTGAACACGCTAATTCCCAAACCCCAAACCCCAAACATCCCAAACCCTAAACCGACGGGTTGGGCCGGCCTCTACTTGGAGGTTCATGGTACTTGCTATCCAACTATAACTGCACGTATAACCATTTTAGAAGTGGATTATTGTCAGTGCAACTTAGGGTTTAGGGTTTAGGGTTTAGGGTTCAGGGTTCAGGGTTTAGGGTTCAGGGTTTGGGGTTTAGGGTTTAGGGTTGAGAAAAAAGTTAATATGTACCATAAACTTCCAAGTATAGGCCTCAAGCCCGAAGGTCCACGGAGGCCACCTCCCGTAAGTGCTGTTTTCTATAAGGTTTGGGGTTTAGGTTTAGGGGTTTAGGGTTTAGGGGTTTAGGGTTTTAGGGTTTAGGGGTTAGGGGTTTAGGGTTTAGGGTTTAGGGTTTAGGGGTTTAGGGGTTTAGGGTTTAGGGTTTAGGGTTTAGGGTTTAGGGTTTTGGGGTCAAGGGTTCAGGGTTGGAACCATGGGCCCTTAGTCTGGTCCCTTACCCGCATTCATAGGGATCCGCAGTATGGGCTCTGATGACTTTCGTGTATGTAAGGCTGTGAGGGGTATATCTCAGAAAGGACCTCAAGGACCCAAGTTGAGGGTTTAGGGTTTAGGGTTTAGGGTTTAAGTTGATGGCCCATACTCCGGATCACTATGTATACTTGGGAGCCCAGTGGCACACTTTGGCCATTCTTTTTGGAACCCTAAACCCCAAACCCTAAATCCTACACCCCAAACCCTAAACCCTTTGGCTCTGGGTTCCCTTATAAAAGTAACCAGCCCCGAGTAAGGCACCCTCATCATATTATGGCTAGAGGGCTACCAGTAAGAGATTGGCCGTGCGAGGGGAAGTGAGCGAGAGCGCGAGCGAGAGGGAGGGGGAGGGGGAGGGGGAGAGGGAGAGAGGGAGAAGGAGAGAGGGAGAGGGAGAGGGAGAGCCCAAGCCCTAAACCCTGAACCCTAAACCTGAAACCTCATACCAAACCCTAATGCAGGTCGCGAGGCGCCTGGCGCTCAAGGCGGGTCGCCCCACCCAAGAGACTCAGAGTCTTCTAGGTTCTGCCTCTTTTCGGGTTTAGGGTTTAGGGTTTAGGGTTTAGGGTTGAGGGTTGAGGGTTTAGGGTTTAGGGTTTAGGGTTTAGGAGTTTGGACAGCCCAGTTCAAGATGGAAGAACCCCCCCATAAAAGAAAGGCAATCATCCCTATATTACCCTTGCAAGAAAGAATCTTTTATTTCTCTACGATAGTCAACCCTCCCGAAAGACCTAAGCCATGAGTATACGTGGGTTTAGGGTTTAGGGTTTAGGATTTAGGATTCCTTGATCTGCTCGGGCTGCTTTCCGCAAGTCGCTGCATACCTTGGGGGCTGAACAACCGCGAAATCAAAGGGAGGTTACCTGGCCCCTTAATAGCATGGTCCCTGTAACCTTCTTTAAAGTGTTCTGAAGTGTGGCCCTCTGGGTTTTATAGGGTAGATAGGGGGTACCTAAGTATTCCCCAATTATGAAGGGGCCATGCAACTACCCTTTAGACTAAAAGGGTTTAGCGCGCAGGGACGGTCCATATACCTGGTGTAGTATGGGGAAGATAATGGACTCAGCAGCTGAGTGGGCACACTTTACATTCGTTGGAGTGCTATAATCTCCCATAGAACTGAAAGTGTACACTTTGTTGGGGCTTATGAACTCAGCAACTAAGTGGAGGGTTCATTTGGTCCCCAAGGAACATGAAGTAACGGAAGGGAGAAGGCACCAACAGTGAACGGCGCCTGGTTTGAGATGGCCGCCCTAAGCCCTAAACCCTAAACCCTAAACCCTAAACCCTAAACCCTAAACCCTAAACCCTAAACCCTAAACCTGTCAAGGTGGCTGGGCACTTGCCCCCGTCTAGACCCTAGGACTTTGGCATGCTTTCAAGCTCCGAGTTGTTGGGTTTCGGCCAGTACGAGCTCGACGTGATCTTGGAGGGTGAGGCAAGCAGCTTCAACCGCACATGGACGGGGCCCCAGCGGAGTATGATGGAATGTTGCAAACACTGCAGGGTGAGAGAAAGCCTACACGGAGCATTAGGAGCTAGACTTCACACTGAATCATTTCCAAGCAAGGTCGGCTGACATCCCAACTTAAACATGTGGACCAACATACTATGTGCACACCACTGACACGGAAATTTGATCGCAGCTCCTGCGTTTAGTGGCTTCAAATCACATCTTGGCCTAAGTTGGCAACATTGAGGCAAGATCCCCCGCAGCTCTCCAGTCGTGCCCAAGCAGGAGTTCAATTGGGCAGGCAAGCTCCATTGAGATCAAATGAACCCTATATTGGGATCAGATAATATACACCAAAACTACTCGAATCCCTAGGATGGTAGAAAAAGGGCCATAAACCCCCTTTTTTGAGGTTCAATATACCCCAATACTACTCGCATCCCTATGATGGTAAACAAGCGCCATAAACCCTTTTTGAGGTTCAATATACCCCAAAATTTACTCAAATCCCTATGCTGGTAAAAAAAGGCCATAAAGCCTTGTTGAGGTTCAATATACCCCAATACTACTCGAATCCCTTTGGCCTTATAAACCCTTTTTGAGGTTCAATATACCCCGAGACTGCAAGTCTCGCAGCTTCCTGCTCACGTCGAAGGCAGCTGCATGACTCGTTGCACCGACCTCGCTGATCAGTAGACCACACCAGTGCGTGTGGTCTTTCTGGGTTCTTGCCCTGTCCTTAAGGCCCTTCGCCTGACGTGTAGCACCATAACATTGAGAATATGACAAGTGACAAGACACAGCTCAAGCCAATATGAAACGACATTCCACGAGACAGGTTTTGCCGGTGGAAGCTGTGATGTTGTTGGCTTTCAGAGACAATGCGAATGTGTGTCGGAGATGTCGGAGATGCCACTAGTAAACCCCAGACCCTAAACCCCAAACCCAAACAGTTCTTGCTTGTTGCTCATCGTTTGGGAAGACAACTTGTACCTTTCGTTCTCCCTTCAACGCGCACAACTTGACTGTTGACATTCCTGGTATTCCTGGGCAGGTCACAGGCCAAGAAGGACATGGGCCCGAATTCTTTGCATGATTCTCTACGGATTTCTGGCATGGTTACTCTAAAGGATTTGTTTTGGAAGCCTCGAATCCTCTGGAACAGCAGGAACGCTCAAAGTAGGTACAAGTAGCCGTGTGCGCATACACACACGCTTGAATTTAGGTGCGAGCAGACTGTTAGTGGCGGAAAGTCCGCAGCACATGTTAACATTGCATGCGCCGCATAGAGACAAGGCCCGCAAATCCCAGCTTCGTACATCTGTTTCTTCCTCATGGGTCCTATAATCAGTCCCTTGGAAGCATAGGGTAAGGAAACTTGTAACCCTAAACCCCAAACCCCAAACCCGGTTGTGTCCCTGTGGTCCTGGAGGCTGCCGCTCCTGTTAGGCCCAATGTGGCTTTGGGTGCTGCCCACTTCAAGCCGAGCCGGAAAGAAACAAGGATTTAGGGTTCAGAGTTTGGGGTCAGAAACTTTACGGCTTCAGCTGGCTGCGCCTCCAAGTACTTGTTATGGTTGCGGGGGGTGGGGGGGGGGAGGGGTTATGCGTCGTCGTTTATTGGTTTATTGGGCTATGACCGGCTGGCTTCAGGGTCGCAGGTACGAAACACACGCAGACTCCATTCTGTTTCTCTTTCAATTAGTCTTCTGTCCC
Organism: Symbiodinium natans; assembly: GCA_905221605.1. Lineage (NCBI taxonomy): Eukaryota > Dinophyceae > Suessiales > Symbiodiniaceae > Symbiodinium > Symbiodinium natans. The sequence continues at coordinate 518,820 of CAJNDS010000691.1, forward strand.
TCTCTCTCTCTCTCCGTTTCTTTCTCCCTCTATCTCTGGCTATCTACTTGTCAACGTACAGGCTGATCTCCCGAACACATCCGCCACAGCGGGACCCCTGGTTTGATCATTAGGCCGGTGCGCTGCTCTAAGACTAGGCAGGTACGCCGACAGATCGACGGTCTTTCCGGGTCTCTTACTGTTCAATATGAACGAAACCTACATGCAGGGCACCTATACAGGGAGCATAATTTCGGAGACTACTCATGTGCATCTGCTAGCACTTCAATGATTTGCAGTAGAGCAGGCGGTTCCGAGAGGGGTTCGTTTACCCTTCAGGCGGTCCGGCAGCAGCCCAGGGGTAGTTGATGTACTACTGAAACCCTAAACCCTACAGCCTAAACCCTAAGCCCTCAACCCTAAACCCTAAATTCTATGCCTGTGCCTCGGCTACGTTTTCCTTCCCTAGTGGGTGGTTGTCAAGATTATGGTTCCCCCCTGTTATAATGCATTTAGGACTGTTAGTATAGGGCGGAACATGCCAAGCCCTAAGCCCTAAACCCTAAAGCCATATGGGTGGTTGTCAAGATTATGGTTCCTTTTTGGACTCCTATTATACTACGGCACCTAATGTTTAGGGTACCCCCAAAAGGGATTATGATTTTGACAACCACCCTAGTCGCTCAAGACATGTCGTTCCCTGCCGCTCTCTTGCCCAAAAGTGTAGCATAACCTATGCACACAGTCGCAGGAGATTTGGCATGAACGCATGCGCATGACTTCCCACTGGATTAGACATCATGACTGTGCAGTCTTATCTGCCTCACCCTGGAAATCACCGCTAGATCGTCTAGCGTGAGGATCATTAAACCCACCCAGGCTTTCGTAGCCACATTGTTTGGGAAGGTTGTAACGTCATGCAACACTTGCTTTGAGAATAGTATTCGTGACCTTGAGAATCTTTCTCTCTTTGACTTGTGACCTTTAAGACAAGCCCTGCGTGTTGCTTCGCTGCGCACAAGCAAGCATCTACTTCCCACCCGTAATCTCTCAATATGATTCCCACATAGACGCTTGACTTTCGCACTTGCCATGGACCTGGGTGCACTGGCGCAAGAGGTCGTAGCGTGGCCGAGCTGCAAGACGGCTTCTCCACACCAGTGAATCTGAATGGCTAGAAGCTCGTTTGTTGAGGGTGTAGGGCTGACTCGGGTTGACACCTCCAGATCTGCACCAAGAAGCCCTTGAAGCCTGTTTGGAGCAGGGTTTAGGGTTTAGGGTTTAGGGTTTAGGGCTTAGGGTTTAGGGTTTAAGGGTTTAGGGAGGGTCACTTCAGGAAGATGACCGCCCCAAAGCCCAACATGGCACCCAAGCTCCCTCTTTGCCTCTCTCTCTTTCATCGTCGCTCGTCGTCTTTCCATTTTGCGTCGCTCTCCCTCCATCTCTCTCTGTCTCGCTCTCGCTCTCTCTCGCTCTCTCTCTCGTTCTCTCTCTCTCTCTCTCTCTCTCTCTCTTTCTTTCTCTCTATCTCTCCATCTGGTTGGCCGCATGGCTGGTTGACACTTGACTGCCTCTGTCTTCTCTCGAATAAGTAGCTGTATACATGTACATGTACATGCACGTACATCTTTACATATGTCTATGCGTGGGAATATTTTTCAACTCTGGCCGACTAGAGCCCGCGCCGGACCTTGAATAACCCAAACCCCGAAGCCCTAAACCCAGATCCTAAGCCCTAAACCCTAAACCCTAAACCCTAAACCCTAAACCCTAAACCCTAAACCCTAAACCCTAAACCCTAAACCCTAACACTGCCTGGGATGAGTTGTGTGGATCGGGATTCGGTCTTTGGCAGCTTCCGCTTGCTGGCCCTATTTCTCGGGAGGGCTGAGGCTTAAGTATTTAGGGTTAAGGTCAGGGTTTAGGGTTTAGGGTTTAGGTTTTGGGGTTTAGGGTTTAGGGTTTAGGGTTTAAGGATTAGGGTTTAGGGTTTTGGGTTTAGGGTTTAGGTTTCAGGGTTTAGGTTTCAGGGTTCAGGGTTCAGGGTTCAGGGTTTCGGGTTAGCATTTAGGGTTAACACAAAGAAACAATCTTGTTTCTGAGACCTTTGAGTGCTAGAGGCACATCCACGGCTTGCACCATGACTTTTCCAAGACGCAAGCGCACAGCCAGTGGTGCGGACCCTAGCCGCACATAGCCACAGATGTTAGACCTAGTAGTAGAGTAGGTAACCTTTAGCCTTTTTGGGGTAGTAGAATCCCCTTCTAATCCCAAAGGTTAACCTTGAATTCCCACGACAACTAGGTCGACCTAGTAGACCTAACCACCAAACCCAATCCCCTGAACCCTAAACCCTAAAACCCCTAAATCCTAAACCCAAGCCCCGTAAACCCGCTAAACGCCCCAAACCCCCTAAACCCCCCAAACCCCCCAAACCCCCCAAACCCCCCTAAACCCCCCAAAACCCCCGAAACCCCCCAAACCCCCCTAAACCCCCCAAACCCTACATAAAACCCCCTAAAACTTGCCCTAAAACCCGTAAAAGGGCCTAAGCCAACCCTGGGCCCTGAACCCCGAGTCTGCCAAGCTGATGTGGTGTTTATGTTACCGTTCTTGTGGGTTGAGGGTCTTCAGGGTTTAGGGTTTAGGGTTTAGGGTTTAGGGTTTAGGGATGGACTCAGGGTCGTCAGGGTTTGGGGTTTCGAGTTCAGGGGTTATTTTCTTCACGGTTGGTTTAGGGTCGTCAGGGTTTGGGGTTTCGAGTTCAGGGTTTAGGGTTTTATTGCCTACTGGTGAGTGTATATGTGATTCCTTCTTCGTGTGTGTACGTATGCTGTGTCTGTTTAATGGGGATGCTGGAAGCGGAAGCCTGACTTCGTGTCTAAGGTTCGTGTTCAGGAACTGAAATAGGGTGCTGTGTGCCTTGTATATATTCATACATCCCTAACTCCTAAACCCTAAACCCCTGACATGTATACATATGAAAAAAAAAAATATATATATATATATATATGTGTATTCTATTCACCCTTTTCTGATACCTTCTTGTCAGCCGGCGCTACCGGAGGCTGCAGCAGTTTCAGCAGACCGACCAGGACCTCCACCCCGGCTGTTGTATGAAAGGTATACTTGAAGGCTCATGGGTAGTTTTAAGTAGGGGTTGTCAGTACCCGAAAGAAGGTTATAGCCACCTGTAACTCTACTTATCCCTTATAACTACCCATGAACCTCCAAGTACGGCTAACAGGGCTTGGGGCTCAGCGTTTAGGGTTTAGGATTAGGGTTTAGGGTTTAGGGTTTAGGGTTTAGGGTTTAGGGTTTAGGGTTTAGGGTTTAGGGTTTAGGGTTTAGGGTTTAGGGCTTGAATCTCAGGGCTTTGTGTATCGGGAGATGTCAAGAAGCGGTTTCGCCAGGGAGCCCACCTTTGTCACTGGAGGCATCCAGGGGTTTAGGGTTCAGGGTTAGGATTTAGGGTTTAGGGTTTAGGGTCAGGGTTTAGGGTTTAGGGTTTAGGGTTTAGGGTTTAGGGTTTAGGGTTTAGGGTTTAGGGTTTAGGGTTTAGGGTATCCCTGCCCCACCCCCCACCCCCCAAGAAAGCAACCGCACTCTTGCGGGTCTAGGCTTTCTTCTGGTTGTCTCCACGCCCCGGTGTTTGGTACCAGTATAGCCCCCAAGCCCTTTTGTAGTCTTGTTTTGGGGTTGTATTCCCAGCATCTCTCACTGCACTAAACCCTCTGTACCGCAAGCAGGTCTTGGCTTGCCATGTATTTCCAAAAAAAAAACCGGGAGCCCACCTGCATGTGGGTTTAGGGCTTAGGCCGTTTAGGGCTTAGGGTTTAGAATTAAGAGGGTTCGGGGTTTCTGTGTGTGGTCCGGGGTCCACAGGTTTAGGGCCTTCTGTACGTACTTCTGCAGCAGTACTACACCTCGACTCTCTGTGCTTCATACCCCCGAATATTTGACTTTACCCGAAGCCAGGAGTTAGTTTAGTTTAGGGCCGGGTGTAACCCTGTAAGACAGACTTTCCTTGCAGATGATGTCTCCCGAAGCCTAAAGACTCAACCGTGGTCAACCCAGAGTAGCCTGTATACCTGCCATGGTTTAGAGGTTGAGGTCCTAAACCCTAAACCTTAAACCCTAAACCCTAAGCCCGAACTAAGCCCTGAAAAACTACAAACCCTGCAAATCTACAAGCCCCACAACTCGATCCTACGAACCTTTGGACCCAAAGAAGCCTACAACCCCCCAATTGGACCCTATAGACCATGTCTAGAGCCTACGCAGACGCCCGAAACCCTGAATCCCTGAACACCTTGTCGACCGTTACCCGAAACCCCCTAACACCCCCTGAGCCCTTGGTGCCCCCTAAACCCCAACCCTAAACCCTAAACCCTAAACCTTATAGGCCCTAAACCTTATAAACCCTAACCCTAAACCCTAAACCCTAAACCCTAAACCCCAAACCCTAAACCCTAAACCCTAAACCCTAAACCCTAGACCCTAGACCCTAAACCCGAAACCCGAAACCCTAAACCCTTGCCAGGCCTGGGGGGTTGTGTCAGCCGCCCAGTTGGCCACCCTCGGAGCGGCAGAACATGTCCACTCGCTAGGTTTTCGTGTTCGCCATTCAGGAGGTAGCCGCGTTTAGGGTGTATAGGGTTTAGGGTTGAGGGTTGAGCGGTTAGGGTTTAGGGGGGGGTTCAGATTTGTAAGTTAGGGCGGGGGCTACTGAAGGTTTTGCGGGGGTGCATCTGCTCGGGCGGCCTCGGCGGATTTATTTTCTGCTTTTGTAAGGGGAACAGGTGGACGTGGTAGAATTCGGGGCCTGGACAGACAGCATCTGACCTCACCCTAAACCCACCCACCACCCAGAGCCTTTCAACCTTAAACCCACCCCCCCCCCCCCCCCCCCCCCCCCCCCGCCCCCCTTTCGTCCAACAAGTTCAGTCTGCCACGCGGTTGCTTCAGCAATGCTTCGGGCGTGTAGGTACTGTTACACGTTGTGGATGCGAGGTCAAGACAAGCGCCGTCCTAAACTCCCGAGGCTCAGAAGTCTTAAGTTCCCAAAGCCCTTTAACCCAACAAAGCCCTAACCCCCTCCCACAAAACCCGCTAAACCCTAAAGCCCCTAGGGAGCCACTCCTCACCAAGTCCTCTGAAGAGGCTCGCTTTTTTTTTTTTGAGGGGGGGGGGGGGGGGGGGGGGGGGGGAGGGGGGGGGGGGGGGGGGCGGAGGTTGGGATCTCCAAACCCTCAAACTATCCCCAAAACCTAGAAACATAAGCCCCGAAACCCAACAACCTTCAGGGTTGAGGCTTCAGGGTTCAGGTTTATGGTTTCGGGTTGAGGACAGTTTAGGGTGTAGGGTTTAGGGTTTAGGGTTTAGGGTTTAGCGTTGCCCACCCCTAGGTAGGCCGCTTGCCCCAGGCCATGACCTGATTCCCAAGGGAGAGTTATTCCCTCCCGGAGTCGCAAGATTTGCGAGGGTCTAGGGTTTAGGGTTTAGGATTTGAGGTTTAGGGTTTAGGGTTTAGAGATAACACGGCGTGTAAAGTCATTTCTCAACATCGCATCGTAAGGGAGCCCTTCCTGGTAGACCCTTGAATGCTGCAGAAGGTTTGCTGCCTGGTGTAGTATTCGGATGGGGCCGGGGAGGGGGGGGGGGGGGGGGTTCGTGTTCAACGTTCACTGTTCAGGGTTCAGGGTTTCTGAGCAGTTTTGCTGCTTTCAGCTGCCACGATATCTGAGTGGCCCTGCCTAAATTTGCTGGATTTGAACCAACCCAAACCTAAAGCCTAGACCCTAAACCCTAAGTCGTAGACCCTAAAACCTAGACCCTCAACCCTCAACCACCCTCAACCCTAACCCTCAACCCTCAACCGCAAGAGTGACTGGGGACTGGTGGGTGTCTGGGTGGACTCGAGGTCTGACGTGGCTTGGGTACGTAGACCTTGAGCCCTCTAAACCCCTAAAGCCCTAAACCCTAAACCCTAAACCCTAAACCCTGAGCCCTATAGCCCCATAGTCCTAAACCCTAAACCCTAAACCCTAAACCCTAAACCCTAAACCCTAAACCCTAAACCCTAAACCCTAAACCCTAAACCCTAAACCCTAAACCCTAGACCCTAAACCCTAAATCCTAAACCCTAAACCCTAAACCCCCGAAGACCTTGAACCCGAAGCCACGCGGCAGGTGGTCCTGTATTTCGCCAGCCACACGGTAGTCACCAAGCTCCAGGCCATGAAGCTTCAAACCCATACAGGATTTAGGGTTTAGGGTTTAGGGTTTAGGGTTTAGGGTTTAGGGTTTATTAGGGTTTATTGGGGTTTAAGGGTTTAGGGTTTTGGGTTTCGTGTTCGGGGTTTAGGGTCTAGGGTCCAGGTTTGGGGGTTCAAGGTTTCGGGTCCACCTCCTAAACCCGGATTGAAACCCAGATTAGAGAAGTGTCCTTCCAGGAGTCGCCTGGGTTTAGGGTTTAGGGTTTAGGGTTTAGGGTTTAGGGTTTAGGGTTTAGGGTTTAGGCCTTGGGATGTAGGGTTTAGGGTTTAAGGCAACTGGTGGTAAGCCCTAAACATAAACGCGCCCCAAAGCAGAAATTCTTGGGAACCTTCGGTACCCCTAAACCCTAAACCCTAAACCCTAAATCCTAAACCCTCAACCCTAAACCCTAAACCCCATGCCCGTCATTCCCTTCTTCCAGGATGCCCAGGCGGACACTTGTTCCTTTTTTTGCTAAGGGGTATAATCAGGGACCCCTAGAAGTGACCCTTGATCTTCTTCCCCTATAGAACCCCTATACATATATATATATATATAACCTAAATAACCCCCGAAGGTCCCTTTTGAGGATCCCTCCTTTTTGTCTCCCTTTTTTTGTTAACACTCAGGTAAACGTCTAACTATGCTTAGCAACACACCGTCATAAAGCTGCAGAGAAACGCGCCTTATAAAGAGAGCCCTAAAGCCTATAAACCCTATAAACCCTAGAAACCCTGTAAACCCTATAAACCCATAAACCCTAGACACCCGATAAACCCTACAAACCCTATAAACCCTAAGCCCCATAAACCCTCATTAAGAAATCCCCAACCTCTCAGGCAGGGCAGAAGCCAACAGATCTGTCAGCTTGCAGACAGCAGTTGCAAGGGCCCTGGGAAGCCCATGAGCCCCCCCCGGGGTGGTTGTGTAGTGGGGGGTTTAGGGTTTATGGTTTCGGGTTTAGGGTTTAGGGTTTAGGGTTTAGGGCTACATAGGGGGATTTATGGGTAGTTTTATAAATTAGGGTCTTCTTTTGTGGTCGTCATACAGGGTGTCGTATTCTACAGGGGGACCCAAACCGGGGTTCTGACTTAGAGGACTATGTATATGCGTCCGCACGCCACGTTCTGCACACCCCCTCCCAATGGTCGTCCCCCACATGGCAATCCCCCACCTCAGCTAGACACAGACCAATCGTTTCAGATACGACTGCCTGCCAACTCAACCACCCCAGCTCAAATTCTACTCCAAGAACTATCGCAAACACCCTACTCACATTTCAGTTATAGTTTACCCAAGATCTCAAGGAAATACCTTATACACACATTTTAGTTAAAATCTACCCAAAGAACTTTGGCAACCACCCTACACACACACACACACTTTAGTTATAGTTATACTCTCCCTCAAGAACTCTTTAAACCACCTCTAGCTCTAGTTGCCGCTCAAGTTGGCCGGATACTAATGGGAATGATAGTAGCCCCTATTGTTATCCCTATCAAGGTCTGTTAGTATAAGGGGGAACATCCCAAATTATAACTAAAGCGTGTGTAGGGTGTTTGTTAGAGGTACTGAGATACCGAAAGTTAGTTTTTTTTGGGAAATGCCCACGTGGAGTTTTTACACGTTAAAACATGTGTATAGGGTGTTTGCTAAAGTTCTTAGGGTTGATTACAACTTTGGGATTAAGTTAGGCTTGCTGGGGGTGAAATTCCCACGTGGATCGAGTCCTCTAGGCAACCCTACAGGGAAGGTCGAGGGTTCGGCTGTTGGGAGACCCAACTCAGGGAGACCCAACTCAGGGTTTAGGGTTTAGGGTTTAGGGTTTAGGGTTTAGGGTTTAGGGTTTAGGGTTTAGGGTTTAGGGTTTAGGGTTTAGGGTTTAGGGTTTAGGGTTTAGGGACACAACTCAGGGAGAGGGGCCGGGGAGGGGGTGCACATGCCGCCATTAAGCTCATTACTTTGGGGGTCAAGAGCTCAACCCGACACCTAAACTTGAAACCCTGAACCCTAAACCCGAAACCCTAAACCCTAAACCCTAAACCCTAAACCCTAAACCCTAAACCCTACACCCTAAACCCTAAACCCTAAACCCTAAACCCTAAAACCCTAAACCCTAAACCCTAAACCCTAAACCCCAAACCCCAAACCCCAAACCCCAAACCCCAGACCGCCACCGGTTCCTCAGGCTGAACTGCCTGGGCCGCTTTAAAAATGGTCCATCCTCAGTCCGCCCGGAGCACAGGGTTTAGGGTTTTAGGGTTTAGGGTTTAGGGCTAGGGTTTAGGGTTTAGGGTTTAGGGTTTAGGGTTTGGGGTTTGGGGTTTGGGGTTTGGGGTTTGGGGTTTAGGGTTTTAGGGTTTAGGGCTTAGGCTCTAGGCTGCTGTGTCATTGTGCCAGAAGTGTTTAGGGTTTGGGGTTTAGGGTCTAGGTCCAGAGTGCACATAAGCAACTGGGGGCCTTGTCTTTGGTTCGGGGTTTAGGGTTTAGGGACTCAGAATTAGACCCTAAACCCTAAACCATTGTGTCCAAGTACTGACGCGAAACACCCGGGAAGAGTCTGGGAATAAAGACATCGCACCCGAACATGGCGGCCAAGGCAGTTCCTGAAAAACAAGGTCACACGGGCGGTTTTAACCCGCGCAAGGCAGTGTTCGCACATTGAAAGGGGTTTTTTGGCAGATGTATTTTTCAGGACTTGGAGTGACTGCAAGGTGGTGTGCTGTAGGGAAGTACCACGCCTGCCAGTATTTTCAGCATTTCGCAGTGTTTAGTTTGGGGATATGTTTTTGCGATTTCTGCGCGTTTTCGGGTTTTGTGTTTTGTGAGTGTTCAAGGTGGAACGGGGTATCTGCAATGTGGTCTTATGTTGAAAAGTGCCACGCACGCCAGTGTTTTCAGCATTGACATGCGACATGCTGAATCAGCATTTCGCATGTTTTGTTTCGGGGCTGGAGGGTTCAGGGTGCAACGGGCTTGCAGTGGTTCAAGTTTAGGGCTGTGGGGTTGCGTAGAGACGTTAAGCACGGAAAGCACCGTTTTCGTCGCGAAAGGCATGGACGGTTGTGACAGATTTTCTTGTTCCACATCCTTGTGCAGTATGTTGTACAAAGAGGCGCAAACGCTGCAAATACCAGTGTTTTGGGCATGGACGCAATATGAATGACGTTCTTATTCCGCCCCCACCCCCCAACAAGAAAACCGCAATAATTCACCAAGAAGTGCCGAAACTAGCATCTTACCCAGGGCCGCTAACAACCGTGTGAGCAAAAACAAGGAACCACAGCTCATGAAGCGTTACCCTTACTTGGGGAATGTGGGGCCCTTATGCCCCCCCTCCTTTCCACCCCCCTGCTTCCTTGCGATCAATTCTGATGTAGACCCTAAACCCTAAACCCTATAAACCCTAAACCCTAAACCTTCAATTCTCAGGTAGACAGCTTGTCATTGGCCTGGTGGATTGCCAGTTGTGGCGAAACGCTGCTGAGGCGCGCGTGGGGGAAAGCGCCAAGTGGGACGTAGGGCACGCTGTTCAGGGTTAGTGTTTAGGGTTCAGGGTTGAGGGGTAGGCTTGGGGCGGGCTAAGTTTTAGGGCTTAGGGTTCAGGTCATTCAGGTCACTTGGAGTTTCATGGTTCGTTCTAGCTGAGGTTGTAAGCAGGGAAATTAGGGGCCATTCCTTTTTGGGGGTTTAGGGTTCAGGGTTTAGGGTTTAGAGGTAGGGTTTTGGGGGTTAAGGTTTAGTTAGGGCTTAGGGTTCAGGTCACTTGGAGTTTCATGGTTCGTTCTGACTGAGGGGTCGTTCCTTTTTATTTATTTATTTATATATATTTTTTTTTTTTGGGGGGGGGGTTCAGGGGGGTTTAGGGTTTAGGGTTGCGGGGTAGGGTTTCGGGGATTAAGGTTTAGGGCTTCGGGTTCAGGGCACTTGGTCCGTTCTAACTTCGGTTACATGTAAGGGCACTTGGGCTTCTCTTAACCACTCCTTCCCTTCAAGGACACCCTTGCAGACTTTATCGCCTGACGGAGCCCTTGACCCTTCTACCCGAAAGTGCTCAACCCTAGTGGCCCTAGTTAAGCCCGAAACCCTAAACCCCCAAACTCCCCGGCTTGGAGCTGAAGGCTTTCTAGGGTTTAGGGTTTAGGGTTTGAGGTTTAGGGGCTTAGGTGTCTAGGCATTTAGTAGGGTTATATATATATATAGGTTTCCAAAGCGTGCTGGGTTTAGGGTTTGTCTTCGGGGTTGAGACTACCCTTCGGGGGGCTCTTGTTGTTGTTTTGTTGTCGGTTTGATGGGCCAACGACGCCGGCGGCGAGATGAGACATAATGAGACAGTTTCTCATGCAGTAATGGCCCTAAACCCTAAACCCTGAACCCGAAATCCTAAACCAGTCCTAAGCCCTTGTGAAGGGAGCGACGCAGTCCCGTGCCTGAAAGCCGGCGATTCATGAGTTAGGGTTTGGGGTTTTGGGGTTTAGGGTTTAGAGTGTAGGGTTCCAGGGTAGCAGAGAGAAGGGGCGGCTGAGGGTTTAAGGATGGTATGGTCTTCTTGAGTTCCCCCCCCCCCTCCCCCCCAAGACTTCGACCCACCAGCTTTAAGAACTTCAGACCCGTGCCCCCCTACCTTCTACTCAGTAGACTCCTGACACATGCGAGCCTTGGGGCCTAAACCCTAAATCCTAAACCCTAAACCTTAAATCCTGAACCAGCTTCCAACACTAACCACGAGCGGTGGGATGAGCAGCCTCGGCAGACAGGAGTCTAACAAACCCTAAACCCTAAACCCTCAACCCTCAACCCTCAACCCTAAACCCTAAACCAGGACTCACACTGGCTCAAAGAAACCGTGGAGCATCTCACTGGCCTGGAGTCGTTGCCGGGAGCCTCAGGATCTGGGAGCATGTGGGTTCCGGGGTTTAGGGTTTTGGGTTTAGGGTTTCGGGTTTGGGGTGGTAGAGTTTACGTCGAAGTCGTGGAATGACCATCACCGTGGGGCAGGGCTCGAGGCACAACCATCGCGCCTTCGCAAGATACCTGCCACTTTCATTCGTACGAAGGAACCCTGCATAGTCCCTAAACCCTACACCTTACTGTGGTTGCTACCCTGTTTCTTCCGGTTAGCTTTTCAAAATACGCCATCACAGAAATTGGCTACGGAAGCTGGTCACCAGGTGAGGCAGTGGGGGAGACAGGGTGAGTCAGTGCATCTTGACAAGTTGTCATGTTGGTATCAACCTTCCTGCAGTTGCGGTTGAATTTGCCAGGCCTCGACGAATGTAGGGTTATCTAGATTGTGGGCCCTGCTTGGTACGCTAAACTATGGGGGCAAGCTACGAGGAACCCGAATGCAAGTCAAGCAATGCTACCGAGGCAATAGTGGGGCCGAGTCAGGACGGCACTTGAGTAGATGGTCGCAACCCCTAAACCCTAAAACCTCAACCTTAAACCTTAAACCCTAAACCCTAGTTTTTAAGAGCCTCCGGCTGGGAATTGTTGGGTTTCGCGCACTTCAACCTGCCCAAGCAAACCCAGACGGCAGGTGATCAACGAGCATGGGGTCTCGAGCGGCGTTTGAGGAACGGAGGTAACTGCCCAGGGGGACTATCCGAACCCTAAGAGGTTCTGTGGTCCATAATTATGCCTCATTGGGGATTCTTGTCTGTAGTGCAACTAGGGCGTGTTTGTCCCAATTATAGGTTTCAGTTGGTCCCCAAACTACCCTCGCAGCTTGGGTACTCTACCTGGACTCTACCTCGGAACCCCAAGCCCCCTCAACTGCCTGAACCCTCTAAACCCTAGACCCTAAACTGCCCAAACTCCTTCCTAAACACCCTAAACCCTCAACCCTAAACCCTAAACCTTAGAGCCTACATATAAATCCGGACCCCCAAAACCTGCGAAAGGGTTTGTTTTGGTTGAGGCCGTGCCTGCTGGAGCTACTCATGTGTATCCCAGAGGAGGCATCGAACCGGAAGGCTGCAGCGTGGGATTGAGGGTTCAGGGTTTAGGGATTGACTGCGACCGGGAGTGCTGTTCAGGGTATAAAACTTCTAAACTTGGGATGTTCCTCCCCTTATGCTGACAGTCCTTCATCGGGATCCGAGACCCCCTACTATAATCCCGATTAAGGACTGTTAGTATAATAAGGGGAAACCTCCCAACCCTAAACCCTAAATCCTGGGCGTTTGGGGTGCGTAAGGAGTTGGGGTAGCCGTAGCCCTACACCCTAAACGCTAATTAGCAGCGAGGGTTTGGGGGGTTTTGGGTTGAGGGTGCAAAGTTCCCGATCATGGGGCTTTTTCCTTTAGTTACGGAGTCCTATGCCGCCCCACCTCCCTAGCTATGCCCGGTTTAGGGTTTAGGGTTTAGGGTTTATAGGGCTTAGGGTTAGGTCCCGCGTCGCCTTCGTGAAGTCTGTTTTGGGCCTCATGTTGGGTCGCGGGGGTGGGTAGGGTGGAGTTTTAGATTTCGTCATGTCCGTTGCAGGGTTTCGGGTGTCCACGGCACTGAGGTACCTGACAACTTGAGAACCCCCAACCCCTATTTCAATCCGAATCCTACAGTCAGAACCCACACCGTACCTTTTTCCTAAGGTTCCCTAACGAGAATCTGCTATGGCGTGCTGTGCTAGAGGCACAAGCGCAAGAAGATCGCTTAGGGTTTCGGGCCTGGTGCGAGCAGACAGAGTTCCAGAAAGTGAGATCCAGACAGAGACTGGTTTAGGGCTTGAGGGGTTTAGGGTTTAGGTTTTAGGGTTTTGGGTTTAGGGAGAGAGAGAGAGAGTGAGAGCGTGCAGAAGAAAACATTGCTGTAGCAAGACGAGGAACATTAAGACCTTAATCTTTAAGGTTTAAACTTTAAGAACAGCAAGATAGTACTATAAGAAGACTGGTGGGCATGGTTTATTGCCAAAGGCGCGTATGCTGCGGTCTCCTAGCAATGGCATGTGGATCTTTCAGTGTTGACGCTTATATATTCAGCATTTAGGATTTCAACTGTTGCTTATCACATGGAGAAGCTGTCCGAATTCCCAGCAAAAGAACTGCTGTCCGTGCTAGCAGCTGAACTTTGTCCTGTGGCTTTTTCCTGGGGTTGCAATGCCCTCTTTGATTCATTCGAAAGTTTGGGAGATGCCCCGGTTCGCCAAGGTTTGAACTAGGGGATTCCGAAATTAGGGGGACCTTATTGGGGTCCTCATTCTACAGGAATCCTACTTTTTGGGGGTCTATATTAAGGGTCCCTCATTTCGTACACCCCCAACTAGGTTGGGCCTTGGAACAACACTAACGAGTATGGTACGGACGGAGTGGCCATAAGTAGCCACGCCCCACACCGACCTCTTAGACAGGCAAGCCTCCACCCCCTAAACCCTTAACCCTTAAACCCTGAACCCAAACCCAACAAAGCTCCTACTGTTTGATGACTCCAACCCACCCCCCCTCCCTGGTTTCGCTCCCCAGACGATGTTCGATAGGAGCTCCCTGCCTTGCTTGGTGTTAAACAGCAGGCTGGACCTTCTCGAGATCGGAAAACGCTCATGCGCAAATGTACAATGCGTTGCCGTGCGCTTGTGATGAATGAATGCGGCAAGCGATCGCAATTTTGGAAGAGTTGAGGCTGCCGTGTGCTCTGCGGTGACTGGGATGCAGAGGCTGCATTTGACCTCTCTTCGCGCGAGCAATAATTGTAGATACAGTCAAATCAGATGTCTTTGGCCGCCTTTCTGTCAGATCTCCTGTCTGAGCATGACGTGCCCAAAAGGCGCCCTAAAACGGAGCCATGAAGCGACCGATTTCAAAAGTTGACATTCCTAAGTTGGGGGGTAATCTAGGAATCTAAGAAATTGCAGAGCTGTAATTCCTTAACTTCCTAGCGCACGGCTACCTTTTGAACTTAGAGAATGTTGGCTAACTACTAAATTCCTTCGGGCGAGTGGATTTGTCTTCCGATGTATCGTAAACAACAACATAAACTCCTTACGTTCCTAAACTTCCTAAACTAGTACTTGGCTAAGGATCCAAGTAATCTGAGAGACGAGGCAAATCTTGAAGACTTTCATGCCGTAACATCCGAAATGAGGGCTGAAACATCGAGAGATTGAAAATCTTAGTATAGCGAATATTCATGTTTATATCCATACCAAAGTTTGAATAGGAGATCGACAAGAAGCAAAATATTTTAAAATATGTGGTATTTTCAGAAGCAAGATCCAAGTTGGGTCCGGGGAGGGCGGGGGCGAGCCAAAGCCAAAGAAACAACAGAGTTAAACAAACACCAAAACCAACAACAAACAAAATCAAGGAACCCAAAACCAAAATGTACAAACTTTTTCAGGAAAATTCTGGAAACCAAAAGCAAAAGAATCCTTAAACAGCAAAACCAAAAAGACCGAACGGAAGACAAAGACATCAAACCTCAAAAAGCCAAAGAAGCCAAAACCAACAAGCCAAAATTGTCATGAGTATTCTCTGGAAGTAAAGACCAGGAGGAATTTCTGGTCGCTTGGTTTTGGTTTCTGGAGAACTCTCCTGACAAATGTTTTTTTTGTCTTGGTTTATTTGGTTTCGTTTTGTTTAGTCCTTTTGGTTTTGTTGTTTTTCAGGTTTATTATTCTTGGTTTCCAGACAATTTTCCCGACAATTTTGGCTTTTGGTTTTGATTTCTTTGCTTTTTGGTTTTGGTTTCTTTGTTTTGCTTGTTTGCTTTTTTTGGTTTTGGTTTTCAGCAAAGTACCCTTACAGTTTCAGCTTGTTTTTCAGTTTTGGTATCGGTGACGTGCTGAGTTCTCCTTTAATTTGATTCCAAGATATTTTCTTCTGAAAGTGCAAGAATCGCACAGTTGACAATAATTCTGACGAGTACCTGCAACAAGGAGTGTGGCTACTAGTGGGGGGAGGTGCCAGAAATATGTATATGTATGTATATATATATATATATATGTGTGTGTGTGGGTGACCGGTTATCCCGCCACCCCTGCACCTGCGGCGATCCAGCAATCAGATTAGCGCATGGTCGGTGAACCGACCGTGTAAGTAGCGAACTCACCTCCAGATGTGTTAATCACAAAAGCTACGTTACGTTCCGTCAATATGAAGTACGAGAAAACATAGATCACCCGAATAATGGGTCATCAGTATGTGTTATGTTTATTACCGGATTGTGTCCTGTCACTGCGACAAGAGTCGAGGTCACCCAAATGCAGCGGTTGGGGGCGGGGGGGGTGGGGGGGGGTGGAACCGCGTGCCTACAGCCTACACACACACACATATATATATATATATATATACATATATTTGTGTGTATATATATACATATATATATATACATATCATGTATGTATGTATCTGTATGTGTATGTGTATGTGTATGTGTATGTGTATGTGTATGTGTATGTGTATGTGTATGTGTATGTGTATGTGTATGTGTATGTGTATGTGTATAGGTATGTATGTATGTAAATAGAAGAGAAGTCATATGAAATAAATTGCAACAATGTTTGGGAATACATAGTAGCATATAAACAGATAATAACGTCGACGAAAATATCTCTTTTAAATGACAATCTATGACAGTTCTACAAGAACAAACAAAATTAGCATGTACACAGACACACACACACATATATGTATATATCTATATATATATATGCAATATGCAAGCAATGAAAACACAAATGCTATGATGCAGAAGTCAATGCCGCGTGAGCAGGTCATGGCCGGGGCCGCACGGCGAGTGGGCTTTGCCACGAACATGCCCCGCGGCCGATCTTTTGGCGGCTGGGTTCAGGGTTTCGGGTTTCGGGCAGTCGCTTGACTGTCCGAAGCTTCTGCCCTACAGTGACGTAGTTTCGCGCAGTTTCGTGTTTAAGCGCTTGTGTTGCCGGTGCTCCCAGGCTCGTCCACACCGGCATGGTCATGGACGCTCTGTCCCGAGCAGCAGCTCACACAGATGTCCAGGCCTTGGATGCATCGGGGCTCGTTCGGTTCTACTTTAACGCGCTTCCCCAAAGGGTTCGTGTGCCTCATTTTCGTATACTTGAGCCCAAAGTCCATATATAGCAGGTACTTTAAGGCCAGGCCCAAGTATGGACCCTAAGGGTTCTACATCGTTTATGAAATCGGGTACCCAAAACAGCACGCTAAACCCCTATATACCTATACCTTCTTTGGCTCGAATTCCTACTCCCTAAACCCTAAAACCCTAAACCCTATACCCTAAGCCACGAATCCTTGAGAGGATCCAGGGGTCAGGGTTTAGGGCAAGTTTGACCAGCTCAACTACATCCGGAAAATTGACTTCCCTTGCTTATAACATCCCTCATGTTTAGCCAGAGTAACCCTCATACCCTGAAAGGGAGCCGTACATTAGTCATTGGCCCTTTCTAAGGTGCAAGGTCAGTTTACGGCTTAGTAGGGTTTAGGGTCTTCGGGGACATTTGTAGGGCGTGGCGTCTGACTGTTTCTCAAGGAACAAAGCCACTTAAAAACAGTCACGATGTGGGTTTGCGTGCCCAAATCCCTATTCTGCATGGTTTGTTGTTACCTTTTAGCTTGGTAGCACCATATAAGATAAGCTCGCTGGGTTTCTCCACTTAAGGGAGACCTAAAGGCTGAACCTTGCACCCGATTCCTGAACCCTCTGAGGCCTCCCTGGCCATCTTGGCTTTGCGGGCATGCGCGAAGTGGCTGCGTTCTTAGCTTCAAAGCACCCAACAACCCCTAAACCCTAAACCCTAAACCCTAAACCCTAAACCCTAAACCCTAAACCCTAAACCCTAAACCCTAAACCCTAAACCCTAAACCCTAAACCCCCCAACCTGCCCGAACCTGCCCGGATAGCAGATTCGCTATTGCCAGCGGGTCCACTACTTGATATAATTAGCATTATGATGGCACTTGGTACCACAAACGATACTGTATAAAGTCTTGAGTACCATGATCATACTACCCTAAACCCTAAAACCCTAAAACCCTAAAACCCTAAAACCCTAAAACCCTAAAACCCTAAAACCCTAAAACCCTAAAACCCTAAAACCCTAAAACCTAAAACCCTAAAACCCTAAAACCCTAAAACCCTAAAACCCTAAAACCCTAAAACCCTAAAACCCTAAAACCCTAAAACCCTAAAACCCTAAAACCCTAAAACCCTAAACCCTAAACCCGTGTACTCTGTGGGGTTGCTTTCTGAGTGGTAGACATACCTCGAGTTCTAAACCCCTGAACCCAAAAAAAGTGTTTAGAGTTGAGGGTTTCGGGTTTCGGGTTTAGAGTCATCAATCCGTTTCATGGGCAGTTATGGGCCCTGTTTGAGCACCCGAAGTATAATGGCTGCCTTAGGGTCTAGGGTTTATGGTTTAGGGCCTTAGGATTTTAGGGTTTTAGGGTTTAGGGCTTAGGGTTTTTGATTTTTAGGACCCCCGAAACATGGAAGTTTCAGGGAGAGAACCCCCCCCCCCCCCCCACGAATCTAAAGCATCATTTTGACTGCCTCACTGTCGACGGCTTAGGCTTGGGGGACCTTGAAGGGGTTTAGGCTAAGAGTGTACCTAAACCCTCAACCCTAAACCCCAAACTCTAAACTGGGCAAATTTATAGCGAGCCCAGCAACTCAGTGAGGTAGGTTCGCGAAATAGCGATAAATTGGCGAGGTACGCGGAACGCTAAACCCTAAACCCTAAACCCCAAGCTCTAAACCCTAAACCCTAAACCCTACTTCGGGTTTAGGGCCGTGGACTGCACCACCCAAGCTGAACTGTTCCCTCGCCGGCCCTGAACCAGTCTTTCTTTCTTTGTGGGGTTTCGGGTTTAGGGTTTAGGGTTTAGGGTTTAGGGTTTGGGGAACCTCAACGACAAGGAACCAAGAGAACAAGCGCATAACCCTTGAACGCGGTTTAGGGTTTAGGGCTCACTCAAGTCCTTAGGCCCCCAAGCCTAAAGCCCCTAAGACCCTAAGACCCTAAACCCTAAACCCTAAACCCTAAACCCTATACCCTAAACCCTAAACCCTAAACCCTAAGACCCTTACGCTCTTTAGCGCTTCAGCCCTTCAGCCCTTGACAAGGTGTCACCTGCAGCATGCCAGTCCTGCACTGCGGGCCTGGCTTCCCAGGGGTTTAGGTTTAGGGTTTAGGGTTTAGGGTTTAGGGTTTAGGGTTTAGGGTTTAGGGTTTAGGGTTTAGGGTTTAGGGTTTAGGGTTTAGGGTTTAGGGTTTAGGGTTTAGGGTTTAGGGTTTAGGGTTTAGGGGATTTGTAGTGTCGAGGCAGACTTCAACCTTTTCTTGGGGCGTGTTTCGGAGTTTAGGTTTCGGGGCTTGGCTTGGGTTTTAGGGTTTAGGATGTAGGGTTTAGGGTGGAACCTCCCTGTATATCCCCGAGGCTGAATACTAGCAGGGTCCTTGGAAAGATGGACCTCAACCCTAAACCCGAAACCCTCAACTTTGCACCCCCACCCCCACCCCAAACCCCAAACCTAAACTTGTTGGGTTCTCTTCCCTTGTCTTGTAGCCAACCCTAAGAGTGCCCTTATCATAGTATGGCATATGTTGGGATGTTCCCCCTTTTACTAGCAGTCCTTAATAGGAGTTACAGTATCCCCTGTCACAATTTTCTAGTAATGCGCAGCTAGTCTCAGGGGGAACATCCCAAGACACATGGTTCTTGGGCTACCAAGAAACCCTAAACCCTAAGCACCCGCCTCACACAAAGGCCCCCCCCCCCCCCCCCCCCCCCCCCAGCCGCATATCAATCTTCTTGAGGAAAACTCTCGGGTACCGGGGTTTAGGGTTTAAGGTTTAATTAAGGGGGTTGTCGACTCAGGGGCTAGGGTTTAGGGTTTAGGGTTTAGGGTTTAAGGTTTAAGGTTTAAGGGGGTTGTCGACAAACCCGCAAAACCCCTAAACCCAAATCGAGGCAGACGCTGTAAAGCCCAAGTCCTGATTTCGCCAGGAATAAACCCTCTATTGAAGTAGGGTATATATTTCTTGTATCCCCAAAAGGACACCCAATATATACACTCACCAATATTAAAAAGGAACCTTTGCATGCACTCACCAAGAACAGGAATATAAACCCTGCTTCATATTCTTCTTTCGAAATTAGGACCCCCAGTGGTGCACATTGTCTTTGCATCGGGCTGGGTCAGTTCGAAACCGCATGATCAAGAAACAACAGGCATTTCCTACAAACTGGGGTTTCCAAAATTTGGGGTAGCCTATTGGGGTCCTTATTATAAGGGGTTCCTAGTATTTGGGGGGGTCTATATTGGGGCCCCTATTTTCGTAAACCCCCACATGAAGCCTAGACCCTAACCCCTAAACCCTAAACCTCATAGTCTGAGTTTGGGATATTAACAGTCTGAGTTTGGGATACTAACAATCCTTAATAGGGATGATCATTGGGGTATTACAATCCCTATGACGGACTGTTAGCATAAGGGGGAACATCCCAAGTCTAAGTCAACCCTAAACCCTAAACCCAAAACCCTAAACCCGACGCCGGCTTTTTTGCTTCCGGAGGCCCAGAAGAGGTCCACGGGCGGCCGATTCTGTGCAGAGATCCTCCGTCAAGGCGCTGGGCCTCTTGCCGTGGTTCGGGGGTCAGAGTGAATAGTTCCTAAACCCTAGACCCTAGACCCTAAACCCTAAACCCCAAACCCTCAGAAAGCTTCTGCCAAGAATTATCATACCTGGGGTTACTTCAGTTAGAGAGCAATATGTATATGCTTATATATGTCTATGTATGTATAGGGCTTAAAGAGAAGAGCCTCAAGCAAATTTTCTCCGCCGAGTTGGCACCCGACCTGCTTACCGTGAGGGGTCACAATGCCCCTTAGTGATGGACGAGCCCTTACAGTTTCACGGAAGATCCTACTCTTGTTAATGTACCTTAAACCCCACTGCCACGACGGGGTTTTGGTGTTTTTTCGGTAGCCAGTCGGATTCAAGGGCCTTCCGAGCCTCAGGGATTAGGGTTTAGGTTTAGGGTTTCGGGTTTAGGGCTTAGGGTTTACAGTTAGAGAACTAGGACGAAGTCACTGGTACACGAGACAGGCGCCTTGCAGGAGAACCCCCTGCTGAAGCATGCCGCGCAGGCCGGGGTTTAGGGTTTAGGGTTTACTGTAGGGTTTAGGGTTTAGGGTTTAGGGTTTAGGGGTTAGGGGTTAGGGGTTAGGGGTTTGGGTTTTGGGTTGACTCAGAGCACCCCAGCCCCCAGAATCTCCCGAACTGTGCGAAACAACGGTCCGTTTTACCCTGTACCTTCCCTGAAACAGGATGAATTGCACTCTTAGATAGGATATGGTTTCGCGATGACTCTAGTTAAGCTGCCCAACTTGCCCAAATCCAGCAATCCCTAAACCTAAACCCATTTCTGCACCCTAAGCCCTGCGCCCTAAAGTGAACTTCCTGGCCCCGTAAAGCCCCTGAAGCAAGGGGACTCAATGAACCCTAGTTTTTTGTGTGATTTATACTTTGCGTGCTTTACTGTAACTTTAGGTCCTTAGTCTTTTCGGGTTTGTTGGGTTTCTGAATAAGGCAGCTAAAAGTTTAATTTTTTACTACCCTCCTAAGTGCAGCCAAGCATATATCTTGATTCTGATGCACCTTATTCTTAGGGATTAGAGAGCAGTACAGGGTATAAGATCCAAACTCGGGTGTTCATTCGGTCCCCAGGGCAATCCTATACCTGAGTCCCCAAAAGCCACCTACTCGCTTTTGCACGGCTACAGATCATGAAGGGGTGCATGCTCATTGCCCGGAACAGACAGACCTGCCCAAAAACTCAGCTGAAAGCAGGGCCTCATTGCAGATGCAGACCCTAACCCATACATGGAGATTCACGGGTAGTTAGAAGTGGGTTATAAGCAATAAGGGAACTACAGTTATATCTCGTTACAACCTTATTTGGGGTACTTACAACCCTACTTCTCAGTTCCCACGAGCCTTCAAGTCATCCCTGAACCCTGAACCCTGAACCCTAAATCCTCAACCCTAAGCCGGCAGTCGTGCCTGGGCTACATCAGGCGCTTTAGCCTTCGTCGTCGGGTACGTAACCATCAGCCTTTATTGAGGGTGTTTGGGGCTTAGGTTTCTCCAGCCTAAACCCTAAGCTGTAAACACTCAACCCTAAACCCTAGTTGACCCCGAAGTTCAACCTGCAGTTAGCCCAGTCACGGTTGAACCCTAAACGTTCCTGCAGCTCGAGGGTCCGGAGAACTCGAAAAGTTGTTGAAGCCATCGATCAACAAAGCGAACCGGACTAGATGAATCCTAAACCCTAAACCCCTGAACCCTAAACCCCTAAACCCTAAACCCCTAAACCCCTAAACCCCTAAACCCGAAACCCTTAAACCCTTAAACCCTAAAGGGTTCATATACCTCACTCGGAGATCATGGGCTATGTTGGGTAGATTTTGGGTTTTTTCCTTGTGCTGACAGTCCTTAATAGGGATTATAGTACCCCCTTTTGTAATCCCCATTAAGTATATTGGGTAGGCAATCCCAAGTATAGGGTCCCGTGTGGTGCCTGCCCTTGCCTGACAACTCAGCCAATATGTTACCTTAAACCCGTACCGTATAGACCCTAAACACGAACGCGAAACCCGAACCCTAAACCCTACAGCCTAAACCCTAAAACCCCAAACCCTTAGCCGCAGCACTGAATATGAGGTTCTTGAAGCAACATGTCATGCAAGCCCTCGCCTTTTTTGAAGTCAAGTCTGCAGGACCCTAAACCCTAGACCCTAAACCCTAAACCCTAAACCCTAAACCCTAAACAAGATTGTCTTTTCGGGGTGGCTCCCCCCGGCCCAGGTCATCGCATCTGTGGGAAGCCCCTCCTCGCCGCACCTGGACCTCTGTTGGGTGCCTGGCCTCTAGAGTGCGCAACAGGCAGGGTTTAGGGTTTAGGGTTTAGGGTTTAGGGTTTAGGGTTTAGGGTTTAGGGTTTAGGGTTTAGGGTTTAGGGTTTAGGGTTTAGGGTTTAGGGTTTAGGGTTTAGGGTTTAGGGTTTAGGGTTTAGGGTTTAGGGTTTAGGGTTTAGGGTTTAGGGTTTAGGGTTTAGGGTTTAGGGTTTAGGGTTTAGGGTTTAGGGTTTAGGGTTTAGGGTTTAGGGTTTAGGGCCGCTTTGGGTTTAGGGTTTTTGGTTGGGCCCTTAGCACGGTCCCCTACCCCTGTTTACAGAGATCCGAAGTATGGGCCCTTTGTATATTGTATATTGTATATTGTATATGTATATGTATATGTATATGAAAATGTATACGTATATGTATATGTATATGTATATGTATATGTATATGTGTATATACATATATGCTACCCCCCCCCCCCAGCGACCTACCTTTTTTAGGCCTTTTTAGGCCTTTTTAACAAAAAATAACAAAGAAGGCCCAAAAGTCGCGTAGTTAATCACCGGGTAATGAAGGACAGTTACTGGGACACCCACCTCACAGACCCCGATAAGCCAGCATTGGAAGAATCTACATTTTGAATCTGAAGCGGACAATGCTGTTTTTAGATGTTTAGATCAGTGTTTTTCCATGCAAATTGTGCCTTTCAAGGGCAATTAATGTTTTGTTGAGCAACTAATTTATTTATACAATTGTGTTTGTACGAGGCAAAGTATTAATCAAATAGTGAAACATTTTTCTTGGTTCTATGCGAATTTAGCTACTAGAGTAATTATTCAGCAAAAAGCCCAATTTGACTCAAGTGAATACTATTTAAAGGAGCATACTCAACCAAGATACGAAATAAACACCATTCTCAACCAAAAAATGGCAAAGTGTGCGTTTAAAGTGCAAATACTGTATTTATACAATTGTGTCTGTACTAGGCAAAGTATGCTCTCTGAAAAGTCCACTGAAATACCTTATGTTTACATATTCATGAATCGTTTTTATTTTTGAAATAATCATTTTATGCGAATTTAGCTACTAGAGTAATTATTGAGCAAATAGCCCAATTTGACTCAAGTGAATACCATTTAAAGGACCATACTCAACCAAAATACGAAAGAAGCACCATATTCAACCAAAATATGGCAAAGTGTGGTTTAAAGGGCAAATAGTGCTTTGTTGAGCAACTAATGCATTGAAACAGTTGTGTTTATGCCAGGCAAAGTATTATTGAAGTACTATCTGCAAAGTCAAATGAAACACCTTATGTTTACATATTCATGAAACAATTTTTTGAAGTATTCATTCTATGCGAATTTAACTACTAGAGGAATTCTTAAGCAAATAGCCCAATTTGACTCAAGTGAATACTATTTAAAGGACCATACTCAACCAAATACGAAATAAACACTTGCGGAAATGGAAACGGTTCTACCTACATAACAATGAGACAAAGATTGCTGAAGTATTCACTAAAGACCACTTATATACTATGTCTGAAAAGCACAATTTGCATGAGCAAGCTTAACAATGCACAATAATGGAAATAGAAGCGGTTCTACTTACATAACGATGAAACAAAGATGTCTGAAGTATTCAATAAAGACCACATATATACTATGCTTGAAAAACGCAACTTGCACAATCAGGCTTAAACAATGCACAAGAATCCTAGAAAAGTACTTAGTGAAGGCCATACACAAGCAAATTCACAAATACATAAAAACATCCAAAAGCGCAAGCTTTTCAGGAGAATCTCTGGTAAAGTTTGGATTATAGGGTTTTGGGGTATTCCTGGACGAGTAGGAGTCACTTTTTAAGCAACAATTCTAAGCAATAAATGCTTTTTCTCAAGACAAGTATTGCAAATGCTGCTTCTAGATAATTAATCGCATTTACCAGGCAAATATTATCCATGCGAATTGAGCTACCAGAGCACCAAGTAATGCTGAATAAGGCCTACTACACTTGAGTACAACCAAAAGATGCACTAAACACTAGCGGCTCTACTTACATCATAACGAAACAAATAGTTCTGAAGCACTAGAAAGACCACTTGTATACTATTTCTGAAAAGCACAATTAGCATAAGCACACTTAAAAATGCGTAGTTGTTGCCTCGTGACCGTGAAGGGGAACCAAAAAGCCAAAATACCAAAACCAAAAAACCAAAAACACCAAAACCAAAAAAAACAAAAAAAACAAAACCAAAAAAAACAAAAATACCAAAAACACCAATTTTCCGGGACTCTTGGAGAAGCCTCATAGGGATTTCCTGAGAGTCCCGGAAAATTGGATGTTTTGGTGTTTTTGGTTTTTTTGGTTTTGTTTTTTTTTGTTTTTTTTTGGTTTTGGTTTTTTTTCTTTTGGTTTTGGTGTTTTTGGTTTTTTTGGTTTTGGTATTTTTGGTTTTTCTACTGTCCCGTGTACGCGATTTTAGTTGTATTTTAGTCTACGCCCTAGGAAATACGCTATATTGCACACCGAGTTTGCTTGCAGTGCAGCTGGGTGACTTGAGACAAGGCGAAAAAAAGTAGGTCACTGGGGGGGGGGGGGGGTACCATATATACATACATATGTATGGGTATATATATATATATATATATACATATGCCCTTTACGGGATTATATAGCTCATTCCCTCATTCCCTACTGAGAACAACAGTAAGTTGTTCGAGGCCGAGCGTGCGCAGACCTGCTGAGCGAGTCCATGGCGCTCTCTAATGAGGCGAATCCGGCAGTTTGGGTTTAGGGTTTAGGGTTTGGGGTTTAGGGTTTAGGGTTTAGGCTTTAGGGTTTAGGGTTTAGGGTTTGGGGGGGGGACCTTGCGCACTATATGGCGGGGGGATGCAGTCTGACAGACAATGAATTGCCACCCCATAGCACGGCAAGAGCTTGGATCTTTGGCCGATCAGCCCAACCTTGGAAAACCCCCTTAAATCCTGAACCCTACAGTTTCGACCCTAATCCCTAAAATTTAAACCCTAAACCTGCAGCCCTAAGCCATACACTCAAAGTCCCAAATGCGTTCAACATGGAAGGTCACGGGCCCCAGCGGCCAGCCACCAGACCGCAACAAGCTGTGCCAGAACAGGATTTAGGGTTCAGGGTTGATGGTGGGTTTAGGGTTCAAGGGGTTTAGGGTTTGGGCTTCAGGGTTTTTTGGTTTACAGGGTGTAAAGCGTTTGTGGGTTGCAGGGTGTAGGGTTCAAGCATCAGTACAAGGTGCCAGGAAAGTTCTAATCTCCGGAGTCTTGGTGCTGGCAGCTTGCAGGGGGTAGGGCTAGGCGGCTAGGCTTTCGGGTCATGCTGTGCGTTCCTCAGAATTTGGAGGCTGCGATGCGGCGGTATGATTTGCAGTATCATTTTCTTGTATTCTTAACCCTTCTTTTGACCAGTTTTGTTGCTACGTTCATACACCGCACATAGTGTACACATATCGCAGATGCGCACGAACTCTCTTGTATAGGGATTCCAGTGGTTTAGAGACGAGAGGTGCGCGCAGAAACCCCAAGTCATAAATTCCTAAATCCCTAAACGCCAGGCACTGAACCCTAAACCCTAAACCCTAAGCCCTAAGCCCTAAACCGTTTAGAAACCGAAACATCCATTGGTAGCCAGCCCTTAAGTCAGAACGCTACCTCTGAGGTGAAAGCAGATCTGGGCTGAACCCTTCAAAGGCAAAGGGCCAACACGGTTTTAACCGCCCACAGGGTTTTCCAGGGTTTAGGGTACAGCCTAAACCCTGAACCCTAAACCCTAAACCCTAAACCCTAAACCCTGAACCCTGAACCCTAAACCCTAAACCCTACACCCTAAACTAACCCCCAAACCCCCTTGAGCCATTTTGAGCTCACGAGGCTCCTCAGGGAGATTATGCAAGCTGCCGGCACCCTGGGACTTCTGGCATTTGAGGGTTTAGGGTTCAGGGTTGTTAGGGTTGAGGGTTCAGGGTTCTCAGGGTTGAGGGTTTAGGGTTCAGGGTTTAATTAGGGTCTAGGGTGTACCCTAAAAGGCGCCTAATCAGTTAGCGTTTAGGGTTTCGGGTTTAGGGTTGTTAGGGTTTAGGGCTTGGGGTTTTAGGTTTTAGGGTTTTGGGGGGGGGGGGGGGGGGGGGGGGGGGGTTTAGGGCTTCGAGCCTGGGCTGAGTTAAGGGTTGATGGGGTCCCCAAGTATCCATTAATGGGAGCATCTTGGGGGTTTAGGGTTTTAGGGGTTTACGCTTGTGATTTCAGGGGTCGTTGCCCGAAAGCAAAAACCCTGCACCCTAAACCCTAAACCCTAAACCCTAAACCCTAAACCCTAAACCCTAAACCCTAAACCCTAAACCCTAAACCCTAAACCCTAAACCCTAAACCCTAAACCCTAACCGTTGAAAGCTACACTTACCCTACCAGAACCCCAGGTAGAATTCGCCATGGGGCCATGGCCTCCTCAAAGTAGGAGAAAAGGAAGGGACCGACCCAGAAGGCCCACTAGCCCTTTAACCAAGGGTTTAGGGTTTAGGGTTTAGGGCCTATAGGGTTTAGGGTTTAGGGTTTAGGGTTTAGGGTTTAGGGTTGTTAGCGTTGTTAGCGTTGTTAGCGTTGGAATATACCTGAGGTTATTGTCCTTAGACTGGTTCAAGGTCTCTTCCTCAAGGAAGTGGAACCCTAAAATCCTAAACCCTAAAGCCTAAACTCTAAACTCCACACCCTAAACCCTACTAAACCCTACTAAACCCTACTAAACCCTACTAAACCCTACTAAACCCTACTAAACCCTACTAAACCCTACTAAACCCTACTAAACCCGACTAAACCCTACTAAACCCTACTAAACCCTACTAAACCCTACTAAACCCTAAACCCTAACCCTAAACCCTAAACCCTAACCCTAAGCCCTAAGCCCTAACTCGGGGAAAAGAGAAGGGAGAGGCCGGGTTCAAGGGTCCTGTCGAGGTGGTGGCCGGATGCCGACAGGTTCTGGCGCTCACGGAGGCGGCATCGGGTTTTTAGGGTTTAGGGTTTAGGATTTAGGGTTTAGGGCTAGGACAGTTTCAGGCGCCTATGAAGAGCCCCAAACACCTACTTTATGTTCAGGGAGGGTTTAGGGTTTAGATTGAAGGTTTAGCGTCTCCCTAAGAATCCTGGGTTACAGAATAGGAACCTACCACAAAACCAAGGTAGGTTTGAGGTTCTTAAGGTGGGTAGTTGGGTTTAGGGTTTAGGGTTTAGGGTTTAGGGTTTAGGGTTTAGAGTTTAGGGTTTAGGGTTTGGGGTTTAGGGTTTAGGGTTTAGGGTTTAGGGTTTAGGACTACGGGCGCTAGGTTGCCGTGGAGTTTATTCTCTACATTCAGAGTTTTTCTGTTTCAGAACATTATTCAACTCCGAGGGCTGCAGCTTGAGGAGCTAGGGTTTAGGGTTTAGGGTTTAGGGTTTAGGGTTTAGGGTTTAGGGTTTAGGGTTTAGGGTTTGGGTTTTAAGAGTTTAAGAGTTTAGGGTTTAGGGTTTACTGGACAGCATTTGGGCTGCAAAACGCCCCCCGGCACAGCTGCTCAAACAATTAAATAAAAGAACCCAGCCCCAGGCCCTGCGGTTGAGGACTCTGCTTTCAAGTAACGGCTGCGGGCACACATGTCCATTCTAAGAACCCTCCTCATCCACAAGTACAAGTAGCATGGAAGCTTTCCAAAACATTACTTTTTCAAGGAGTCACATGAAAACCACAGTAAAACACATGGCCCAAGATCCGGGCAGTTGGGCAATTTCCCTTGCAAGAGGGGGTTTGTAGACTTGGAGGTTGACTTGACTCGTGCTGCCTACGGTTTCTGAGCTCTTGGGCCCTCAGCCCAACACCCAAAGACCCAAAACCTTAGGCCCAAAAGCCCTATTTAAACCGTAAGTCCTATAAACCCTCAACCCTGAAGCCTGAAGCCTGAAGCCTGAAGCCTGAAGCCTGAAGCCTAAAACCCTAACCTCCTAGACCCCGGTCCCAACAAAGCCGGGTCTTCTCCGCAGGTCCATCTACACACCTGGATGGAGTCGGACAGCGAGCTTGCCAAAACCGCCGCTGCCCTCGGGGGAGGGGGGGGGTGGGGGCCCTAAACCCCCCTAAACCCCAAACCCTAAACCCTACACCCTAAACCCTTTGGGGGGAGGCGGGGGGCTCTGCAGTATGGTGGCGGCGTTGGGGCTTGATTGTTTTGGGTGCGGCACTTGTTATTTCAAAGGATGTCGCCGTAAAGACAGGCTTACCATGAGGTTTGCAGGTGTACTAACCTGGAGTCTCCAATGTAGTCCCCTTTTGGGTTAGCTATAGGGGATTCTGGTATACTACTTACGTACCCAAAAAAGGTGCTACAAAGGAGCCTCTAGGAAGAACCTGCATGCCTCTTCTGAACCAGAATCGTCTTTAAAGGCTAAGGCAGTAACACGTTGCGGTAGGAGGTTCGCGACATGATGTTTGACACAGCTCTCTGTCACGCAAGTGGTGTTGCCCTTACAGCCCAAACCCTAAGCCCTAAACCCTAACCCTAAACCCTAAACCCTAAACCCTAAACCCTAAACCCTAAACCCCAAACCCTAACCTTAAACCAAGGGACTCTGAGGGTATCACTGGCCTGTCGACCTCCTGACAACTACCCTGGTTCGTTATGTGGGAGTGGCAGGGTTGGATGTCTTGATGCCCACGCCTGTGCACACAATGCAAGCTTTCCCCAAACCCCTCAATCTCAACCCTCAACCCTGAATCCTAACCGCCCTCCCCCCCCCCCCCTAACGCCTAACCCTAAACCCTAAACCCGAAACCCTAAACCTGTGGCAAGTTCTAAGTTCCAAGGTAGCTGTTCTCGGACGTTTGGTCGCCGAGCTGGGTAGCGTCTTCGCGCGCATGGCACGGGTTCCAAGCACTGGCTGCAGGCTTCCTAGGAGCCACATGAACCCGGGTTTAGGGTTTAGGGTTTAGGGTTTAGGGTTCTCTTAATAACCCCTAAGAGCATTGTGGTTGCCTTCGGTGCATAGAGCTTGGGGTTGAGGGTTTAGGGTCTAGGGTGCCGAGTAAGACGAATTGATTCCCCTTGCTGCTTGAAGGGGTCATGGGTCCTACGACCCTAAACCCTAAACCCTAAACCCTAAACCCTAAACCCTAAACCCTAATCCTATCCCCTAATGGGTTGCTAGCACGGTTGGACTCCGCGGGTTTTTTTGTCTACGGGTAGTTTCATGGGCCTTTAATTTGGTCCCCTACCTCCATTAAAGGGTTCTGAAGTACGGGCCCTTGGGTTGTGTAGGGTATATAAGGGGCATATCAGGGGGCCGCTTGTAAGGGCCCATACTAAGGGACCATGTAGCTACCCTAAGATTTGGGTTTTGGGGTTTAGGGTTTAGGGATTAGAGTCCGAGTGTTTCGAGTTCATGGTGTAGGGAGTTTAGAGTTCCGGGCTTTAAGAGACACGATTCGAAGCCTTTACGCTGTGCAGGTTTATTCATACGGTTTCGGGTATAGGGTTTGAGGAGAGGGAAACTCGTCCAACCAACCCTCTGCCCAAAACAATCAAGCTTCAGGGTTTCGGGTTTCGGGTATAGTTGTAACAACTTTAGGTTTAGAAGTTTCGGGTTTAGGGTTGAGGGTTCAGGCTATAGTTGTAACAGGTTTAGGGTTTAGGGTTTCGGGCTTCCTAAACCCTAAACCCTAAACCCTAGACCGGCAGGTGGTTGCAGAGGGGCCTCCCGCTGCGCCAAATCTGTCTCCGGCTGAGCCTGGAGTTTTTCCCGAGACTTCAATCCTTGGGGAACCCTAAAAGGGTTTATGTTTAGGGTTTAGGGTTTAGGGTTTAGGGTCCAGGGTCTAGGGAAAGCCTTGATAGGGATTACAGTAGTATTCATATACCTTAATAGGGATAGTAGTAGTATAGGGTATAAGTACAGCCCCAACCCAAATAGAACCCTGGGTTTATGGTTCATATACCTTGATAGGGATTATCATAGTATAGGGGTGTGCTCCAGTTTTACGAGTTCCTTTGGTCCGCAAGGATAGCCCCGGAATCCGGAAGACTTCACTAAACCAGGGGACACCGGGGTTTGAGGCTTAGGGTTTAGGGTTTAGTAGGGTTTAGGGTTTAGGGTTTAGGGTTTAGGGTTTAGGGTTGAGGGTTTAGGGTTTAGGTTTAGGGTTTAGGGTTTCGGTTTAGGGTTTAGGGTTTAGGGGGGGGGGGGGGGGGCGTTAGGGCTTTTAGGGATGTATAGGGGGATCCATTGTCACCGGCGGGATATGTCGGGTCGCTGGGTTCGGCTTTGCGACTTTGAGGTTTTGTTTTTCCCCATCCTTGGGGACGAATTAGACCCTAAATGGGTTTAGGGCTTAGGGTTTAGGGTTTAGGGTTTAGGGTTTAGGGTTTAGGGCAGATACCTCAACTGGGATTCTCGAAACTCTAAGCCCTCAACCCTATACTCTGGCGTAGATATGTAGCCCAAAGGCAGGGGTACTTACATGGCCACTTTATTAAGGCCTCTTACTGGACAAAGCAAGTTCGCAGCATTTTGACCCTTGGGGTGTATAGGGTATAAAGCGCATACTACGGGCTCTTGAAACTACCCTGTAGGGTTTTATTTAATTTCCTCTTTCCTGCCTATTACGAAACAAATCCCGGCGAGCCCCTGAGGTTTATACCCTGTGTGGGTGAGCATGTTAGCTCCCAATGTTCATGTGAATCTGATCCCATATCAAGTCTGGAACAGAATATGGCGAGCACCAGGAGTCCTATGTTTGTGATTTGTTTGTTTCATCCCGAAGATTCCCGGCGTGAGGAACCCAGTGCTCCGAGTTGCAGAGCGCTTCTACTGAACCTTCTCCTATCCGCAAGCCCTCACCCTGAGCCCCTTGGCCCATCCGTCCACAAACGAAGAACCCCAAGCCCTGAAGCCCTGTACCCTGAGCCCTAAACTCTAGACCCTGAGCTTAAATGGGACTCTGGGCTGTCTCGGTCTATCGCCGTAGCATCGGAGTGCTACGGGAAGAGCGAGCCTGACCTTGTACCTTTGCGCCTGAGAAAGAAGGGGGAGCAGATCCTCAACAATTAAGGTGGCGCTACTCTACGTACCCCCAAAACTGTGAAACCCGAGCCCTGGACCCCAATGAGGCGATGATGCGATATCCCCTAAACCCTAAATCCTAAACCCTAAACCAGTCTGCTCTGCGAGGCTCAGCGACATGTCGTCTGTTGCGCAGCATTTCGTGAAACTGTCGGCTACTCAGGCAACGCGCTCTCCTAGGTTGGTTTTTGGGACATGTCTTTTTTTTATTGTTTATACAGGACCCTATATATAAATATTCTTCAGAGGGTTAACACGCCAACCTAGTCTCCTGGCCGTTGATGAACTCTGCATCTCACAGCAGAGATGATGCCTTCCCTGCCTCCGATTTCCTTAGTAGTAGAGTCGGAAACCTCTACCTTTTTTCGGGGCCTGAGAATCCCTATTCCATCGCAAAGGTTAACCTTGAGTTCCCCTAGGATGCTGGACAAATAAGTTTCGGGTCTACCCCGACCAGCCTTGTGTCTTAGAGAAGAAGGGGCAGATGCACTCAATGATTTGGTACGGTCCCTTAGCGTTACTCTGCCAAAGCCCTGCCAGCTTCCTGCATCCCCGCAAGAACCCGGAACCCTAAGCATGAATCGCCTGGTAAGGGTGCCTTCTTGGGGATTTACGGCCTGGGAAATCTCAGAGGGTCAGGGTTTAGGGTTTAGGGTTTAGGGTTTAGGGTTTAGGGTTTAGGGTTTATGGCTGTGGAATACCAAAAGGCCAGAACATCGGGCTGTGGGTGACCCATTCCATAGTGGCACTCGAAGTGGCCCTCTGGTGATCCGTTTGTCTGTGGCAACTTCCTCGAAACCAGAGGAGCCCACAAACTGGGGTCACGTAGGCTACGCGATGATAATCCTCATGAAGGTAAATGGACCCTACAACCTACACCCTACACCCCAAACCTAAACCCTAAACCCGAAACCCTTTCAGGGTTCATTTCCTCCCCAGGCTTGCCCCCACAAAAGCAGGAAGAATCGACACCTGCCAAGGCTCCTTGCATACCCAGGAGCCTACATATACTCCTAAGTGGTTGTAACCTTATTTCGGGTGATTTTTTTGCCCTACTTTTAACTATCCGTGGTTCATGGGCCATGAACCTTCAAGCAGCCAAGGCGACATACAGACCTGGCCAGATGCGGCTTGGACTTCTGGTATCAGGCCAGGTGGGCGGTCTGGATTCGTGTCTACAAGCCGTGCCCCAACTTATGTTAGAGGCACACCGCCCCTTGATAGCCCAGTGGTGCGCTTTTTTCTTTTTTGGGTTAGAAGGTTCCCTTATAAAGTGACCAACCCCACCCCAAAAAAATGGTATCCAATCCGGCTCCCTCACATGACATGACCGCTCTTTGACATGTGTGGTACCCTTGTCATAACATGGCTACTGGGCTACTAAGACCCTCAGTATGTTGCGGGCCGAGTGTCTTACTGCTCTCTGGTAAAGAGGTTGGACGAACCCTAGATCTTCAGAGTTGCCTCAGCGGTGGCTTCTCAGGGGCCTCTAGGAACTAGTATGTAAAGGTCAGTAAAGGTGAGTGTAGAACATGGGGTCTTTTTGGGAAAGTAGGTTTTTTTTTTTGGGGTGGGGATGTCCTGTAATTCTGCATCGCAAGCAGCACTTCTACATAGACGATAATTCATAGCATCTCCAGAGGTGGTGTGGTATCTGTGTTGTATGGGTTTAGGGTTTAGGGTTTAGGGTTTAGGGTTTAGGGTTTAGGGTTTAGGGTTTAGGGTTTAGGGTTTAGGGTTTAGGGTTTAGGGCGGAGGTGACAGAGAGTGGTGCGGTTGCTGGGCCGGGAGGGGTCGGCATGGTGGATTGTCGATTTGGGGCCCTGGGGGATTCTCTGTATTAGGGCTCCTTTTGTGTTATAACACGGACCCCAATAAGGTAGCCCTAATATCGTGAACCCCCCAAATAGGCCACTTCTCTATAACTAACGCTAAGCCCTAAACCCTAGACCCCAAACCCTAAACCCTAAACCTTAAGCATATATGGAACTCTTAGAGGTTTGCACGGACTTGGCAGGCCTTGTCGGTGCACCTGGGCGCAGAAGGAGTAGAGGCGCTACCTAAACCCTAAACCCTAAACCCTAAACCCTAAACCCTAAACCCCAAGCCCTAAACCCTAAACCCTAGACCCTAAGGCTTCAAGCCCTCCGAGGGTCAAAGGCAGGTTGCGGAGTTTTGGGCTCAGTTGTGCTCCATGTTCCTAGCTGAACAGCCAGGATTCTTTAGGGTTTAGGGTTTAGGGTTTAGGGTTTAGGGGTTAGGGGTTAGGGTTTAGGGTTTAGGCATAGGGTTTAGAGTGCCCAATTACTAGTAGTGTTCCCTTCTGGTCCCTATTTCATTTGGTACTATAACCGGCTGATCTAAAGGTCCGTTTATCAGAGAGTACATGATTCTGACAGAGGGCGTAGAAGGGTTTGTAGCGGGACTACAAGGGGCAACTACTTGCTGCAATGTGTATTCTTGTGTGCGGGGTGGGGTCGGGGGGAAGGAGATATTGAGTTGGAGACAGAGTCCCGCGAGCAGCTTGCAGATCCCAGAAAATCCGCTTAGAGCACTCTCATGGAAGAAGCCCCAAGAACCCCATAGCGTAAGACCTCCACCATAATGATTGAACTATCGGCTAAACCAGGCTTTCGGCACCGAATTCCATACTGGTACGCTAAGTCCATTCTCTCCGTTGTCTTGGCTCTGGTGCGTGGCCTGTGACTTAGGCCTTCGGCTGCTAAGTTTCAAACCCTAAGCCCCAATTCCTAAACCCTAAACCCTAAACCCTAAACCCTAAACTACGTAACTAGGGAGGGTGGCCCATCCTAGGACATCCCCTCAGTTTGTGGGGTCTGGAATGGTGACCCTTCAGGGTTTAGGGTTTAGGGTTTAGGGTTTAGGGTCAGGAAATCGGAGGTCTGAAATGGGGTTAGGACCATTTAAGACCTTTCCCAGCTGACCCATTTCACGTCAACCCTTAACTGAAGGGTCTCGCGACCTTTCCGTTGTGGTCTAGATAGAGAACCAAACCACAGCCAACACCGACAAGTCCATAACCAACAAGGGGTCTGAAATGGGTTTTTCAAACTATACCCAGCTCCCAGCAAAAGCCACGGTTGGGGGGTCTATAATGGGGCCCAAACCCCACCCCCTCACAAACTGAGGGTGTCCTAGGACTACATAGGCAAAAAGGTACCTCGGCGGTGTGTGTTTGCGCGCGCGCGCGCGCGCGGGTGTGTGTGTGTGTGTGTGTGTGTGTGTGTGTGTGTGTGTGTGTGTTGGTGTTGTGTGTGTGTGTGTGTGTGTGTGTGTGTGTGTTGGTGTTGTGTGTGTGTGTGTGTGTGTGTGTGTGTGTGTTGGTGTTGTGTGTGTGTGTGTGGGTGTCTCTGTGTGTGTGTGTGTGTGGATTCGTGTGCGTTTGGAACCCTGCTCGATAAGCCCGACTATAACACCCCTGACTAAACCCCCAATCCCAAGGTTGCAATGGCTAGCCCCAATCACTTCACCCTAACCCCCAATCATAGGAAGCCCTAAACCCTAAACCCTAAACCCTATTTAAACCCTAAACCCTGAACGCCGGGCAGGAAGACCCATACGAAGAGGATGGCGCGGCCACGCAGGCCTGGATCTCCTAAGTAAGTTAGGGTTTGGGGTTCAGGGTTTAGGGTTTAGGTTTAAGGGTTTAGGGTTTAGGGTCTAGACACATACTTGGTTAGCCTGGTAGCCCAATGGCGTTGTTTTTTTTTTTTATTTTTTTTGGGGGGGGGGGCGGGGGGGGGGGGGGCGGGGGGGGGGGGGGGGGTCCAAGTAGTTCCTCCTTATCAAAGTTCCGACCTCAAACCTTACGCCCTGAGTACCTGAGCCTATGAAAGCCCTCGGAGCTGCTTGCTATGTTGCTCAAGACACCCCCCCCCCCCCCCCCCCCAACAAAACAACGAAAAGTCATTCTTCCTTGTAAGGATAACATGGGGCTTATTCTTTTTGGTTTTTGATAACAAGAAGTTCTTCCTCAGAAGCGTAGTATGGGGCTGATTATCGGATCTTTTTTGGAAGTTCTCAAGCAAAATCGTAGGGTTTAGGGTTTCGGGTCCAGGGCGTAGGGTTTATTTTTTGGGGGCTTAGGGTTTAGGGTTTAGGGCTTAGGGTCCTGAATTACGCACATAGTAGCTGCAAGGCGTGGACAAGGGATCCTGACTTGGAGATGCAGCGCCGCGCCCAAGAAAGGCCTTGGGTTGAAAGATTCAGGGTTCAGGGTTTAGAGTTCTTTTTGTTGTTAGGGTTTTCTGGTTTAGGGTTTAGGGTTTAGGGTTTTCTGGTTTAGGGCTTAGGGTTTAAGCAGGGTTTAGGGCTTAGGGTACCCTGAACTCTAAACCCTCAACAGCCGTTTCGGGTTCAAGGGTCTAGGGCTTAGGGCGTCCGAGAACCGCAGAACCCCAGAAGCTCAACCCCACAATCCTGGAACCCTGGAACAGGGAAGGGGGTTTGGGGTTTCGAGTTTAGGGTTTCGGTTTTCTAAAAGTCTCCTGAGGAAGTATGTCTTGTTTTTTCCATAAAATCCCAAGGGCATATCAAAATCGCCTGCTTCTCAGGGTTCTAAGGGAGGTAGGGGTAATCACTAACCGGAGAAAGGCGACTCTCATTCAGAAAGCTGATCATGTCAAAGCTTTTTTTTTTTTTTTTTGTTTTCTGGGGGGGGGGGGTTCGGTTTAGGGGGCTGTTGAGGTGATTCAGGAATTTCTTGAGCTTCGGGCTGATATATATATATATATATATGTAAGAAGAAGACGAAGAAAAAAAGAAGAAGAAGAAGAAGTTGGGCTGTTGTGGGGCCCAGTCGATTCTGTTTGCCGCCTTTTTCCTTTGCAGAGTCTGACGACCCCGCACAAAGGCCACTTGCTGAAAACCCGAAATAATCAAAGAACTAAATATAACATATATATATATGTATGTATGTATGTATGTATGTATGTGTGTATGTATGTATGTATGTATGTATGTATGTATGTATGTATGTATGTATGTATGTATGGAGCTGCGGTTTAGGGTTTAGAGTTTAGGCTCTAGGGTTAGAGGTCTTCACAGTCAAGCGCAGCGTGCCGCCCCCTGGCTCTACCCTATAGTGGCGCAGGGCACCCAATGTCCCTTAGAGTAAAGAATATGAGGCACCTTCAGCTGCATATGGTTTAATTAGGGTTCAGGGTTGAGGGTTTAGGGTTATCATAGTTATCCTGACTTTGTGGAATCTTTGGTGTATTCGCAAAATGTCACGGACATTCGGCTTCCCTGCCCATAGTTAAGGGAAGCTTACCTTTTCTTAAGGGAACCCCAAGAACTTATTCTTGCAGTAGTTACAAGGCACTCTAATGGGTTTTTAGGGTCAATACATAGGCTTGTGGCACCCAACCTCGTGGATGTCTTTGTGCCCACGATCCCTTCGAATTCCATGCAGCTCCGCAATTGCATTCTGGCCGGAGGACCTCGCAAGAAGAAGAAGAGGAAGAAGAAGACCAAGCCTACCGAGCGCTCAGAAAACAGAGTGGTGCCTGTTCAACAACTTCAAGCATGAAGGCCCCTGCTTGGACAAGAGAGGCATTTAGTTCAAGAAGTTCAGCGTTGGAGGGCCTCGACGCGTCCTGGGATACACACGGAAATCCGCTTGAAGAAGGATGAGTGGAAGAGAAAGTTTCCCACCCTTTTACTACACCTTCACATGCGCGACCTGTGTCAAGTGCACTTGGCATGGAAAGGCGTCTTATGATGAAGCAGTCTGATGAACGCAGGTACCCAAGAGTCTGCACCAAGTTCCATAGTCGTGCACAAGTAGCTTTTTCTTCAAGCCCCAAACCCTAAACCCTAAACCTATAGACCCTAAACCCTAGACCCTAGACCCTAAACCCTAAACCCTCAACGGGAGTCCTGCGATGGGTCGGGGGAGAAGCCCCGGGACCTGAAAAGGCCTCTCCTGGCGCCCCACATTGAGGCCATGGTGCAGGCCGGAGCTTCTTTCGGGTTCAGGATTTAGGGTTTATGGTTTAGGGTTTAGGGTTTAGGGTTTAGGGTTCAGGGTTCAGGGTTTATGTTTGGGGTTTCTTGGGTTCAGGGTTTGGGGTTCCTTCCCGAAGGGTCCATGTACCTGTATAGTACATACTTTGGGACCTGAGGCTCCGAAATGGGAACCCCTTGAAGGCCCAATGAAATACCACATAGGTACATGGAAACTGAGGGTCTCATGATAGGGGTTTAAGGGTTTAGGGTTCAGGGGTTTAGGGGTTTAGGGTTTAGGGGTTTAGGGGTTTAGGTTTTGGGTTTCGTGTTTTAAGAGAGAGGGTTGGGGTTTGTAGGTTTTATGGGGCTTGGGGCCGGGGTGTTCCTTGTTTTTTTTCTTTTTTTGTTTTTTTTTTGGGGGGGGGGGTACCCTAAATATAGGCCTAATTTAAGGATAGGAACCTTAAAGTTTTGCACTGATGTGGATGGGATGTCTTTGGGCTGTAGGACTTACAGGTTTTAAGGCCTAAGGTGAGAGCACATCCATGACTTGAGATGTTGCGTCCGTGAGGGCTTTGGAGTTTAGGGTTCAGGGTTTAGGGTTTAGAGTTTAGGGTTCGTTGTGCAGCGTTCAGGGTCGTCGTCGTTGTGCGCGCAGTGCCGACAGTGTACTCGCACTCTTACCTGCAGGGTCTTCTAGCAGCATTAGGGGAAGTAGGCGCAAGCCGAAATACCCACCCTAAACCCTAAACCCTAAACCCTAAACCCTAAACCCTAAACCCTAAACCCTAAACCCTAAACCCTAAACCCTAAACCCCCCTCAAGGGCAAGCAGATGGCCCTTCCCCCTCCCCCGGCCTCGCGCGATTTTTTGTGGGTTCGGAGCTGTGCAGCAACGTGCTGCTTTCACCCCAAGCCCCTATAAACCCTTAGCCGGTTTCGGGCTTGGGGTTTAGGGTAACCCTAAACCCCTGAAATGGGGATGTTCTCCCTTATACTAACAGTCCTTGATTGGGATTATCTTAGGGGGTGCTATACTCCCCATCAGGGGTATAAGGGGGGACATCCCAACCTCGACCCTGTCAACCCTAAAAACCCAAACCCTAGCTCGGGAACTGGAGTTCAGGACTCTGTCTGAACACACCCTAAACCTAAACCCCAAACCCTAAAACCTAAACCCTAAGCCCTCAACTTGCCCTAAACCCTAAACAGCCAACGCGATGGCTCTGCGTAGCTGCCGCCTGCCACCGTCCACTCCTGGCCAGTTGTGGCACTCTCAGCCGCAGAGTTTAGGGTTTAGGGTTTAGGGTTTAGGGTTTAGGGTTTAGGGTTTAGGAGCGTTTAGGGTCTAGGTTTTTTTTACAGGGTTTTGGCAACTACAGGGTTTAGGCTTGGGCGGACATTGCGGGGGAGGGGGGGGGGGGGGGGGGGGGGGTGGGGGGTGATTCGTAAATGAAGCAGCATCTTCTGGCTTTTGGTAGAACTCCTTGTTCAACGACCCCTCCAAAAGGACTTCTAGAACAATAACCATATTGTTAGAATCAAGATGTTGTCCCCAAACCCTAAACCCTAAACCCCAAACCCCAAACCCCAAACCCTAAACCCTAAACCCCAAACCCGAAACCCTAAACCCTAAACCCTACTGGTGCAAAGGGCCTCATAACATTGGCTCCTACTCACAGAGCATCAGAGCATCCCCCCTCTCTATTGCAGCCCGGCTGCGATTTGTCGCACTTGGAGGTTCAGTTCTTTCGGGTTCAGGGTTTAGGGTTTAGGGTTTAGGTTCAGGGTTTAGGGTTTAGGGTTTAGGGTTTAGGGTTTAGGGTTTAGGGGTGGTACCCTTTACCCCTTGTTGGGGTTCCCTTTGGGATGTTTCCCCTTTCTGTCCTTAATAGGGATTATAATAGGGGGTGCTACAATCCCTATTAAGGACTGTTTGTATAAGGGTGAACATCCCAAGTGGTTACCCCGCTTTTTTGTTTTGGTCATGGGTTCCCTTATAAAAGTAACCAGCGTGGCGCTTGTTGTAATATGGTTACTGGGTTACCAAGTCTTCACCCCATGATAACTATGACCCGCTTATAAGCCCCTTGAGTACCCTAACATGTTTTTTTAATAAGTTGGGATGCTCCCCGTTATACTAACAGTCCAGGCATTATAAAAGGGGGGGTACTAGAATCCCGATTAAGGACTGTAAGTATACGGGGGGACATCCCAAGTTCTAAGTGCAGCTGATTACGTACCATATGGTTACTGGGTTACCGTGTATTCACCCTATGATAACTATAACCCGCTTATAAGCCCCTTAAGTACCCCAATCTGGTTTTAACGGGTTCTAAGTTGGGATGGTCCTGTATCCTAATAGTCCTTAATCGGGATTATAATGGGTGGGTACTAGAATCCCTATGAAGGACTGTTAGCATAAGGGTGAACATCCCAAGTTCAACACTAAACCCTATAAACCCTAAAACCCAAAACCCTATAAGCCCTATAATCCCTGTAAACCCTGTAAACCCTGTAAACCCTATAAACCCTGTAAGCCCTATAATCCCTATAAACCTTGGAAACCCTGTAAACCCTATAAACCCTGTAAACCCTGTAAACCCTGTAAACCCTATAGACC
The DNA here is from genome assembly GCA_905221605.1 of Symbiodinium natans. NCBI lineage: Eukaryota > Dinophyceae > Suessiales > Symbiodiniaceae > Symbiodinium > Symbiodinium natans. Next base: position 558,611 of record CAJNDS010000691.1, read on the forward strand.
CTATAAACCCTGTAAACCCTAGAAACCCTGTCAACCCTGTAAACCAGCTGTAAACCCTATAAACCCTGAACCTCCAAGCAAGGTGGCTTTGCTCCATGCCTGCACGCACCGAGCCCCTCGAGTCGTTCAGACGAGCGTGTGTGGATGCCAAGATACATGTTGCCGGCCTGGGTAGCCCAGCGGTACCCTTTTTTTGTTTTTGTTTTTAGTTCTATAGGTTCCCTTAAAGGTGTATATATATATATTATAGGGCCTACAGAATCCCTTAGAGGGTATATATAGGGCCCTATAGAATCCCTTAAAGGGGATGGAGGCTATAGGTTCCGTTAAGAAGTCGCCAACCCCCCAAAAAGGGCGTGCCATTACCAAGCGAAGCATGTGGTGTAACTCAGAGGATCATGAGGGTTTAGGGTTTAGGGTTTGTAGGGTTTAAGGTTTAGGGTTTACATCTGTTACCAAGGCTATTGGTTGCTTCACTCCCCGGGCGGAGATTGCAGTGAAGTCGCCTTCCTATCTGGAGGTTCACGTTACGTATTAGCCTTGGGATGTTGCCCCTTATACTAACAGTCATTGATAGGGATTATGGCACCCCCAATTATCATCCCGCAATTACTAGGGCTCAGAGTTTCGGCTCCCTTATGCGCCCCTTGAAAAAAGTAAAGGGTACCCTCTTGATGCCTAGGTTTATAGCATTTTAGGGGAAATGAGTGGGTTAGAAGTATAGTTGCTTGGGATGTTCCCCCGTATACTAACAGTCCTTGATAGGGATTTATAGTACCCCTCCCGCCCCCTATTACAATCCCGATTAAGGACTGTTAGTGAAAGGGGGGGGAACATCCCAAGTAATGGCAGCTATAAACAGCTATAATGCTGCAGGCATCTGGAGAGTGTAACTTGACCTCTAACCCTATTTATCACCACACTCGGGGTACTTAAGGGGCTTCTGAGTGGGTCCGCAGCAGTTGCAGCTAGACCGCCCCGAGTACCTGGAGGCCTTGGAGCAGGGAAGCCTTCCTTTCCAAGTTCTGGAGTGTGGTGTTCCGGATTTTGGTGTGCCGCCTGATGCGGCGGCCTATAAACAGTGCATCAGCCAGCTGGTTGCAATGCTCGCTCAAGGACACCACCTTTTTGGATCTTAGTAGGGCCGTGAGGGAATGAAGTACCTTGTGCCCCTTTATCGAAACCCGATACCCCCTCGTCTAGACCCTTTAAGGTACTTTCCCCTTATCTATACCTCATATCCCCTTATCTATACCCTTTATCCTCCTACTAACCAAGAACCAGGACAGAACGTGCTGCTGCATTGCAACGCGGGCATCGGGCGGACCGGAACTGGAGCCGTGGCCATTCTGCGCAGCTTGGGCACTGACCCTGAGGCGGCCGCGCCTCTCAGCTGTTCGGGGCGCCACCTTTCAGTGGCCAGGTTTAGGGTTTAGGGTTTAGGGTTTAGGATCGGGTCCTAAATATATGGGAGTTTCCGAAAATAGGGATACCCATTTTGGGGGGGTCCCTTTAACGGGATTCTATTCGATTTGGGGTATAACAGGGGCACCCTTATTTTTAGAAAATACCCATAAAGCCCTTGAGGATTCTCTAGTAGCCAAATGCCCTGGAAGTATAGGGATGGGGCTATAGGTGCAGTCTCAGCATATGATGATGTTTATGTTGTCTGAGCTCTATCCAATTCTCCGAAGGCACAGGTTCTTCAATTTCAGGCCCCCCCCGCCCTAAACCCTACTGTAAACCCGAAACCCTAAACCCTAAACCCCAAATCCTAAACCCTAAACCCTAAACCCTAAACCCTAAACCCTAAACCCTAAACCCTAAACCCTAAACCCTAAACCCTAAACCCTAAAGCCCTACACCGGCAATAGTCCAGGAACTGGGTGGCAGACGCTGGCAGTGGCGCAGAGACCCCAGGGCAAAAGGCTTTCCTGCAGGAACATTTTGGCGACCTTCCTAGTTAGCAGAATTGTCGAAGGGTTTAGGGTTTAGGGGTTTAGGGTTTAGGGTTAAGGGTAGGGTTCCTAGCTAGCAGAATTGTCAAACTTTCCAGGGTGTTAAAATTCACACGGGGGTACCCGTGATATAGACCCCCAGATACCACGATTCCCTTATCATAAGGACCCCCCATAGAGCACCCCCTAATTTCGGAAGCCCCCACATGCTAAAATAGTCGTTGCCGCCAAGTCGAATGATGCGTGGCGAAGCTTCCACAACCCGTGGGTTAGGGTTTAGAGTTTAGGGTTCAGGGTTCAGGGTTTAGGGTTTAGGGGTCCATGAGAGCAAAATTGGCGGTTTACACTTCTGTGAATAGCGGAGCTCACCACGCCGCCAGACCTGCCAGAGTTCAGAAAAAAACGTTGCCCTAAACCCTAAACCCTAAACCCCAAACCCAGACTTGTCGCCTGACCCTGAGTGTGCCCACCCAATACCGCATGTGATTCTACTGTAAGTGGACCCAAGTTGGCAATAGTTCTAAGTAGGGTAGTAAGGTAATTAACGAGTTGTAACTATAGTTACCTTACTTATAACCCCAGTTATAACTACCCATGAACCTCCAAGTAGAGTCATGTTCCCCATGCCCATGCCATCCACAACCTCGCCAGAACCTTCTAAACCCTATTTCAGCCAAACCCTACGTGCCCTAGACGCGTAAAGCCCTTGAATCCTCAACGCCAAACCCCCCCTAAGCCCCACACACGACCCCGTGCTAGATAGTATTGGGTTCGCAGTTTCGGGCTTGTGCATAGGGATGTTGTGTTTGTTAGTTGTCGTGCATGTCCACTCTTGACCTCGGCGGTGGTGGATACTCCTTTCTTCCTGCCAACTGCTTTGATGGTTTACGCTCTGGTTAGGTGTTGAGAATGGTCAGTGCTGTCCTGAAACATTGGGGCACTCACCTTGTGTGAACTGTTTCCAGTAGGGAATGAAGAATTGAGGTACTGAACATCCAAACGGTATATACACAAACATATATATATATATATACATATATATATTCATATATATATATATGGGGGTATGAGGTACCTCATTCCCTGTAAGAACTGCGCAAGGCGCATAGCACGCTGCGCGAAACTGCCTGCGTCTGACAGGCGCATTGGCAAGCAGTGCGCTACCCGCCCGAGCCCGAGCAGGAGGCCGGTGGTCAAGTATGTGTATAGATATGTGTATATGTATATGTTATGTATATATGAGCTGAAATAAATGAGTACATACGAAAGTATATACATATCTATATATCCTTTTCTAATCTTTTTATGTCCTTATGGAGATTACTGCCTTATCCGTACACTGAAATGTGTAATTCCCCCCCCCGCCCCTCCACAGCAACAAAACTACATCGATCAACCCTAGACCACCATGTTGTGGGGTTTGCCCAGAGTAACCACACTTAACCAAGGAGATGTACCAACAGTTCCGGTGCATGTCCCTGTTGAAAGGACGCCTGGGTTAAGTGTAATTACGTAGTTACATGTACAGATGCTCGTGTTCTGTGAAAAAGAAGCCCTCAAGTAGTCTAGCAGACTTGGGCAGAGGCCCTGGGGTTTAGGGTTTAGGGTTTAGGGTTTAGGGTTTAGGGTTTTCGGGTTTAGGGTTCAGGGTTTCGTATGTGCCTAGCTGACCACGTCCGTGGGCACCTGGATGATCGCAAGCTAGATTTGCGAAGCGAGCATTCTCAGGCTGGGAAATCACAAGAACACGGAATTTCGCGCGATCAGCATGCTCAGAATCGAAGAATTGTCCAACATACCCCTTGGGCATACCCTTAAAAGAAATCAAGGGGTGTGGTATCATCCTTCCTTTGATTATCCTTTTATAGCTTCAGGGGTATGGGTTTGGGGGATGTTGAATTCTTTTGGGATGAAAGCAAACTGAGAGTGTGGCTGGCTGAGAGGGACCCGGAAACCCTAAACCCTTAAGCCTAAACCCTGGCTTGTGTCGTTTGGAAGGCCAACTTTGAATGGGACGAGTTCGTCCGCTTCCGCGAGATGTGCAACATCAACATCACTGAGGCCTGTAGGTCCTAGGGTTTAGGGTTTAGGGTTAAGGGTTTAGGGTTTAGGGTTTAGGTTGTGAGTCTCCTCACAAGTGTCGGTGCTGTCAGTTTGGTGCCTTCTATCACACCTACCTGGGTATTTTCCCAAATCAGTGATCCCCCTAATATGCCCCCTGTATAGTATAATCTTTCTATAGGAACCCTCAAAAGGGGTCCCCCTATTTTCCCCCACAAAGTTTACCCCCCCTTTACACTGCATCCTGCACGAAGCGTCCCCTAAACCCTAAACCCTAAACCCTGAACCCTCAACCCTCAACCCTCAACCCTAAACCCTGTGCCAGGCGTGTGTCGTAGTCACGCCTGCGTGGATCATCGAGCACACCGGCAAGTTGCTGGAGGAGCCAGCATGATCCATGAGTATTGACAGCAAGCTTGGGTTTAGGGTTTAGGGTTTAGGGTTTAGGGTTTAGGGTTTAGGGTTTAGGGTTTAGGGTTTAGGGTTTAGGGTTTAGGGTTTAGGGTTTAGGGTTTAGGGTTTAGGGTTTAGGGTTCAGGGTTTCGGGTTTCGGGTTCGGGTTTCGGGTTTAGGAGTACTGTTCTCCTTCACCGAAGGGCGATTTTTCAGACCTGTAATCTGCCTCTTAGTCAGGGCAAGTATGCCTCTACCGTTGCCGACCATTATGAGGTTAAGTGAGGCGTATTGGGGGCTTTCTAGGTCTGCCCACCTGACCAACCCTAAACCCTGAAGCCGAAAACCTAGACCCTTGCCTAGCCTTTAGGACCACCTTGGCAGTGTGCAACTTTTCCCTGAGCTTGGGGGAGGGTCTAGGGTTTAGGGTTCAGGGTTTTGGGGTCTCGGAAGGGGCGGGTGTTGTGGATTCCCGCTCACAGCCCATGAAGCAAGCAAGGGGACCTTGTTCATTCCCAGCATACTGGGGAGCCTGGCATGATGCCGGCTCAGATCGCATGCCTGCACCCAAAAGCTAGCCCCTGAGCCCTAAACCCTAACGCCTCAGCCCTATAATCCCTCTAAACCCTGAAAACCATCTAAACCCTATACACCCTCCAAACCCTATAAACCCTCTAAACCCTATCAACCCTAAACCCCAAACCCTAAACCCTAGCCCTAAACCCCAAACCCTAAACCCTCTAAATCCCGAACCCGTATGAAGCAAAGCCCTGAATCGGGCAGGAGATCTGCCAGAAGGTGCCCATCCCGTGGCAGGACCTACTTAAGGTTGTTGCAATGAAGAATCAGGGTTCAGGGTTTAAGGTTTAGGGTTTAAGGTTTAGGGTTTGGGGTTTCGGGGGTGGGGTTCATTGGGTTTAGGGTTTTAGGTTTCGGGTTAGGTTTAGGTGATCCGTGTCTGCCTTGTGCCTGACGTTTCGGCTTGCGGTCTACCCTCAGCTTTCTGTCAAACCTTACCCACCTCAAAATCCTACACCCTAGAACCCTAAAGCCCTAAACCCTAGACCCGAAACCCTACATCTTAAACCCTAAACCCTAAGCCCTAAACCCTAAACCCTAAACCCTAAACCCTAAACCCCCAACCTCAACCATGGTTCGTTGGGTCTGCAGGACATCGATGCATGTGTCTTCGCGCGGAGCTCGGAAGCACAAGCTATGGCATCCTTTTGGCTTGTGACATGTCTTTTGCGGATTTAGGGTTTAGAACTGTTAGGGCTCAGGGTTTAGGGATTAGGGCTGTAAAGGGTTGTTTTTTTGCAGGTTTAGGGTGTGTGTTTTTTCGGGCTTAGGGTCTAAGAGTTTTAGGGTTGTGTCCACGCATCCTTCGAGCCAGTTTCAGAGTCTTTGCACACCGAAATCCTCCGGAATCATGTACCCTAAACCCTAAACCCTATACCCTATACCCTAAACCCTAAGCCCCTAAACCCTGTAGATCCTGAAGCCCTCGAACACAAGCCAAACTGTTGGAAGCCAAAGCGCGCACCCCTTTTTGGCATCCCATGGCTGCACAGGTATCTAAGGAAACCTTGGTTTAGGGTTTAAGGGTGTGAGGGTTTAGGGTTTAGGTTTAGGGTTTGGGGTTAAGGGTTTGGGGTTTAGGGTCTAGGCTTTAAGGTTATTTAGGGTTTAAGGGTGTAGGCTTTGAGGGTTCAGGGTTTAGGGCTTCGGGGTTAAGGATTTAAGGGTTTGGGGGATAAGGGTGTAGGGGTTAAGGATTTAGGGTTTGGGGTTTAGGGTTTGGGGTTGGGTGAAGGGTTTTGGGTGTAAGGGTTAGGTTTTGGGGGTTTAGGGTCAAGGGTTTGGGATTTGTGCTTTAGGGTTTGGGGTTTGGTGTTTGGGGTTTAGGGTTTAGGGGGAAGTAAGTATCTGTGCAAGATTGTCTTGGGGCAAGGGTTTTTCTAGGGTTTAGGGTTTGGGGTCAAGGAAAGTACCAGTAGCAGAGTAGGCGCTAGGATGGTGAATCCTAAACCTAAACTGTAGGACCCTAAACCCCCAAACCCTAAACCCTTACACCCTAAACCTTAAACCCTGAAACCCAAAACAGATGGTTTATTTTGGCCCTGTACTTTGCAGCTAGGGGCGGGTTTTTGTGAGGTTCTTTGGCTTGGTCGCCCAGTGGCACCCTTTACCCCTTTTTCTTGGCTATGGGTCCCCCTTTAGGGCCTAGGGCTGCCAACCCCAAAAAGGGTGTTAGAGTTTAGGGTTTAGGGTTTAGGGTTTAGGGTTTAGGGGCCCTTTTCTGGCTTACCAAGTTGGGGCCAGGTTCTCCAAGCTTTGGGGGCTTAGGGGTTTGCGGCTTCTTCACATGCGCGTAGGCCTCTTCGGCCTTTGACCCCAAGCCCAAGACGCGTAGAAATCCCTGACCATAAGTTGTCTTTGCCTGGCTCAAGTCCCGAGGCTAGAAAGCTGGTACTCTTATTTGGGTATTTTGATTTTCGGGAGGGGGAGGGGGGGGGGGGGGGGGGGGGGGTGGGGTTTGCTGGGGGGGGGGGGGGGTGGGGGGCGTGTAGGACAAAGAGCACCTCCAACGGCCCGGGGATGGGGGGGGAGGGGGGGGTGGGGTGGGGGGGGGGGTGGGGGTGGGGGGGGGGGGGGGGGGGGGGGGGGGGGGGGGGGGGGTGGGGTGGCCACACCCCTTTTCAAGAAACACGAGTGTACCTGACACCTTGGGTCCCAGGTTTCGGGGCAGGGCTTGGAAACCAAAACCTGCTAAACCCGAAACCCTAAACCAAACCCGAAACCCTAAACCCTAAACCCTAAACCCTAAACCCTGAGCCCGCCTTGCGAGTAGCAAGGTCCTCACTGGCGTCGCCCCTCGTGCAGCCGCCGGGCAGGCAACGCCTCCTTGCATCGATCTAAGTAAAGAGTTGAGAGTTTAGGCGTTTAGAGTTAAAGGCTCAGCATCTCAAGTCCCAGCATTCACGAATAGCTCAGCTTGTCAGGCAAGAGCCCGTTGGCTCCCACAGCCTTAGGAAGTCATTTTACTTTGCATGCCTCATGTGAGCTTCCCCCCCAAACCCAAAAATATGTCATAATCTTCCTGTCAACTTCTTCAAGGATGGTTCCCTCCATGTGTTTATGCCTTGCGTCTTGCCGTTGAAGCCCCGCACCTTGCTGGCGAATGTTCATTGGTTCCAGGCATGCTTTCGGTGTAGGGAGATATGTATATATATATATATATCGCTATGTGCACACACTGGGCCTCACTAAACCCTTCACCCTACAGCTACGCCACATTGCTGCCATTTCCAATGCCAGGCTATCAAAAAATCTTCAAGTCGCCAGACGATGCACAGCTAGCATAATCTGCTACCCTGCGTAGCACATGCAAAGATGAGGTCAACTCTCTTGGGAGCTTATCATTCAATATGATTCGGGGGGGGTTAAAGGGACTAAAGGGGTTAAAGGGGTTAATGCGAAATTCGGGGGGACGGGACTACGCCCATTAGCCCTCGACTGGCCATCGACAGCAAGGCGGCTATAAGGGGGATGAGTATTCAGGGGTGGACATTCTGCTCCCTATATAGTATTCCTATGGGATTCCCAATTGAACCCTATGGCGTTCAGGGTAGGGTTTCACGGCTCATGTAGATCCATCGCCGCACCCTTTTCTCGCAAGCACTTGCTGCCTAGACCTCGGCGTGTTTCAGAAAGCCGAAATTTGTCCCGTACTTACGTAGGGTTTGGGGTTTAGGGTTCAGGGTTTAGGCGCTCGGCGCAGGACAAAGTGATACCAAGGCTGATTGAACTGCTGCCGTGGCCTCAAGAAAAGCGATGAACAAGCACGTGTTGATCCGCACCTCTGTATGAACACAGCTGAGTAGCCGCCCTTTGTGATTCAATTCTGCACCCCAACACCAGCTTAGCTTCGTTTAGGCGCACCGACCTCCATTAAAAATTGCCCGGTCTTGAGCGTGACTACGTACTCTCTTTCAATCAGTCAGTTGCTCACGGGGTGTAGATTGCATGTGGACCATGAACCTCTTCAGGGATCATGGAGCCCGCAAAGAAATAACATACCTAAGCTTATAAGCTACAGGCAAGCCAAAACATGCTGTCCATGTGGATGAGTCCTGCCCAATGTTGCTGTCAGACATTCACAGCATCCAGCTATGCGTAGGGGTGCGAGAACTGCATGGTCCTTCCACGTGGCAAAGACCAACAGCGTCAGCAGAGCAGTTAGACAAAGCAGCGGCAGTCATGCCAGCCAAAGCCTTTATGGAGTTAGGCACCATTAGGTATCCAAAGCCTTCCTATATGGTGGTTTCCGAAATTAGGGGGTACCTTATTGGGGTCCCTATGATAAGGGGCTCCTTCTACTTGGGGTTCCATATTTGGGGTGGTAAAACAAGAAGAACAAGCCGCCCCGAGAAATTCCGGTAGAGGAGGTAGGTTGAGGGTTCAGGGTATAGGGTTTAGGGTTTAGGGTTTGGCCTAATATCCCTAAGCTCGAAACCCTAAACCCCTATATAGCCCAAAACCCTAAACCCTATTTAGCAATTTAGGCATCTGGACCCTGACCGGCTCATGAGGCCGCAGTTGCCGTACCCCAACGACGGGTTCAAGGAGCGAGTCTCACGGAGGGCTTGGGGGAGGCTTTAGGGTATAGGGTTTAGGGTTGAGGGTTCAGAGTTTAAGGGTAAAAGGAGGGCCCCCCAGAAGGGACCCTTAATCTTATTCCCCGGCCCTATAGAAGCCCTACATGTACCTGATATAGTCCCTATGACTTAAGTAGCACCCACATATCCCCCTATTGACAGGACCTCACAAGGAAACGACCCAGGGGATTGATTCCCTTGGCAGCCCAGGGGGCCCGTTACCTCTTTTTTGGTTATGGGTTGTGTAAGGCAACCAGGTTTAGGGTTTAGGGTTTAGGGTTTAGGGTCTAGGGTTTAGCGCCAGGGTTTAACCAACCCCCAAAAAGTTGGGTGCCCGTAAACTGTGGTGGGGGGGGGGGGGGGGGGGGTGCCACATTTTCCCCATAAGTCGCACCCGGATCCTCTCGTCTTCGGTAGCCCTCGGATTCCGTAACTTTGCTCGTAAGGATTTGTGGGTTTTTGGGTTTCAAATGCGCATGCTCTGCAGCCGTAATGCCCACACCTAAACCCTGAACCCTACACCCTACATACCCAACGTAGAATACCCTTTTGACACCTTTAAATCTAAACAACCCCTACACAAGAACAACAAGCACCTCTAGCTCGGCAGCCCGTGTAGGGTTTAGGGTTGAGGGTTACCACCCCAGAACTCCCGAGACCTCTTCATGCAGCAACATGTACCTGTCCTCCTTCTGTCGTGGACTTTGTTTGTTCATGGCCTATTGAACTCATTACCAACTACTATTTGCTTAAGAACCCTTAAAAACAAAAGATAGCAATTAGTCATCTTATATTGCCCTTATAAGGAAGACTATTGTTTGCCTGCTCTTGAGCAAGTGGTAGTAAGGGACGCTCGGCTCTGGGCTCCCGAAACCAGCCAAACGCCAAACCCCTTGACCCCAAAGCCAAAAAACCCGCAGACCCCCCCCCCCCCCCAAAGAAAAACAAAAAAAGCCTACCTGGGACCCTATTTACCGACAGTTTTATGGGCTCGACCTACTAGGTAGTTACTACTAATCTGTAGGTAAATGGAGTCCCAGGTAGCCTCAAACCCCAAACCCTACACCCTAAACCCTACACCCTAAACCCTAAACCCTAAACCCTAAACCCCAAACCCTAAACCCCAAACCCCAAACCCTACACCCGGGTCCGAGAGACCCTGTTTGACCGACCTTCCGCAAGTTGAAGAGGCGCTGCTGCTGCGATCGGCCGCGAGCCGCCTGGTGCTCTTCACCTCAGGTCTGTTAGATCAGTGTTAGGGATCCTTTTTACTTTTTGGGTTGTGGGCTTTCTTGTATATGAACAAAAAGGATCCTTTTTGATTCTTCCTAGGGGAACAGGGATTAAGTCTGTGTTTAGGGTTCAGGATTGGGGGTTTAGGGTTTAGGGCGTTGGGGTTTCGGGTTCAAGTGAGTAGCCCCAACCGACAATGTGAGCTGAGCACTCGGCGTCTTTCCCGTTCTAGGGGTATGTAGGTTGCTTCTAGGGTTGGGGCAGCAGAAAGGCAAACACGACGGCGGAGCCATGTTCAATGCAGCTGTCAGGACACCGTTCTACAGGATCTGCCATTCCATCACACTCCATCTGCTTGCATCTTGATCGCCTTCATACCCTAAACCCTAAACCCTAAACCCTAAACCCTAAACCCTAAACCCTAAACCCATTGGGGCAAGTTTCAGGCCCGTGTGTCGACTCGCACAGCCCCCCTTGCAGACCGTTGGCCCGGTCTGGGGCGCACCAGGGAAGCACGACCGCGGTCTTGTAGGGTTTAGGGTTTTGGGTTTAGGGTTTAGGGTTCTTGCACACCCTTTTTGGCCAACAGGGTCTGGGCCTCAAGCGTATGACAGCGGAGCAGATGCGCTACGGCGTCCGCTGGGGGTGGACAACATTGAGCTTCGATAGAGCAATATCTCTTAGCTCACCTCGGTGCCCCTGGTGCTAAAGAAAAGGGGAGGCCTTCTCAGCTTTTATGCACCGCGATGCGGCAAGATTGTTCCATGTTTGTACACGCTGGTTCCCTGCGCTGCCTGTCATTGATCGAGCTGGCATAAGCAGGGCGACAGGTTCTGCCTAAACCGTAAACCCTAATCCCTAAATATTTGCAGACAGCTTAACGGACTTGCCAAGGCAACCTTGTACCTACAGATCTCTTCGGTGGAGTGGCGCTTCAAGAGCTGTAGTTGCGCCTGCTTTTGCTGCTCGAGTTTAGGGTTTTTTGGGGTCTAGGGCTGCAAAGGAACCGGAGCAGCACCGCACTGCCAATACTGCCAGAAGCAGTGACCCACTTTCACGTGATCTCTGCCTCACCCGCTCCTGCTCCCTCTCCCTCTCCCGCCCCCTCCCCCGCAATCTCGACCAGCTCCCAGACCCACTCAACTCCAGGGTTTAGGGTTTAGGGTTTAGGGTTTAGGGTTTAGGGTTTATAAGGTTTAGGGTTTAGGGTTTAGGGTTTAGGGTTTAAGAGATCGCCAGGCTACCTAGCGCTGAACCCCGGACCCTGCAAGGACCCAATTCAGCCCGGAGTGGGGTTCAGGGTTTATAAGGTTGAGGCGAAGGGGTCCTTAGGGTTCCTGCGCTTGGGTGTGCTGTGGGCTTTGGAGTCTCGAGTTGAGTGTTGGGCAGTCAGGTTGCGTGGTTTCGGTGTTGGGGGAGTGTTGGGCTCTTTGTTTTTCTTTTTTTTTTTTGAGTTTAGGGTTTGTAGGGTGCCAGGGCAGCATGCGGGCAGAAGTGCCTCTGCGACCAAAGCCAGGAACGTCTCTACAGAGGTGTAGAGTTTGGTTAGTTCGCAGAACCTTCACATACAGTACCGTGCCTTCAGGCACTGCTGACGATTGAAAACCCTACGCGTGCAGTGTTTTCGTTTCAACTGCTTGTCAGCTACCTACAAAACAGGCAGAACTAAGGTATTTGCCAGACTCAACGAGAAGTCCGAAACCCCCAATGTTTTGATTTGTTTGTTTCGGATATGGTTTTTGATCCAGTAAGTAGCGCATGCCAGTGCCCGACTGGCAAGTGCAAGGACATCCTGAAGTTCTTGTCCTTGCAGCACCTTCCATCGATCTTGCCATTGAAGGAGGCCCGAAGAAACTTCACACGGACTCAGGGTTTGTCATTCCTTCACTTGTTCCCTGTGTAATCCCTTCCCCCTAATACTAAAACCCTCCCCCCCCCCCCCCCCCCCCCCCTAATTCTGAAATGGGGTCTAAATCCTAAAATTCCTAAAGCCTGAATTCCGAAACCCCTAATGGCTCAACTCAAGGGCGAAGGCCCAGAACCCCTCCCCCCCTAAGTCCCAAACAGGTTTAGTATTGGGCTGGGTGCCGGCAGGGCCCGGGAATAATAATATTTAAAATTAGGGGGGGTTTTAGTAATAGGGGGAAGCGATTAATCCGCTCACGTGTCGCAGTTCCCTTGTTCATTGTTTGCGGGCGTTTTTCTTGCTGTGTCCCTAAACCCCAAACCCCAAACCCCAAACCCCAAACCCTAAACCCTAAACCCTAAACCGATGTTGGTGTCTTCATGCTTGTCGGTACGGTTACTTACTGGGTTTGTCAACCTGCCTGCTGCCTTTTGCTGCCATGTGCTGCCTAATTGATAGCTTCACCCTTTGTTTGGTTTTAGGAGTTCCCTTCTAACGTAACCAGCCCCAAAAATGGTGCCCTTGCTATAACATGCTTACCGGGCTTCCAAGCCTACAACGACTGAAGAAGTTGCATTGGGGAATCGGTATCGGGGTCGTTGCATGGCTGCCTTTGCAAAGCAGGAGAATCAGCGCGGCAATTCACTGGGGGGGGGGGGGGGGGGCTCTATAAACCCTAAACTTTGGGATGTTCCCCCATTATACCAACAGTCCTTCACACGAATTATAGTGGGAGTTACTATAGTCCCGATTAAGGACTGTTAGTCTAAGGGGGAACATCCCAACTCTAAACTTTAAGCCCTGAGCCCTTGAGGCCTTGAGACCCTTCACACTTTCCACCTTCGGTTGATAATATTCGGCCTTCAACCCTTCAAACCCTTGAAGCCCCAAAGCCCTGCCTTAAAAGGCCTCCCCTAAACCCCAAACCCTGAACCCTAAACTTTACACCCCTACACCCTTAAAACCCTACACCTTGGGTTGACCACTTCTACCTTGCCAGGGCCCTGACAAGGATGCCAAGAAGTACTGCGAGGCTTTGGGGTGTTGCGAGGGTGTTGAGGGGTTGGTGCCGGGATGTTCCTCCTTATACTAACAGCCCTTATTAACTAGGGACTCTATTTCTGGGGTACGATAGTCCCTATCAAGGACTGTTAGTATAAGGGGCGAACATCCCGAGGTTGGGGGGTCCATGAGTTTGGCTTGAGGGCTATGGGGTTAATTCAGGTTGGTTAACTTATTGTTAGTAGGGAATGAGGTACGATAGGGGCCTTAATTTATCAGATGGGTTTTGGGGGTTGCTATAGTATACTAAAAAAAACGGGCCATAAGGGACAACGATTCGTAAATATTCTGGCCCGTAGTACCCTATGCAATTCCTGAAAGTGTTCTGAGGTCGGGCCCGGGGGATGTGTCAGACGTTTCCCTTCACTTGGGAATGTGTTTGTTTGTTTTCGATGGTTTGCCTAAACCCTAAACCCTAAACCCTAAACCCTAAACCCTAAACCCTAAACCCTAAACCCTAAACCCTAAACCCTAGACCCAGAAGGCCCAGCTCGGTCCGGAGTTCAGGGTTTCAACCGAGGAGTCGGGCATTTCCAAGCTGTTGGGTCTGTGGAGCTCCTAGAGCGTCTACAGGTGGAGTTCTTCCTGAAGTAAGGCACCAGAAACCATATCTACAGATATAGATATATACTTCTTCACAGGTAGGGTTTAGGATTAGGCTTTAGGGTTTAGGGCTTAGGGCTTAGGGCTTAGGGCTTAGGGTTTGGGGTTTAGGGTTTAGGAACATATTATAGACTTTGAGTACCTAGTTCCATGAGGATGCTACATAGTGGGAACCCCCTTGGGGCTGGCCGAATGTTCAGGGCTTGCAAGGTGGGTACTCGGAGGTTCATGGCTCTTATTAACCAATTATGACTCTACTACAGTTTTAATCGGTTATATTAGTACCATGAGCCTCCAAGTAGCTCACGGGCTCTTTGGGTGGGTTTCGGGTTTAGAGGTAAGGGCTTGGGGTTTAGGTTTAGGGTTAGGGTTTAGGGCTTGGGCCGTTTGGGTTTTTTGTTTGGGTTGTGAGTTTGGTGTCTAGGAATTTTGGACTTTGGGGCTTACCCCGGCTAGCCCACATACCTTTCAACTAGAAGGGTACGCCAACAAATCGGAATTGCTACTCTCAAAAAGTACGAGGTTGGTCTTGTTTGTTTTTGTCGGCCAGAGGGTTGGGGGGGAGGGGGGGTGGATGGAGGTGGGCAGGTGGATGGGTGGACCTGATTTCAGAGAGGTGAGTGGTCATATGGAATCCACAGTATGATTGGCCAAACAGTCAGCGATGGAGGTTCGTTCTACGGCCGGGTATTATCATCACAACTCCCCATTGGGACGGCTGTTGCTGTCAGGGAGAATTTTCCAGCATCATCTGCAGCTCGCAAGGCTTTGGCTTGTGATGCCATGAAGATGGTCCTGCTGGCGAGCTTGTGAAACTAGCCTAAACCTTAAACATGGGTAAGTAGTTCAGGGTACTTAGAGGTACTTAAGTGGTCCCTAAACCCTAAATCCTAAACCCTAAACCCTAAACCCTAAACCCTGAACCAACTTTAAAATCCAGTTAAGTTATGGCCCCGGCCACTGTTGACATCCTCAACCGCAGATGTTGCTCCACCTCATTGTCTTAGGCGCTGGGTAGTTAACCTCCAGCCTTTTTGGATCAACATAAGGGAAATATGCTAAATGAATATACACTGATATAGAATATATGGTTTTAAGAAGGTAACGGTAATAATAGAAAAATGGGAAACTAATCTGACATAATTGTAGAACAATGTAGACTTTTCATTACACCACTACAACAATGTAGTAGTGTAACATTATCGTAGTATAAATCATACAGTAGCTGAACAAATAGCACGAAATGACTTCATGGTAACACAACATAACGGTATTATAATGTAAGCATATCGATCCTACTGCAGCCGTCTCACCTTGATGCCTTTTGTGTCTGTCCAAGGGCGCCACCCTAAACCCTAAACCCTAAACCCTCAAGTGCTCAACCCTTTGAGTCCAGCCCAGACCCGAGAACTGCCCTTGTTACCCCCTCTTTTTGGTTCTGGATTCCCATATAAAGCTACCAACCCCAGAAAGGGTGCCCTTCTCATAAGATGGTTTACCAAGGTTTAGTTATTGATGGTAGAATGATTATATTAAATCCTATTCCAAACGTTCGGATTCGATTTTGATATTTTTGCTTTAGCTGCTGCTCTTTGGCCAGGTCATGACGGCTGCCCGCAAGACCATCGTTGCCCTCGACAACGGCAAAACGTGGCAGGAGGCTGTGACGGCTGTGATCAGCTTGGCGGGGGCCCTGGTTCATTTTAGGGTTTCGGGTTTAGGGTTTAGGGTTTAGGGTTTAGGGTTAGGGTTTAAGGTTTAGGGTTTCGGGTTTAGGCCTTACGGTTTAGGTTTAGGGTTTAGGGTTTAGGGTTCCTCGAAAGCCAGGCGAAGAGGGGAATTTGAACCATACCCAAAGCCGCGAAATCATCCCTACTTCTGGGTATATTGAGGAACATCAAAACCCTCAGTTCGTCCCCACGGATTTGGCAGGGTTTGCAATTTGGGTGTAGGGCCATTGGTCCGTAAACTCTATACCCTAAAGCAAGGTGCGAAGACAAGCGAATGAACCCCCACCCCTCCCCCGTGACGGTTTAGGGTTTAGGGTCTAGGGTCTAGGGTTTAGGGTTTAGGGTTTAGTGTTTAAATAGGGTTTAGTGTTTAGGGTTTAGGGTTCAGGGTTTAGTGTTCAGGGTTTAGGGTTTAGGGTTTAGGGTTTTGCACAACAGAGGTTGCTGACAGCCGCCTGAACGTGGACTGCCGGGCGCAGCTGGTGTTCGGCATCGGTCAAGTTCTTTCTGTGCTGACGGCCGGGCACTTAGAGGTTCAGGTTTAGGGTTTAGGGTTTAGGGTTTAGGGTTTAGGGTTTAGGGTTTAGGGTTTAGGGTTTAGGGTTTAGGGTTTAGGGTTTAGGGTTTAGGGTTCATGGTATATGTGAACCAAATACAACTGTACTCATAACTCACTCTTAAACCCCCTTAAGTGCCCTAATGTGGTGAAAAGTACAGCTATAAGCCAGTATCTGAATGGGCTGAGACAAGTTTTAGGGTTTGGGGTTCAAGGTTTAGGGCTGAAAGGGTGTGGGAGGAAGTCTGTCGACGTTGCATGGATGCTGGTAGGCACGGAGGGTCAGAGGGTCCACTTCTAGTACTATTATGGAAGTTGGTGCTCGTTCCTCAACCCGTGTACCATAGTAGTGGTATAGTGGATCCTAGCAAATCATGCGGAACCACCTCGGCTCCCTCCACCTCGTAAACCCTCTAGCGTGCAGGACTGGAACGAGCTGGAGCATGCGCTCAGCATGTTCGTCTCGCGCATGGAAGGGTGCGGAGCTTATGGCACGCCGGGAACAAGACAAGCTTTAGGGGCCTAAACCCTCAACCCAAAACCCTAAACTCTAAACCCTAAACTTATCCGCCCAAGATGATCCCGACTGCAAAAGAGGCATGACCGACCCCCCCCCCCTTTTCCCGCAAACCCTAAACCTTAAACCCTAAACTTAAGCCCTAAACCCTAAACCCTAAACCCTAAACCCTGAAGCCTTCTGTCTTCGTGCACGAGGCCCATCGCACCAATACTGCAAGCACTGCCGGCTGAGCCGCGGCTCAGCTGCAACCCAAATGGAGGTCTCCGAAATTAGGGTTTAGGGTTTAGGGTTTAGGGTTTAGGGATGGGGGGTTTCCGAAATCAGGGTCGCCTTGAACCCTTCTTGGTTAGATAGAATGCTACTATATCCAAAAAGGGTTGAGCTTTTTGTTTGCTTTTTTTGTTGATATAGAATCCTTCTATAAATATAAACAGAAATACAAATATAAACACAAGTATAAATATAAATATAAATATAAGTATGAATATGAATATAAATACAAATACAAATCTAAATAGAAATATAAACATAACAAAACATATTTAAAAAAAAAAAAAAAAAACATAATGAAAACAAATACAATCATAAATTTAAATTATAAATATAGATATAAATACAAATATAAAAACAAATCTAAATAAACATATATATATATATATATATACAATTTTCAGTGATTTCCATTTATATGTAAGGTTAGCCTTTTTGGTGCCTTTCTGGTGATATAGAATCCTACTCTATATATAGATATATGTATATTATATGCAACCCCAAAAAAGATAATCTCATAGACATACAGTATGTATATGAGATTATCTTTTTTGGGCTAGGGTGTTCAGCCCCTTAGTCCTGGGGGCGGCTTCTGATGCAGAGTGAGAGTCGGTTCCGATTCTGCGTGCATCCCCTTCTCTTTCGCAATGTCCTAGAGGGTTTAGGGTTTAGGGTTTGGGGTTTAGGGTTTAGGGTTTAGGGTTTTGGGTAAGCTTCAAGCTGTTTTGGGGCATAGGCCGCGAAGCAGCTGTTCTTGAGTTTTTGTCCAAACGCACAAGCAGGACATGGTTACTCGATAATTTTAACGCTACGCGACCCGCCTCGGCCCGGCCCAGCGCATCCGCGTGAGCATGGTGATTCCGCAGCGCCCAAGTCGCTGGACCCCAAGCAATAAGGGTTGGGTTGAGGGTTGAGGGTTGAGGGTTCCGGGTTTATGGTTTATGGTTTATGGTTTGGGTTTGGGGTTGAGGGTTAGTTTAGGGCTCAAGGTTCACGCTTTGGGGTTGAGGGTTTTTTTGGGTTTAGGGTTCGGCTTGGAGTGATCGTAGGGTTGAGCCAGGCCCCTGGGGGTGGGGGGGGGGGGGGTGGGGGGGGTGGTTGGGTTTTGGTGGTTGGGTGGGGGGGGGGGGGGGGGGGGGGGGGGGGTGGGGGGGGGGGGGGGTAGGGGGGGAGGGGTAGGGGCGGGGGGGGAGGGGGGGGGGCGTAGGGGGGGATAGTGGGGTGGCGCCCTGCTGGGATGGGCTGCAACTGCCTCTGGTCCTGGCGAGACATCCGCTTGCGGACCCTCCTCTCCTAGGGGGGGTACCCATTTGAAGCAAAAAAAGGGGGCCGAAAATTGGGCTTGGGGGAGGATTTGGAGGGGGGTGCCTGTTCTGACAACCTATACACCTTCGGCCCGAGGCCTAGGCTCGTGTTGAAAGCAGGTTCTTTGCCTCTTCTACAGGGCGGACCCCCAACGCACACACGCCGGTTACTCACCTCGCCAGATCCTGAAAGCTCTACCTGGGGGTACTCGTGACCTTTAGACCCCCTAAGAGAAGAGGAACATACCTCTTTGTTTTGAGGCACACCGAAAACTCAAGCTAGGCTGTTGAGTAGTACGTATGCTGTTTGACTTTTTGGGGTTCTGGGTTCCCACTACCAGGCGGGTAGCTCAAAAAAATATGTGCCTTCTTTTTCCCTGGTTCACTTGAAAACCTGAGGAAGCCTAAGCCCTCACACTTACCAGGTTTGGTTAGAGTTCCGGTTTTGGGGTTTTCAGTTCCCGGTTCCACCGAGCTTGAACCTGGAGTGCTGGTAAGGTCAAGGTTTTACAGAGTTTTGGGTCTGGTGCCCTAAACCCGAAACCCTAAACCCTAAACCCTAAAGCCTAAACCCTAAACCCTAAACGGTGGTCTGCTGGCTGGCTCTCAGGCTGGGTGCACGCGCGGTGGCTCTGGCCTGCTCCTTTAGGGCTTTTTAGGGGGGAGTAGGGGTTTAGGGTTTAGGGTTTAGGGTTTGGGGTTTGGGGTTTGGGGTTTAGGGGTTGTTAGGGCTGTATCAGTCTAAGGGTAGTTTCATGGGCCGTTACGATGGTCCCTTACCTCCTTTGAGGGTCCCCTTTTACGGGACCATGTAGCTACCCTAAGTATCAGGCTGTTCTCAGGGTTTGAAGTTAAGTGTTGAGGGCTCTGGGGTTCAGAGCTTGAGGCCTTAGAGTTGTCTTGGCCTTATTTCAAGGTACAAGGTTTCTCTAGATTAGGGGCTGGGGCTGTTGGGGGTTGGCGTGTCTTTGACGGTCTCGAAACCTGAACCCCAAACCCCAAACCCCAAACCCCAAACCCCAAACCCCAAACCCCAAACCCTAAACCCTAAACCCTAAACTCTAAACCGCAAACCCTAAACCCTAATCCCTAAACCCGAAACTCTTCAGAGCCGTGCCAGGTAAAGGCCACTCGCGATGGCAAAGCGCCGGTTGAGCTGAAGCTGTTCATTGCATCGGCATCTCGTCGCCTTGTTCTAGAGTTTAGAGTTAGAGTTTAGGGTTTAGGGTTTAGGGTTTAGGGTCCCCAAACTAACCCTGAACCCTAAACTCTAAACCCTAAACTCGGCTTTTAGCTTACCCCTAACTCAGGGCTGCCATTTACACGATGTAGGTGTCCTGAGCACGGGCTGAGGCATCGTCCCTTCATTGCAGAGAGCGAGGGAAGGTTCAGGGTGTGGGGTGTAACTTAGGGGCTGGGTAGTTAGCCTTTAACCTGGTATAAGGTTAATTAACTTTTTTGGGGCCAGGGTATTCATCCCTTGAGTCAAGAGGCCCCAAGCCCCAAAAGCCACTGGGTTTCGAACTGATGCAGTAGGCTAGACTGATCGGATTCATACCCCCTGATACTAGGGGGAGCCTCAAACAAGGTCCGAACACCAAGAACGCAACCTTTGTTAAGGGGGTCCAACACAGAATCCCTTGATATCCAAAACCCTCGGCCCTAAACCCTAAACCCTAAACCCCTCTCCCCAAACCCCCGGACAGAGAGCATCTTCAAAAGATTCGAGGTTTCCAGCGTGTACAACATGCCAGCGCGAGCGGGGGCCCTAACCCAGCTGTGGCGCCATCGGAGGATTTAGAACCTCTGCGGATTTAAGGGGTTTCGGGCTTGTGTCAGGTTTTTAGGCTCAAGAGCCTCATTGTGTTCAGGGAGGGTCTTGCTGTCGCTAAGTTCTCCTGCAAGATGGAGACTCCATCCCCTAAACCCTAAACCCTAAACCCTTGAGGATCCTGCCTTGCCAGCGGTGGATCATCACCCCGTCCTGGGCGTGGTCGAGAAGCACTTTGCGACAATCGAGCGCGCACTTGCCTCGGCGAGATGTGGTTTGGGGTTTAGGGTTTGGGGTTTGGGGTTTAGGGTTTCGGGTTTGGGGTTTGGGGTTTGGCTAGAGTTGAGGGTTTAGGGTTTACGTAGAGGTTCATGGGTAGTCATAAGTGGGGTTACAAGTAAGGTAACTATTGTTAGAACTGGTTAGAACCTGGTTTAGGGTACTACTAGGCATGCTTATAACTTACCCACGAACCTTCAAGTAGCTGAATGCAAGCCAGTCCGGCAATAATGCAACTTATGTTTCTGCACAACTTGACGGGCGTGGCCTTCTCTGAGTCAACTGCGCACGATCTCGGGTGCGGGTTCAAACGACGGGAGTCAATCAGACCCAAACAGGCAGAAGGCCCCCACCCGACGCCCCACCCCCCCCCCCCCCCCCCATCCCCACCCCCACCCCCACCCCACCCCACCCCCCCACACCCCCCCCACCACCCACCCCCCCCACCCCCCCCACCCCCCCCTGTACCTCTATAAACCCTACAAACCCGATAAACCCTGTAAACCCTATAAAGCCTATAAACGCTTAAAACCCTAAGCCCTAAACCCTGTAAGCCTTCTAAACCCGATGGACCCTGTAAACCCTATAAACCCTAAACCCTATAAACCCCCTAAACCCTCTGACCCTGTAAACCCTATCCCTGTACATCCTATAACCCCTTTCCCTACAACCCTAAAGCGCGTAAACTCTACAAGTGCTAACGTCTTGCCCCCATAACTCTAAACTCCATTAAGCCCTATAAACCCTCTACAGCCCCTAAACCCTATAAGCCCCCTAAACCCTATAAACCCTCTAAACCCTATAACCCTATGAATCCTATAACCCTATAACCCCAAGAACACCCTGTAACCCTGTAAATCCTATGACCCCCTGAAAAACCCCATAAGCCCAAAACCCTAAACCCTAAACCCTAAACCGCCCTATTCCATGCTGCAAAGCCTGCAAGCCGAAGCAGCGCTTGTAAACCTCACGGGTAGGGTTTAGGGTTCAGGGTTCAGGGTTTCAGGGTTTAGGGTTTAGGGGTTGGGGTTTAGGGTTTAGGGTTTAGGGTTTAGGGTTTAGGGTTTAGGGTTTAGGGTTTAGGGTTTAGGGTTTAGGGTTTAGGGTTTAGGGTTTAGGGTTTAGGGTTTAGGGTTTATGGTTAGGGTTTAGGGTTTAGGGTTTAGGGTTTAGGGTTTAGGGTTTAGGGTTTAGGGTTTAGGGTTTAGGGTTTAGGGTTTAGGGTTTAGGGTTTAGGATCCCTTACAAGGAAGAGGCAAGGGTGGCAGTCATAAGAGTTTAGGGTTGAGGGGTTTAGGGGTTTAGGGGTTAGGGTTTAGGGTTTGGGGTTTAAGGTTTAGGGTTGAGGGGTTGAGGGGTTTAGAGGTTCAGGGTTTCGGTTTTAGGGGAGATCCCGACGAAACCTTTCAGCCTTTACAACAGGAGCTTCATGAATTACAAGAGGGTTCTTGTAGTATAGATACAAAGGAACCAGAAGGGAATACTATTTGTATTTATTCCGACCCCTATATTCGCCTAAACATCCTCTTGTTCGAGAGTTTGCCGCGCATGTTTGGAATGCTCGGCACGCTTGCTGGGTAAAGACCTGCCTGCTTGAATCTACTGAGGTCTGCATCCACCACACGCAGTATGAGGACTGCAGATCCTTCCGGGGCTAGCTTATCTTATAGCCCTAAACCCCAAACCCCTTTTCCCGAAACCCGAAACCCGAAACCCCAAACCCCAAACCCCAAACCCCAAACCCTAAACCCTAAACCCTAAACCCTAAACCCTAAACCCTACACCCTAAACCCTAAACCCTAAACCCTAAACCCTAAACCCTACAGGAGCTGATGGAGCAGGTCTGCCTTGCTTTCAGCTTCTGGGCTAAGTGGAGGAGCTGCTACGGGGCTGCGGGGTTTAGGGTTTCGGCTTGAGGGTTTTAGGGTTTTTTTCAGGGTTTTGGGTTTTAGTAAGAGGGTATAGGATTCAGGGTCTAGGGTTTAGGGTATTTTGAGTTTAGGTCTAGGGTTTAGGGTATTTTGGGTTTAGGGTTTGCTGTCTAGGGTTCGGGCTTAGGCGGGTTTACGTCGCCAGAGAGTCAGTACGTGGAGGACGAGTAGTACTGACAATGTGAGAGATGCAACCCCCAAAACATGGGAGGGTGAATTGTCTCAAAAGCTTTCTTGCTTTGTCTTCGAGACTAGCTCTCCACGAGGCAGAAGCATCGCACGTGGTCGGTCTGGCATTGACGTGCACAAAGAACGACCCTACGTTGGGGCTTGGTGGGCCCTGAACCCAAACCCCCCTAAACCCTGAACCCTAAACCCTAAACCCTAAACGCCCCGCCCCCCCCCCCCCCCCCCCCCAAAAAAAAAAAAAAAAAAAGAAAACGAAAAAAAGAAGATTGTATACAGAGAGTGAGAGAGAGATAAATAATAATAAAATAAAATCAACTCTTTCGGCCTCTGAGGCTACATCCTAGGCTTCTCCCGTGAGTTGGCGTCTGAGATGGAGGTGATCAGTTCTGCCCATAGTTTTCGGCTTCAGGGCTTCATGTGAAGCAAAGAATGTAAAGCTGGGATGTTCACCCCAGAAGCTATAAACCCTCTCATCACTCTGTGTGTTACATGTAGGGTGTAGAGTCCTGGCGAAACCCTGGAAACCCTGGAAGATTTTCCCTGCATTGGGAGTATCTTTACAGAGCGTTAAAAGAAAGGGTAAACCCTTGGGTTCAAAGAAAGGGTCAGGGTTTAGGGTTATACGGTTTCGGGGTTTTGAATTTGCTGGCCACGTTGTATCCTCACAAAACTTGGGACACCAAAGTTCAGCTACGTCTCGCGTCCCCATACTCGCAGGTTTCATGGGTTCTTAGAACCCCAATTGTAAGTCTACTTATAACTTTCTTTGAGGACTTAGGGGGCATAAGTACAGTTGTAATCGGGGTTATACGTACGCATGAGCCTCCAAAGTAATGCCTGCTGCGGGAAAGTCTTGGCCCTGCCTTCATGGGCCTGCCGAACGAGGGTTTAGGGTTTAGGGTGCGGAGCTGCAGCTGGTATTGTAGAAAGGAGTTAGTGTTGGGAGTTGGAAGGGTCAACGTACCCGGAAATCTTTTTTGGCTCAAGAACTTGGGCAATGCGCCCTACAGAAAAGGTGTGTTTGGTTGTGCTCTGGCTTTTGTCTTTGGTTGGTCCAGGGGATCAAGGGCTTCTGTTGGGGTTGACTGTTTTGTTCCCTGTCCTCCTTCGGTTGCCCCCCGTAGGTTATGAGCCCAAATTAGGCTTCCTGCGGAATAGGTAAAGATTTTTCGTTTGTTTAACGCCATGGACATGATGCGGCGTCGCTCTGAGCCTGGACTGTCGCCAACGGCCAATGAAGCCGAAGGAAATCGTGGTGATGGGGGTGAAGATCGACAACAAATGGTGCAAGCGCTGACAGATGGTAGGGAGGTTGCAATGATACAACCAACGCCTCAGGTGGAAAACGAAATGGTTCCGGTTCCAGCAGCAAATCCTTTCTGGAGCGAGCGGGCTCAAGAAGAGATGAGACTGAGGCAATCAAGGCCGGCAAGTCTTCCTGCGAGCGGAGGGGATAGAAGTGGTGAAGGTACGAGGAGGCCGCCTTCGCTGCAAGATCTTTTGGGTCAGGAACCTGCACCTGTTGAGAGACCGTCGTCAGGCTTAATGGGCCAGATGGAACGAGGTACTATTGGTGGAGTGCAAGCAGACGAAGAGCTCATTCCTGATGTTGGTGGTGAAGAACAAAGTGAAGATATGGCGGTGGTAAAGCGTGCGCTGAAAGAGTTGCTTGTGCAAACAAAGGAGCTGGGGAACAGGTTGCATCGGGTGGAGGAGAAAAGTTATACCTCTGCTGCATCTGGGTCAGCTTCGAGAGCACGGAGCACTGGAGTGGTGGACGCAAACACTGCATATCCTCTAGGAATGACTCCAGAGAAGCAGTACCTGCCAGGACAAGTTTTCTACACGGATGGTATGGGTGGTTTTTGGACTGTGTTGCCTGATGGGACATGGCTGCCTATTGAGGGCTACGACCTGCCAAAGGGTTGTGATCTTCAATCCTTGCCTGGGTCCAGGAAGGGGGATGTTCAAGTGGAGGATGAAAAAGAAGTGCCAATGATGCATGTAGCTGAAGGGAAGAAACCCTCCAGATTGCCTCCATTGAATTACCCCACGGGAGGTCCTGCAAGTGGCGGGTATGCAAGTGGACCGCCTGGTTTAACACATGTTCCGATTACTTCCGTGCCGTCAGGTGTTGATGGTTCTGCCGCACCTGTGGGGAACCAGCCCGGTTTTGTTTCAGCTCGGGAAACTGCAACGCAAGAGAACTCAGCAGGATCCGGTGGATATACAATGGTGGATGATGTTCCGTATCGGTGGAAAATGGTCGCTGGGAAGTTGGAGTTAGATAAGGTTCCGCTCACAGCTGTTACGCCTGGTTTCGGACATGGACTACCTCAAGGGCCTGGTGGTAGGGTCAGTTTACCTCCTGGAGCAGTGGTGCCACGTGGGATGCCAATCATTGGTGATAGTTCTGGAACCGAACGTCCGGAGGCTCTTGGGAAGCATGTGATGAGCCTTCCAACTTTGGCAGACTACACACCAAGCAATCCGACGGCACTGGGTGATTGGATCGCAATGATCGAACCAATGTTGTCTTCGCTGACAGATACAGGAAGAGTGTGGTGGCAATGCGTCTACTCAAAGGCATATCAAGCGTATGCCAAATGGTTGAGTGTTTCTCCACTGGAAAGGTTGGGCATCAAGGCTGAGCTGGAAGGGCTCAAGGTGGTTCAAACTGTGCATGTTTTGTTGGAGCAGAGAGCGGTGTCTTTGCTGCTACAGGCGATTCCGGAGAGATTGAAGACCGAGATCGTTTCCACTCGAATGTTGGGGTCAGTGATGATATTTTACAAATTGCTGACGGTCTACCAACCAGGTGGAGCAAATGAGCGCAGCACAATGTTGAACTTCTTGGTGCAACCATCTCCAGCAACCTCGATCTCAGAGGCCATAAAGGGAGTGCGTCAATGGGCGCAATGGCGTTCCCGATTAAGGGAGTTGAGAGCGGCCGAGCCGGACGCTACCTTGCTTATCAAGGGATTGGATGGTTTATCATCCGCGTTGCTGGCGAAACACCCTACGGTTCATTTCAGAGTGGCATCCTTTCGGGAGAAATTGGGGGTGGACTACTCGCCGACCTCTGAAACTGCGACAAAACTAGCTGAAATGTTACAAGCAGAGTTTGAACTGCTATTGCATAGTGCTGGTGAACAAGAGGTGAAGCAGGACTCGGACGCCAAGAAAAGGGCCAGGCTAAACAAGGCCCAAAAGGGAACTGGTGACGAGACGGAGGAGGGTGACAAAGGCAAAGGGAAAGGAAAAAGGTACAGCGGAGATGGCGAACGTCCTTTCTGTTGGATATATGGGAAGACCGATGCAGGTTGCAAGTTCGGATCCCGCTGCAAATTTCGCCATGACAAAGACTCCCTTGAGCGAGGAAGATGTTTTGAGTGTGGGGCCGTTGGCCATCTGCAGCCGCAATGTCCATATAAGGATGGTGCAAGTTCCAATGTGGACTCAAATCCTGAGAGGAGTAGATCTAAAGGGAATTCTCCCAAAGGGGGAAAGGGCGGCAAAGGTGCGAAATGGGGAAATGCCAAAAAGGCAGAGGTAGCTGAAGGGGGAGATGAGACTGCTAATGCGGGATTGGATAAAGGTTCTGCAAGTCCCTCATCACCATCAACACCCAATCAGGTCCTTGCTGAAGCGTTGGAAGTGCTGAAATCTATGAAGCTGTCATTAGCACAGTCAGCATCAAGAGGGGATCCCAGTGTTCGAATGTTATGTGGCTCTGGGTTGTTTCAGCAGGAAGAGAGAGTGGCGTTGGTGGATACAGCTGCTACGCATCTTGTGCGGACGCTTTTTCCATGGGAATGTTTACCCGACACTACTGTTATGGTGCAAAGCGCGCTTGGTGGTGTGACAATGAGGATTACAGAGAAAGGGACGTTGATTAGGGAAGACAATGGGCCCCTGATTATCCCTCTCTGGTTGATTTTGGAGTTTGGGGCGAACCTCACCGTGATCAATGGGATGTGTCACGTGAGTGCAAAATCTTCGCTGGACCAGCTCTTGTGGTTTGAACATGGCTGTTTGGTTATGGATAACAAAACAGCTGAAAAAAATGGTTTTGCATGCTGAAAGGCAGCGTGCGTCTTGGTCCCATTCTCAATGGAGGAATGGAAGGGCGGACTGTGGAGTCGGTTCGTCGGATGCCACGTTGTTGCCGAAGCAGGGAGAAGGCCGAGGAGTATGCGTTCTACATGTGGCCAGGGTTTCTGACACCAATGAGTGTTCGGGAATGGGCATGTTGGACTCGGGAGCATCACATCCTCTCAGATCACTTCGTCCTGGTGAACAGCTTCCGCAGCAAAAGGTGTTGGTGTCTTTAGCTGTTGGATCTCGGGAGATGTGTATTACCCCAGGTGGGACCCTGGTAACTCCTGAAATGGTAGATCCACTAGTGCCAATTGGCAAAGCGAGCGCCTTGGTTGGTCTCAGAGTTCAGTGGCGTGGTGGCAAGTGCACAGCCTCACATCCTGTTCTGGGGGAACTTCGCGTTCGTGATCTGAATGGGTGCCCTTGTTTGGAAAAGGAGGTGGCGCTTCAGATCATTGATGAAATGGATTGGTGTTCACCAAAGCAAGCCTTGAAGGTGGCACGTATGGTTCAAGGGTGTCCGAATACGGACAACGAGGTGGCTGTAAAAACGTCGTTGCAAAGCGCAGCGCGGACAGCGTCAGCGAATGAGGAGGAGTTCGTCCAGGCATGCTGGAGATTTCTTCGGTGGTATTATGGGGATATACCAGAAAATATGCTGATGGAGCTGTTGCCACGTGGAGATATTGCGGCGTTGCCTTTCAACCGTCATAAAAGGAGACGGCTGGCACGAGCAAAAAGGGTGGTGGTACACCTATTTTCGGGAAAACAAAAATGGCATTTTCCCAGTCGGGATGTGGAGGTACTGGAGCTGGATTTGACAAAAGGCGGTGACCTACATAATTCGAGCGTCTGGAAGTATCTTCTGCATCTGGCGGCTGAAGGAAAGGTGGTTGCTGTGGTTGGAGGACCTCCATACAGGACAGTGTCAAGGTTGAGAGGTGAAGACGGTGGTCCACCTGTATTACGCCGACGCTGTGGGCCTGAACGGTTGGGAGTAAAAAGTCTTCCTTGGCCACATCAAGAATTAGCTCAAAAGGATGGTGTTTTACTTCTGAAGATGCTTTTCCTATATGACGTGGCGGTGCATTCAAGGTGTGGAACTGCTGAAGTCATCAATGGAAGTTCTGTCTTCTTTGGCATGGAAAGCCCTGGGGACCCTGAACTCATAGGGAAAGATTTCTCTCAGAACGGCGAAACGGTCTTGAGTGCTGAGGATCTGGTGGATGGTTCTCAGGAAGGGCTCTCGAGTCCTACCTTCTGGAGTTGGCCGGAGGTGAAAAGCTTTTGTGAGCGTTATGGAATGTACGCTGCACATTTTGATCAAGGAGCATTGGGACATGCTCTGGTGAAACTACGACCTTCCTGGTGTCTGATATGGAACTATGGGAATCGTTGGAACAGGTTCGTGTGGTTGTTCCGTGGTCAGCAACATTCGCTTCTACCCTGGAAGAGCGTATTGGACAATCCTCCATATGGGCGCGATGGCCGTTTGGATTGGTTAAAAGAATACGTCACAGGTTGGCACAATGGTTGCATGAGAGCGATGCTGAACGGGAAGCTATGGTGCTAAAAAAGGAAGAACGAGAAGGGACGTTACGGTGGTTGACGACTGAGGAGCGAGCTTTCCGTGACCATTGCCTAAGGGGGCATATTCCTTTTCAGACGTGATTGTCAAATTTGTGTGTCTGCCGCTGGAAAAGAGCGTCGCCATTTGAGGCGGAAGCATGGGGATGCCTACACTTTATCATTGGACTTGGCAGGTCCATACAAGTGTTCAAAGGATGCTCACCAGCAGAAGCCACGACACGCTGTTATTGGTGTGTATCAGTTTCCAATGTTGGATCCCAATGTGGGTCGCCCTCCAGAAAAGGAGGAAGATGCGGATGAGGTGGAAGATCAGGTGGCAGATGAAGGTGCTGGTGTCGGAGAATGGTTAGGCGATGCAGTCGCTAACTTCGAGGAGGAAGACTCTGCGCCGGTGGAACCTGCGCCAGTTCTGGAGGCAGAGGTGTTGAAAATCCAAGCTTCTGAAAAATCCTGGAAGGAACTGAAGGACCACTTGACCCAACCTGTCCGTATGATCAACTTCGTTATGGTGGAGCCGATTGTGGATAAACAGCAAACAACTGTTTTGTCGGCAGTTCAAAGAATGATGGTGCGCTTGCAGAGACATGGGTATCCGGTGTTGAGAATCCACTCAGATCGAGCGGGGGAGTTTGTCAATGCACGCTTCCGGTCCTTTTGTGAAACTCGTCTGATATATAGGACCACTGGTGATCCTGGAGTCCCGCAAACAAATGGGCGCGCTGAAGCATGTGTGGGTTTATTCAAACGTGGTGTCAGGTCGCTCTTAAAGGAGGCGCGACTCGGGCCGGCGTACTGGGCACTGGCTGCTCGCCATTGGTCAATGTTACGGTGGCAAAAAGCTGAAAGGGAGTTGGGGTTAAATCCTAAAGCATTGCTTCCCTTTGGTGCTCAGATTCAAGTCAAACGTCGTCCGTGGGAGTTGCTGGGTCCGGATGGAACAAAGAAAGGTCGGCAATGGGTCGATCGTACGCAGCCTGCGCTTCTGTTGGGTCCATGCGATGATCTACCTGGTGGTTATTGGGTGGAAGCTCAAGGGACTGCAAAAGATCCGGATGAACTGGTGTTATTTCCCTGCACTACGATTTTTTCCAATATAAAGGAACCGCCTGAATTGGAGCTGGAAGGGGTGGTAGAAGAACAGGAGCCTTCTCCTCCAGAGCATCGTCTCAAGGGGAAAAAACCGGCGCTTCGGTTCGCTGATGAGGAAGGTCCTCCTTTACCTCCGCCTCGCGATCCTCCGGTTCGCCATCGGTTAAAGGAGAAAAGCCCGGCCTCTTCACTGCGTGGTCATGTGGGCTCCTTGCGCTTGCTTCGCAAGCGGGGGGAGAGTCCGCCCTTAGAAATTTTCGAAGATGACATGCAGGGTCTGGGGGAGCTGGAAGATAATGCAGATGTTGAGGACAATGTTCCTGGTGATGAGTATTGGCCGACTTGCTGTTCTCCTCATGAAAATGCTTATTTGGTCTGCAAAAGTGAGACTGCCGAGGAGGGAACACAGTTGGAAAAAGAAGAGCAAAAAGCCAAGTCAATGTATGAAAGGTCTATGTATGATTACGTGGACTGTGAGGAGCTTTTGGAAGGGATTGTATACCCAAAGAGGGTGAATCGAAGAGGTGGTATCAACAATTGGTGCACAAGTGCGCGAGCTCTGGTGTTGGGCCACTATACTCATGGCGGAGTGTGTGGTATTACAAAAGAGACCCATCGAAGGCCATGGCTATGTCGTTATTTGGCATCATTCGTGAGGCACCACAATCCTGAAGCCAAATTTTCTGCTCTTCAGATCTCGTGCAATGCTCCGGTGTCATTGCATAGGGATAGTCACAATGAAAAACATTGCTGCAATTATGTGTGTGGCTTTGGTGACTATAAAGATGGTCAGCTGTGGGTTGAGGATGAAAAAGTTTTGGAGGAAGGAGCTGAAGTGGTGGAGCAATCCTATGGGAAGAAAGTCTTACCTGGAAAATTGGTGGATATCCACTGGAACTTCATGTCGTTCTTTCCGAGAAAACTGCATGGTCCTATGCCTTGGAAAGGGAACAGGGTATCCTTGACAGGGTACACACCTGTCTTTATGGAGCGTTTGAGCTACAAGGATAGGTGCTATCTTCTCCAATGCAAGTTTCCTCTTCCGGAACCACAAGCTGAAGAAGGTGAAAAAAGGAAGTGGTTAAAAATGACGTTGACCTCGCTGGACGACCTTGCAGAGGAAGTCGACTACGCTGTGTTCGAAGCGCATCAATGGGCTCTAGAGGAGCATTTGAGTATTCGACGCCTAATTGCTGAACAGGAATGTTGCATTTTGGACGAGTTCCATGGATCGGCCAATGAGTCGAATGAGGAGAAAGGATCAGAGACTAGAGAATGGCTGGTTAAAGCAAAAAGAGCTGAGGAACAGCTCTCGAAGTTTTTGGTCAAAGCAGCTCAAGTTCAGCAAATGGTACAAGAAAATACCGCGCTTGAGGCAGCAGAGGAGGTTGAGTTCCTGCAAACAAAAACAATCCCTACACAAGAAGCCATGCAAGAGCTGGAAAAGTGGAGGGAATCATTGTCGGACGAGGTGACGTCTTTGGTGAAAGAGTTGGAGGTGGTGGAACCAACAACTCAAGAAAAGCTGGACAAATTGGCGGAAGAGCCTAATGCACCGGTGATTGAGTACGTTCCCAGTCTGGTGGTGTTTACCCGGAAGCAAGGGACAGGGAGGCGACGTGCCCGTATCTGTGCATGTGGAAACTTCATTTCGTCAACGGCAGCTACAGAATATGAAGGGCCGAGGTCCCTCAGTCGTCACTCGCTGTACGCTCCAGGTTTAGATTCAACTACATTCAGGTGTCAGGTGAGGCACGCAGCATATATGGTGTGGATCATCGCTGGCTTAGACATTTCCAAAGCTTTTCTGACGGCGCCGATGAATAGGGCGCAAAGAGAAGGGCGTCTGGTGGTGGTGCAGCCCCCAAGGGCGGCGGTGAAATTGGGTCTTTGCACAAAGGAGGAGCGGTGGATTGTGAGGAAGGCCTTGTACGGTTTGGCCGAAAGTCCTGCAGCATGGGTGGAGTGGCGAGACCAACGTCTTCAAGGTATGTCTTGGGTGTCAAAAGATGGACAAGCAATGAGCTTTCAGAGGTCCAATGCAGACCCAAGTCTGTTCCTTATTATGGCACAAGAAAAGCCGGAAGGTGTAAGCAAGTTGGTAGGGACAATGGGTCTTTACGTGGATGATTTTTTGATGGCTGGGACTATGACAGTGCTCCGGGAAGCCTTGGAACAGATCAGGAAGGAGTGGAAAACTTCTGAACCCGAGTTCTGTGGTCCAGGCTGTGGTGATGGATTCCTGAAGTTTTTGGGTGTCCAAATCTGGTATCGAAATGGCAGCTTCTTTCTCAACCAGGAGGACTTCGTGAGAGATTTGCTGAACCGACGAGGGTATCAGATCGATGAAACTGGAAAAGGTAGTAACCTGCCAATGGTGAAAGAAACTCCAGGTGAAGAAGAGGAGGTAGATATTCCTTCCTTGCGAGCGGCTCAAGGTGCCGTAGGGGAGTTCCTCTGGGTGGCAATCAAAACTCGACCTGATTTGGCTTTCTGCACAAGCCAGTTGTCTTGGTGGACATCCCGAAGGCCGCGATTTGTGGTTAAAAAGGCTGAGGAGGTATTTCGATACCTTGCTGCAACTCCAACGTTAGGACTGACGTTTGGAGCAATCGCAACATGCGAAAAAGAAAGGAATGAGGTGTTGCGTTATGGGCGAGGCGTCAAGGTGGTTGAGTCCTACGCAGATGCTAGCTTTGCAGCAGGTGAAAACGAAAAGAGCCACTCAGGAGCGGTGGTGGTTTGGGGTGATTGCCCAGTGATGTGGGCAACACAGAGACAATCAACGGTGGCTTTAAGTACTGCTGAAGCTGAGTTACATGCGTCCGTAGAGGGAGCAACGATGATTCAGTCGTGCACCCCTATAATTGCCGCTTTGGTTGGAACAGGTGAAGAATCGCTGCAAAAAGTGCTGTATACAGATTCGGTTTCGACATGCTCAATCATTCAATATCCGGCTGGAAGCTGGAGGACAAGACACCTGAGAATTCGAGCAGCCGGTGTCAGGTCTCTGGTAGACCGTGGTTATATGGTGATCGCGCACCTTCGCGGTGAGTATATGATCGCTGACCTGTTGACCAAATTGATGAGTGGACAGGTGTATGCAAAGCAAAAGGCACTTTGGGGTCTCCGACTGTTGGTACAAGGGACTGACTTGAAGAGGGCCTCGCTTGCAATGGCGGTCATGATGGTGGCTGCATCTCTGCAAGGGATGGCAACTGGTGGAGAAGAAGTGTCAAATGCTGGCTTCTTTTGCTCAGAAGAAGGGGTGTGCAAGGTCGCTAACACATCTACGGTTATGGTTCTGGCTCAAGGTATTGAAATGCTTATCAACAATTCAGACCTTGTTGCGTATTTGGTGGCAGCAAGTATACTCTGGGAGTTGGCATGGTGCCTCTTTCGGCAGCTGTATAAAAGGCTGTGGGTTAAGAAAGTGGTGGTTATTCCTGCGAGTGCCACTTTGTATACAACAGTGGGTGGGAACTGTATGCACGCAAGCAGTGACTGTGATGTTCTGCGATATTCACAGCCCAGGGCTAAGACGCTTTGTAAGCATTGCCTCAAGGAAGGCTGGGTGGTGAATGCCGAGTTCCTTGGTGAGGAACGGGCCGCTGGAACGTGAATTTTCCTCAATGGTAAGGGATTCGGCCAATGAGCTGAAGGTTCGTCCTGGATGACGTAAAACCATAATGTGCATTTCAAGCAGCTGGCTGCTGCCTAAATGGCGGTTTTTGGCCAAAGATCTGCACCTCCAATGTGTCCTAGGAAATCCTAGGACAGGGGGAGTGCGGAGCTGCAGCTGGTATTGTAGAAAGGAGTTAGTGTTGGGAGTTGGAAGGGTCAACGTACCCGGAAATCTTTTTTGGCTCAAGAACTTGGGCAATGCGCCCTACAGAAAAGGTGTGTTTGGTTGTGCTCTGGCTTTTGTCTTTGGTTGGTCCAGGGGATCAAGGGCTTCTGTTGGGGTTGACTGTTTTGTTCCCTGTCCTCCTTCGGTTGCCCCCCGTATAGGGTTTACGGTTTAGGGTTTCAGGATGTGCCAAATACCTCCGGGGACTGAATTGTGAAGTCCTTAAGGGCTCTAGTACCCAAATTACTAGGTCCCTGGAAGCATTGGGTTAGGGTTCAGGCTTTCAGGGATGAAATCCTGCTATCAGGTGTATGCCTCATCATGAAGCAGCGCCTACACTCCAAACCCTTCAAGCCCTGAACCCCATAGCCCTCAACCCTGCGTTGCGCCCTGAAAGCCCGAAACCCCTGAACCCCTGAACCCCTTTTCCCTCAACCCCTCAACCCCTCAACCCCTCAACCCCTTAACCCCTCAACCCCTCAACCCCTTAACCCCTAAACCCCTAAACCCCTTAACCCCTTAGCCCCTAAACCCCTAAACCCCTAAACCCCTAAACCCCTAAACCCCTAAACCCCTCAACCCCTGAACCCCTGAACCCCTGAACCCCTAAACCCCTAAACCCCTAAACCCTGAATCCCAACACGGCGCGCAGCTGGACTCAGGTACGCACCATCATCGAAGGTTTTCGTGCCCATGATGAAGCTCATGGCCAGATGTTCCATGCTCAGGGGGTCGAGGTTTTCTTGGGTTTTTAAATTCGTGTGGCCTTAGACCCTAAACCCTAATTAAACCCTAAACCTCCAGTTTGAGGGTCCAGGGCAGGGCCCAAAACAGCTTCGAAGATGTTGCCGTTATCTTCCGCTGTGGAGTCATAGGGGGCTTTGGCCCAATCTGTGTCCGACAACGTAAACGGCTCTTTTGGGGCTGTAGGGCTTAGAGTTTCCGATTTAGGGTGTAAGGTTTCAAGAAGGACTCTAGCTGCCCTCAACCGCTCACACATCCATGGGTGTTTGCTCCTTAGTAGCCGAACCCTATAAACCCACGACCCCAATCCCCAAACCCCAAACCCTAAACCCTACACCCTAAACCTTATCATGTCCTCAAGCCACTGCACTGCAGTACTGGCACGGAGACACAGAGATAGGGCTTGGGGTTTAAGATTTAGGGTGTAGGGTCTAGGGTGTGGCGTTCAGGGTTTTAGATTCATAGGGTTAGGGTACCAAGGAACAAACACCTGTTGAGCTTGAGCATGCTGAAGAAGCTCTTCCTGCTGATTCTTTCTAGGGAAGGAGTCCCCTTATGCAAACGAGGAACCTAATGCCTTCATTCTACTGCTAAGAGCCAGTTGGAAGAGGCTCATATTGATTCGAGCGCACATCAGGCACAGGATAGGGGGGGTCACTGATTGTTCCAGAAGCTTAGAAGAAAGCCTGGAACATCGGCCCTGAAAAGCGCAGGCTTGTAAACCCTAAACCCTAGACCCTAAACCCTAAACCCTAAACCCTAAAACCCTAAACCCTTAAACCCCCTCAACCCCGAAACTTCAGCATTCAAGATAAGAGAATGCGAAGCCCAGACCCCCCGAGTTGCCTGACCTGCCCGTTGAATTTCCAATGTCTCGTCTTCAGGCAAAGCCTCAGGAGAACGACTATAGTTTTTTTTTTTAAACTATTTTCATGTTTTGATATTTGGTTATTTATTTTAACTACGAATCAGAGCTTTGTTGCCCGTCAACAGTTTGAAGAAACAGGGGTTGGAGATGCTTTTTTTCTTGGTAGCTGAGTGAGCACACTTTACAGTTTTTGGGATACCATAATCCACTACAGAACTGAAAGTGTACACTTTTTTTTGGGGGGGGGGGGGCTTATGAACTCAGCAACTAAGTTGTGATTCATGCAGTCTGTGCTTGCTAAACCCTAAACCCTAAACCCTAAACCCTAAACCCTAAAATGTTCTCCAGAGGGGCCTGCAGTGAGACGCCGACGCACTGTTGGTTGGCATGTCGACTGCAGACCTGCCTTGCAAGGACCGGACATTCCCACACCTACGCGCTGGGAGACGGGTAAGAAACCCTAAACCCTGAACCCTGAACCCTAAACCCTGGCCGAGATCGTCGCAGGATGCAGAAGGTCTGGAGGATGCACAGGGACATGGGTGGCAAAACTGCGCCGACCGCATCGGAGCGACAATTGCTGAGTTCCGTCGTTGGCTTGACACTTGAGCGAGCTGCTGGGGCAACCGAGCTTTGAGCGAGCGACCTGAGGAAGCTGTGCCTGAGCCTGATCACCAGTTTCCTACGAGTGCAAATCAGGCAGAGGGTTGCAGGTCCCAGGAGCTAAGAAAGCCATGGGATGTCGGTAACCCTAAACCCTATAAACCCCACAGGGTTTACGTTTCCGCTTTTTTGGGCTTCAGGGTTGGGGTTTGGCCCAGATGCCTTGGAAGGTTGCGAGCAGCACCCGCAGCCATACTACATGAGCACGGGACCCAGCGCCACGTCGACCTGACACATCGTTGGTCCAAGTTTTCGGGTTGAAGTTTTTGGGTTTAGGGTTCATGGTTTTGGGTTCAGGGTTTTGGGTTCAGGGTTCCAGGTTCAGGGTGTAGATTTTAGGTTCTATAAGGTTTCAGGGTACTGTAAGAACCCAAAACCTATTTTTTTGTAGGCGGCTTTACGGTGAGCAGT
Source organism: Symbiodinium natans (assembly GCA_905221605.1). NCBI lineage: Eukaryota > Dinophyceae > Suessiales > Symbiodiniaceae > Symbiodinium > Symbiodinium natans. The sequence goes on from CAJNDS010000691.1 coordinate 594,351, forward strand.
GTTGCGTGATGAAGCGTGCGAAGTAATTCTTAGGGAGGTCAACGAGCAGTCACCCTAAACTTTAAACCCTAAACCCCAAAACCCTAAACCGACTTTGATTTTACCCTCAGGCCGCTGCGGACTGGAGTTGTGGGGCCAGACATTGATTGAAACCTTCTGAGGGACTTTTTTCAAGAAGCCTGCAAAACTTTGCTTTCGGTTCTTTGGGCAGGGTTGAGGGGAGGCGCACATAAGTCGACTCCTGGGAGGGAGGAATACAAGGGTCACAGAATGCGTTGAGGGTGGTTTTAGGGTTTAGGGGAAAGGGTCCAGGGTTTAGGGTTGAGGGTTTTAAGGCTCTCCTGAAAAACCCCACAATACGGCAGACAGCTGAGACGGAAGAGTGGATTCATCGGGAGTCTCCTTCCTTCCAGCCCCGGCAATGAACCTGTTTAAGTGCCCAAAAGCTTAACCCCCAATTGGGGTTAAGGGGTTTAGGGCTTGGGGTTCAGGGATTGAGGTTTAGGGTGTTTGGGGCCTGGGGTTTAGGGCATGTAGGGTTTTCGGGTTTCAGTAAAGCCCTAAAACCCCAAGACCCTTGAGCCCTAAACCCCAGACCCTGAACTCTAAACCCCTAAACCCTTAAACCCCAAACCCTTAAGCCCAAAACCCCTAAGCCCCTGAACCCTTAAACCCCAAAACCAACCGCTTTTACCCTGAACCCTAAGCTAAACCCGAAACCCTCAAGCCCGAAGCCTAAACCCTGAAGCCCCAGACCTTCAAACCCTAAGCCCTAAACCCTAAACCCTAAACCCTAAACCCTAAACCCTAAACCCTAAACCCTAAACCCTAAACCCTAAACCCTAAACCCTAAACCCTAAACCCTAAACCCTAAACCCTAAACCCCAAGCCTGAGGTCTGGTGCGCTCCGTCATTGGCTTCTTCGCTGCCAACACAAACAAGGAAATGGATGCCGTGCTCGTCGACCTCACAGGCTTTCAAGGGATGGGCTTCAGGGTTTAGGGTTTGGGGTTTATATGGTTTATAGGATTTATAGGGTTTAAAGGGTTTATGAGGTTTATAGTTTTTTTTTTTTTTTTTTTTTTTCGGGTGTTTAGGGTTAAGGGTAATGTTGGACCCTGTTTAGTAGGGGCCTCCTCTTTAAAGTCAATTTGGCCGACTTATTCAGGACCCCCTCACTGTTTGCGGGGTCCTCTTTAAAGTCAACTCGTCCGGGCGCCGTAAGAAAATTCCACGAGACGCGCTTTTAAAAAGATAACCGGGCATGCCCATTTTAAACCTATCTAAACTCCTCCCTATTGAAATCATATAAGCCCCCGGGGCCGTGTAATCAGGCTCCCATCCACGCCTCGACTGTTCAGGGGGGGGCCCTACACATTAAAGAGGGTCCAACATTAGAACCCAAAAGCTTTTTCTTCTTTCCAGGTTAGGAGCAAAGCTCGTTATGGTCACTTGCAAGCCCCCTTTCGGAACAAAGAAGGGTTATTCTAAATTAGGGTTGGGCTTTAGTGGGGTTTTGGACTTACTTGGAGGCTCATGGGTAGTTCTAAGCGGAGTTATAGGCCAGGTACCTACAGTTATGACGGGTTATAGCCTTATTTAGGGTGCGTACTTATAACCCTACTGTTATCTACCCATGAACCTTCAAGTAGGGTTTAGGCGTTTAGGGTTCAAGGTTTAGGGTTTAGGGAGGGTACTTAAGGGTCCGGCGCAGCCAGCTGTTTAGGGCTTCGGATTCTGCACAGGTTTTCGAGTTGACAAGTCAAAGACGTATATAGGGACGAAATGTATAGAAAGGGGTTATGTAGGGAATCAGATTTACTTTCCTTTTTTAAATCTCCGTCAACCAAGCCCTAAACCCGAACCCCCCCCCCCCCCCCCCCCCGCAGCCCCACCCCCCTCCGAATATAGGGTCTTGGGTTGAGCAGGTCTGTTTATCCGACCAGTTGCGATGAACATGGCCGCCCCTGGTGCGGTGCCCTTGCCGTGGGAGTCTCGGAGATTTCGGGTTGAGGGTTGAGGGTCTAATGGGGGGGGGGGGGGGGCGGGGTGTAGGGTTTTTGGGTTTAAGGCCTCAGGTTTTGGAAGAAGCTGGGGCAGGAGTTGAGGATGGCAAGAGACAACATAATTTAGATGACTGTCCCTGATCATAGGAATCTTCGACAAACTCAGGATGGGGGTTGTCAGTGCCGTGTTTGGGGGTTCAGAACGGGAGCCATGTTGCCGAGAGATCCAAGGCCACCGATCAGCGGAGCGGCCTATGAGATGATGACAGAGGCCGTGAGGCGCGTGCTTCTGGTTTAGGGTTTAGGGTTCCGGGTTTAGGGCTTAGGGCTTAGGGCTGTCGTGGGGTCGAAGGACGAAGAAAATCGTTTAGGGGTTTTCGAGTTCTCAAGTTGCTTGAATCTTCAACGAGTGGAAACCAGGACGACAGCACCAGGCAGTGCTGATCTCCAAACCCCTAAACCCCAAACCCTACAACCTAAACCCTAAATCCTAAACCCCAAACCCTAAACCCCAAACCCTAAACCCTAAACCCTAAATCCTAAACCCTAAACCCTAAACCCTAAACACCATAAACCAGTAAACAGGGCTCCGGCAGAGCTTGTCCTAGGCTTGCACTCAGGTAATCTGCATGTTGCATCCTTTTTGGAGTATGCAACTTGGACTTTTAGGGTTTAGGGTTTAGGGTTTAGGGTTTAGAATATAGGGTTTAGGGTTTAGGGTTTAGGGTTTAGGGATCACTGTATGGAAACCCCTTTGAGGCCCAAGTATTCACGGTTTGGGATTAGGGTTTACCTGGAAGTTTTGGAAGAACTCTGCGCCAGGCATTGGAACCTCTCATTGCTAGCGATTGAGCACACCAGCTGGATGCCGGAAGTGCTTGACTGCACCATTGAGGCGGAGGGGTGGGGTTTAGGGTTTAGGGTTTAGGGTTTAGGGTTTAGGGTTTAGGGTTTAGGGTTTAGGGTTTAGGGTTTAGGGTTTAGGGTTTAGGGTTTAGGGTTTAGGGGTTTAGGGTTAGGGTTTAGGGGGTTTGGGGGGGGGGGGGGGGGTCGAGGGAGCCTTTCCCAGGATTTGGGGTTTCGGGTACCCCCTTGGACTTCTTGAGGGGCTGACGGGCTTTAATTGTTTGACCTCCAGGTTCTCCTTCTGTAGGGACCTGAGAGAAACCTCTAAACTACCTTAACCCCCGAAATCGAACTTCCTCAGGCTGCACATGTGGGTTTCTTGTAGTTGCGAGATCTAACACGCCAAGGCCTGCACCCTAGACCCTCAACCACCCTCAACCAACTTGGGCAACCCTAAACCCGAAACTCTAAACCCTAAACCTAAACGATAACCAGAGTTACATGAGCCTGCTCGGGAAACCCCTTTGTATCGGAGAGTTGGCCCCGAAGCTTTTAGTCCCCCCCAAGCCCTGAACTTAAACCTTAAGCACCTGAACACTCAAGTACTATTTGCTGCAGAACCACCCAAAATAGTAAAACTATTCTTCCTTATAGGGGGCAAAACGTGTAGGGATCGTTGTCCTCTTTCTTGGGGGTTCTTAAGCAAGTAGCAGTAAACCGCGTAAACCCTTGTGGGAAAGCTGTCCGTCCAGCTTCCCCCTAAGGATACCTTCTTGGGAGTGACAGGTTCCGGGGGGGAGGGGGGGGGATCTTGAAGGGTTCAGGGCTTAGGGTTGGGGTTTGGGGTTTCGGGTTTAGGGTTTCGGGTTTGGGGCCGTCGTCCGGTTGTGCAGGCACTGCCCCGTCTCACTGAAGAGGGCCAGGCCCAGTACGAGAGGACTCCCCGGCGGCCTAGTTGGTTATGTAGGGCTTAGGGTTCAGTATTCAGGGTTCAGGGTTTAGGGTGAAGCTGTTTGGGGTCAGCGCTGGTAGGACGTCCTTTGTCAAGGGATGTATGCGAGCAGTTGAGGTACATCAGGAGTACCCAAACTCGGTCTCTAGTTTTGGAAAAGTGAGCAAATCGCACTGCAGAAGCATCCGCCGTCTGGTGCTTTGGGGGTTTAGGGTTTAGAGTTTATGTAGGGTTTAACTTCATAAAACCCTGAACCCTGCTCGCGCTGCCCACAGGCGCAAGAGCGCAAGAAGTGCTAGCCGCACCGAGTGCAACACCTGAAAGTCTAAGCCCTAAATCCTGCACCCTTGACCCTAAACCCTACTTTCGAGCATTGCTCAATGCAGTGTATGCACAACTCCAATCACGCTTGGCCTCGAGCACCAACTCACAAATGCCGTTTGGCCAGTTCTCACAACTGCGGTCCGTACCCTAAACTAAGTACACAGGACCTCGGGATATTGCATGTTTCCCTTCTTGGGTTGAAGAGATTATATTTAGGATGATGTTAGGGTTTAGAGTTTAGGGTTTAGGGTTTAGGGTTTAGGGTTTAGGGTTTAGGGTTTAGGGTTCAGGGTTTAGGGTTTAGGGTTTAGGGTTAAGGCTTCTTACAGGGTTTTCAGGGCCATCCTAGTGAGCAAGGTTGATCAGCTCATTTGCCCAGGGAATTCGCCGCTGGAAGACTTTCCAAAGTTGTTCGGGTGGCATCGCTTGAGTCCGAGTCTGGGATACATGCAACACAACATTGTTTCCACAGGGCATGGTGAAAACGCATCTGTGTGACATGGACATCTCCAGAGAAGAGATTTCAATTCCAACTTCGAAACGGGCATTTCGGGGGACGCCCTATGGAAAGCAAAATACCCCACCCTCCCTCTGCTCAAGATCAAAACTGAGTACTTGTAATCAACCCCAAACCCCGAGCCCCAAGCCCAACAGCCCAAACCATGTAGCTTTCTAAGGGTAGTTACATTGTCCACTAGTATGGGCCCTTAGGGTTTAGGGTTTAGGGTTTAGGGTTTGGGGTTTAGGGTTTAGGGTTTAGGGTATAGGGTTTAGGGTTTAGGGTTTAGGGTTTAGGGTTTAGACCCTCAGGAGCTTGAGGCCTCAGACCCCAAAGTAGGTAGGGTTTGTGTGCTGGGAGCCTTTCGGTTTAAGGGCGCCCTGCAAAAGCCGGGACCCTCCAAGCAAAGCCCTAAACCCTAAACCCTAAACCCTAAACCCTAAACCCTAAGCCCTAAACCCTAAGCCCTAAACCCTAAACCTCGTCCGGGACGCCGGGAGTGAAGAGAGAAACATCGGGGCCTCAATGATTGGAATAGGGCTTTTGGCGATTATAGTACAGTCAAACTGGGACCACGAGGGAAGACTATTAGAACCCTAAACCCTAAACCCTAAACCCTAAACCCTAAACCCTAACCCCCAAACCCTAAACCCTAAACCCTATAGTAGACCCTCTGCTCCCTCTTGAGGACCATCACTGCGATGCTGCGGCCCGGCGCCGAGCCACGCTGTGCGGGTTTAGGGTTTAGGGTTTAGGGTTTAGGGTTTAGGGTTTAGGGTTTAGGGTTTAGGGTTTAGGGTTTAGGGGGCTGAGTCCTGTACTTGTACCTCGCGGCCTTCAGAGCCCTGTGATGATTTAAGTAGCTCCTGTCGATGAGTCCTCATCGGGCCGATCTGTTCGAAGGCTGGCGGACCAAGCCCAAGCCTGCCTAAACCCTAAACCCTAAACCCTCAACCCTAAACCCTAAACCCTTTTTGGGTTAGTTATAGGGGATTCTAGTGTACTACCCCAAAAAGGTACTACATAGGAGCCCCTAGGTCAACCCTGAACCCCTAAACCCGAAGCCCTGAACCTTAGGGGCTGGGAAGGTTGCGTTTGACCTGTTTGGTCATATACTGGGTTTTGGAGTACTGTACTTTAATACTTTTTTTGGTTCTGGGTTCCTATTATAGCTACTTATACCGAAAAAGTATATACTTTTTTCCAGGGTCTACTCCAAAGGTAGGTATAGACTCCTACTTTGTGTAGAAGGCTAACCATTTGTGAGCTCGGGTCTTCAGCCCCTACGCAACCCTACTTGTGAGGTCATATGGGTCGTTTTTCCTGGGGTGAGTAGGATCGCTACACTAGCCATTTACGGCCCTTTCTACTTGGCTGCAAACCCGACGGCTCGCAACCCCTAAGCTAAGAACCAGGGAATTTGCAGTACTATTGTGGAATTAGGGCACGATTCCAGGCGACCTTCGGGGAAATCGTTCCTTCGAGGTTTAGGGTAGATCGGTTCTATATGTGTATATCTGTATGTGTGTATATATACATACATAAATAATATTTATATATATATATATATACATATATATATATACATATATATATACACACATTTATGTATAATATATACATATATATGTATATATTTACTTATTGTTATACAGTAGCTGCTATATTCAGACTCTACTTGTACTTAAGTCTTGTACGCCGCTATGCCGCCAGTGCTTCGCTTGATATGTTGCTCAGGTTCTTGCGCAACATCCTCCTCTGGGGGGATCCGGACACGTCGCGAGGGGACAACGCCCCAGAGCTTGTACAGCTACAGACGCAGGCGCAGGCAGGGCGCGCGAAACCGAGTTGCAACGAACTCTCTAGTTGTTTGTTTTTTTGTTTGTTTTGTGCTTTTTGCGGCTCAGCAGTGAAGAAAAGCTAGCCAGGACGCCGTATCTATAGGGACCGACCTAGAAAAAGTTGGGCTTAGGGGCCCGTTTGCGGGTTAGGTTTTTGGGCCAAATGCCCGAAGAGGGTTCAGGGTTCAGGGTTTGGGGTTGAGGGCCAGGGCTTAGGGCTTAGGGCTTAGGGCTTAGGGTTTAGGGTTTAGGGTTTAGGGTTTAGGGTTCAGGAAAGTTGGAAATGTTCTGCACGCTATTGCTGAGACACTTTGGCATACCTAGAGTAGCTCCTATACCCGTTTAGAGAACGGGACATGTACTTTGAAGGTCGAGTAATTGTGTCATCGGTTTAGGGTTTAGGGCTTAGGGTTTTCCCCTTTGTTCAAGAGACCCCAATCCCTCACAAGGCATTAGCGCAGATTTGCACCGTGAGTTCAGATGTTGTTTGATCATTTGGAGAGTTCCCTAAATTAGGGTCTCTCGTGCGGTTTATGGTTCGGGGTTTAGACATGTCTTAAAACTCTACGATAACTTTACAACTCCGATCAGTGTACTAAGCTGGCTCAGATTTTGAGCAATTTTGAGTGTCCTACCGGAGCACCTCCCGGGACCAGTACTGGTCCCTTATTAAAATCATTACCCTAAACCCGCAGCCCCATGAAAATGAGGACCCCGACAGTGATCCTAATTCAGAGGATGCAAGTTTTTCTGTGTGGTCGTACTGTTCCCGGGAACCCTAAAACCTAAACCCCAAACGCAAAGCCTAAACCCTAAACCGTCCGACGCGTAGCTGGAACCTGCCAATAAAAACGTCGAGGGAGAGTTGGCTACTGAGGGAGTCCCGCGCTTTAAGCTTAGAGTTTAGGATTGAAGCCTTACAACCCCTCAACCCTAAACCTTCAACTGTAAGGTTTAGGGCTTTCAGCTTTAGCGTTTATTTAGGTTTTAAGGATGTTTAAGGATTGATTTTCAGGGTTTAGGGTTTGGGGTTTAGGTTTAAGGTTTGGGGTCCCAACTGACACCTTGGCCACATAACATATAAGGTTTAGTTTCTGAAGCGTTGGTTAACCTTAAGCCTTGAACCCTAAACCCTAAACCCTAAACCCTAAACCCTAAACCTAAACCCCTGAACCCCGTCGTTGTGTTTTGCTCGCGCGCCAGGCGATCATGTGGGAGAGGCAGTTGCCGCGGGGAGTCGCCCTGCACCAGCCCAAGCCAGGGTTTAGGGTTTAGGGTTTAAGGTTTAGGGTTTAGGGTTTAGGGTTTAGGGTTTAGGGTTCTGAACAGGAGTTTAGGGTTCAGGGTTTTGGCCTTACGGGGCTTAGAGTCAGCCTTGTTGGGGTTTAGAGGTTATACAGTTGAGGGTTGTTGGGGTTTGGAGTTTCTGGCCAAGGTCTGGGGTGTGGTGTTTAGGGTTCAGGGTTTAGGTTAAGGGTTTAGGGGTTCTTAGGGTTGTTAGGGTTGCTAGGTTTGTCAATTTGTTTGGATTTGTTAGGATTGTTCGGGCTTTAGGATGAGGGCTTAGGGCTTCGGCATTTGAGTGCAGGGTTTGGTGTTTAGGTTTTAGGGCTTGGGGTTTAGGATTTAGGGTTTAGGGTTTAGGGATTAGGACGCCCAGCAGTGCCCTTCCCTGTGAAGGAGAATTACTTGCCGACCTGGAGTTTGTAGGTCTATGGCAAAGCAACCTCGTACCTTAAGCCAATCTGCCCAATAACAGATGCCCAATAGTTAGGGAACGTTTCCCTGTTTTGTTCAAGGGTAATCGGGGGACGCTAGGTACAAGTCGGAGTTTACGGTGTAGATCTTGCACGAGCAGGCGGCGAGTTACGGACCCGAATCTGGGATTTTTCACATCAGCCCGGTGACTACACATTAGATGGGTTTAGGGTTTAGGGTTTAGGGTTTAGGGTTTAGGGTTTAGGGTTTAGGGTTTAGGGTTTAGGGTTTAGGGTTTAGGGATGCTCGTGGTGGCTTCCCTCACTTGCTGACGTGTGAATGTGTCTGTGCGGAGCTCTTCTTAGTGTCACGGGAATCATAAGCCGATGATACAGCAACTCTGGCCAGTAAACGGTTTCGTTGGGAGCATCCAAGCAAGTTGCAGCTTCAACTGGCGTTATAGCAGCTCGCACCAAGATCTTTAGCAATTCTCTGGCTTTTACCCAAAACCCAAAACCCTAGACCCTAGACCCTAAACACTAAACCCGAAACCCTAAACCCTAAACCATACTTGCACACTGTCTCCAACAAGGCCCCGTCTGATCAAGATTCTGGCCGTGCTGCTGGTTGTCGCCGTCGCAGCCCTACATCCCTCAAACCCAACCCTCTAAAAGCTGACTTGCCCTGCCCCTGAGGTAGGCAGGTATGTCTGGAATGCAAAATTCACCAGCTGACCCTAAATGAGATAGCTGTTTTTGGAAAGTTTCTGGTAAGATGCCAACTAGAAGTTTAGCGTTTAGGGCTTTATGTTGGGGATTAATCAAAGACGGGCGTGTGTTTTCGGGTTGTCATAGTATATTCCATACAGCCATTGTTAATCGTCGCAGCTACGTCCAAAACCCAAGTGTGCATCTAATTCCAGAACTGTCCCAGAAGTGACCCTCCAGGGAAGTGCATGGGTAGTAAACATTCCCCATGTCATCCCCCCGCAACCCATGTAATAGCACAACCTATGTCACTTGAATAGCCCCCCCCTTAATTCTACACCCTGGATTCGGAACACTATAAAAAAAGGCGAGTCCAGAAAAAAATAGACACATCAAAGTGCCGCAGCCCCTCCATTGCTCTAGGAAGGGTAGGCATTCTTTCTTACCGAAGATCCGAGGCTCCGAACAATCCGAGTCGTGGTGAGGCCCACGGCCCTTCGTTTCTGGAAAGTCGGTTTAGGGTTTAGGGTTTAGGGTTTCGGGTTTAGGGTTTAGGGCTTACCAAAACCTAAAAGCAGCCGGTCATGCGGATCAGGGGTCACCGTGGCACCCGACGTCTCGAATGGTACCCAGGTGGTTCAGAGTTGAGGTTGCGTGGGGTGTTGGGGTGGGGGGTGGGGTCGAGTTTAGGGTGACGGGAGCATCCCATCCCGGAAAGAAGACAGCCCCTCCGCCCCCCCCCCCCCCCCCCTCTCTTGCCCCTCAAAAGCAAGAACCACTGAGAATCTTAGCGCAGCCTTAGGGGACGTGTGAGAGCCGGCCGGCCTTTCACCATCTCCCGCAGTCCACTCGCATTCCTAAACCCTACACATCCCTACACCCTAAACCCAAACCCTAAACCCTAAACCCTAAACCCTGAACCCTAAACCCTAAACCCCAAGCCCTCCCTGGCCGATGCAGGTGGTTCCCACTGTGGCAGAGGCCCTGTGCACAAGTCCAGACCTCCTTGTTTGTTTGCGAGTTTGTTCGCTTGGTTTGTGTGTTATGCGATGTTGTCTGATGTTATATTTATGTTTATGTTCATGTTTATGGTTATGCTTTGGTTATGTTATGTTATGGCATGCTGTGGCCTGCTATGTTGCGCTCTGCCATGGCGTGCCGTGTTTGGTGAACCCCAAGCCCGAAACCCTAAACCCCCAGTTTTTTTTCACAGCCTGGAGCGGTGCTGGCTCAGAAAGATTGAGCTTGGAGGTTAAGAGTTGTATCAGGGTGTATGGTGTCACGCAGTGCGTTCGACTGCATTATCGGTTACAATCCGAAACCGCCGCTTTTGCTCTGTGCAGTCAGCAGTTGCCACCGAACAATGGCCGATGGCCGGCGTAACCGCGGTGCAGTGCGGAACCCTCAAAGCCCAAAATCTCCACCAACCCAAGCCCTGAGCTGTGTACACAAACCCCTCAACCCTAAACCCTAAACCCTTCAACCCTTGGGGTTTAGGGTTTAGGGTTTAGGGTAGCCCTAAGCCATGCTGGTCAGGTATACCGTACTCTGCTCATGGGCCCGTTGCGGACTGAGACACGTTGTCGGAGTTGTGCAGGCCTAGGCAACATCTTTCGCACTGTTGACTGCTGCTCAGGGTTAAGGGTTTAGGGTTTGGGGTTTAGGGTTCTAAGGGTTTAGGGTTTAGGAATTGAGAGTAAGGTGTGCCTATATGTCGTCCCGTATAGGGGTCCAGATGGCTCTTTCCCGAGTTTTGATTGGAAGAACTTGTCAGAACGGAGGTCGCCTCGGATTTGTCGTTTACAGTTTTGGGGGGTTCATGGCGGATTTGCTACACAAACATCTGCTGGTTCGCGCTTGTTGGGTAGATCCTGGGGTGTCAGCACTTCCCAGCAATTCCGTAAGAGTTTTTACTGGCCGACGACAGACCTTTGTCCCACCCTGGTTTAGGGCTTAGGGCTTAGGGTTTAGGGGTTGCAAGCCTCCAAATATTCTGGACTGCGTCCCATACTCTCATGATTGTAGCAGGTCGTCGACAACCCCCCTCCCCCCTTGAAAAGACGGGACATTGCAACCGGTCGGCAGCTTGCAACTCTTCAAAGAGGAAAGAGGAATCTCCGAAAGAGGAAATGTCGCACAGATACAGACAAACCCCTCAGCTCCAATACCCGTGCTTACACAATGTCCAGAACTATCTCTTTACCATCCCTGTATGGTCATAAGAAACACTACCCCCTCCCAACTCCAGGGGCCCTCACGTCTTGCACCCGAAACCTAAACCCCATCGCCTAAACCGGAGCCATTTGAACTCTAACTACTACGTGCTTAAGAAAGGATCATTGTCTGTTCTTTTGGGAGGTTCTTAAGCAAACCCTAAACCCTAAACCCTAAACCCTAAACCCGAAACCCTCCTAAGCTTTTTAACAAGCCCAGGTTCGAATATGCTGCAACCCAGCAGATCCCGCAGAGTTTGCTGTCCTTGCCGCAACCTCGAGCACGTGGCTCCATGGGTTTGGGCTGTAGGATTTAGGGTTTAGGGTTTAGGGTTTAGGATTTAGGGTTTAGGGTTTAGGGTTTAGGGTTCAGCGTTTTTAGGGGAATTGCCAGAAGGTTAGCACTGCGTAGCAGTACTGAGCCGGAAGTAGCAGTTTACTTAGCAGTTTGGGGTTCGGGTTGAGGGTTTAGGGTGTGTTTTCGAGCCATGAGCAGCTGCAATTCTCTGAACTGGCGCAGCAAGAAGGCTTGACAAAAACGACCAAACTTTCTTAGCCCTGGAAGACCTACTAACACCTATGAGCACACAACAAGACTTTGTCAACCCTATAAACCCGCAACCCAAAACCTCAACTTTACAAGCCGCAGGCCCAATATGTCCTAAACCTAGACCCCAAAACCCCAAAACCCTTGCATGAAGCCCTAAACCCCAAACCCTAAACCCCAAACCCCGAACCCTAAACCCGACACCCTCCTAGG
>CAJNDS010000691.1:611196-798696 GCA_905221605.1 Symbiodinium natans
CGGAGATCGCGTGAGTTGGGCCCAGCTCGCGACGACCTTGAAGATTTAGGCTACTATTCCTTCGATTCATACTACACGAGAGGTGGCGGAAGCCGAAGAGGCTTCTGCAACTGGCTGCTGCGTGATGTGCTGATGGTTGGAAGATACCCCTACTGTGATCCCCTGGGCGAGTTCCCCAGCAAGGAGGATGGTCGTCGGCATCTGCGTCGAATGCTGGAAATCGGGATATCGGCTTTTGTGTGCATGCAATCTGAAATCCCCTCTCCGGCGCCAGAGAACCTGAAAGCGTGGCCGTGGGAGGGTGTCTCACTGCCTGCTACTTGGCTGCTTTTTGGAGGCCCTTGGAGTTGTCTAGTCTTGTGTACCGTCGCAGTAGGAGGCTTCCCAAAGGCTTTTTGGTTTAGAGTGCAGGGCCTGGGGTCCCATGTCAATAAAAACAAAACAGTCTAGGAAGTTGCCCATCAGGTTACCCATACAAGGAGACCTTCATAATCTGCCGTGAGACATGCCTAACTTGACAAGATTGCTGATATTCAAAGACACCCTCTAAAAGTCTAAAACCGTTCCGCAATTCGGACAGATGTTCTTTTTTTGGGTTCCATACGGGCTGAGGGTGGAGTGTGAAGGTGAGGATGAGTGTGACTAGAGCGTTAAAATGTCAGAGACATGGACAGGTCTTTCCGACAGCTTGCTCAGTGTATGTAAGTAAGTTGGGTATAGGTAGAATTCACTTAGTCTGCATGTGTGTCTCTGTAGTACTATTCTTTACGTCTTACAGCCCCCCGCCCCCCTGCCTCTAAGCGAAAGCACGCGCCGCCCCTTCCACCCAAACCCTAAACCCTAAACCCTAAACCCTAAACCCTACACCCTAAACTCTAAACCCTAAACCCTAAACCCTAATAAACCCTAAACCCTAAACCCTAAACCCTACGGACCTACGGACCCCAAGCCTAAACCCCAGATCCCTCAACCACTCAGGAGTTCCAGATGCCCCGGCGATTTTTGCCTTATGGCCCAGTCGTCGCCGAGGAGGCGGTGTCCATGGGCCTGGAGACGCCCCGGTTCTTTCATTGCCCGGTGCATGGACTATAGGGTTCGTAAGGGAGGGTTCAGGGTTCAGGGTTCAGGGTTCAGGGTTCAGGGTTCAGGGTTCAGGGTTCAGGGTTCAGGGTTTAGGGTTTAGGGTTTAGGGTTTAGGGTTTAAGGGTTTAGGGTTTAGGGTTTAGGGCAAGGAACAACAGGAGGGACCCAAAGATTGAGCGTCTAGGCATCCCTCCGTCTACCCTTAACCGGTGCATGCACGCTTTTGAGGGTTCGGGAACCCCTTAGTCTTGGTCATAGTTGGGTAACATTTTACATTTTTAAGGGTACTTAAACCCAACAAGGAATATAAATTTAAAATTTTAATGCGATCCCAACCATGAACTAGTAGTCAGGTGCCTGACATGCACGTACCCAAGGAGGAGCAGCTCATGAGGCCTTTGGCTTGTGAAGGTTTAGGGTTTGGGGTTTAGGGGTTTAGGGGTTTAGGGTTTAGGCTTTAGGCTTTAGGCTTTAGGCTTTAGGCTTTAGGCTTTAGGCTTTAGGCTTTAGGCTTTAAAGGGTTTTGGGCCTGGGGCGTTGTTTTTTCTTGTTTTTTTCCTCCAGGCGCGCCCTGTGCAGCCAGAATTCCAGAATCTTAAGGGTCCAAGCACCGAAAGCAGCCAAAAGCCCTCGACCCCTCCCCCATGAAGAAAAAACCCTAAAACCCCAAACCCTAAACCCTAAATCCCCAAACCCTAAGCCCTAAAACCCCTATATAAACCCTGAACCTTATGAACCCTAAACCCTAAATCCCCATTGTCTATGGAAGCCAAGGATTCTCCAAGACTGCCTCACAGAGGTGCAAGGCGGAGGACGTCTCTACATCCACTGCTCCTTGGGTTTGGGGTTTAGCCCTAAACCCTAAAACCCCTAAACCCTCAACCCCTAATCCAAGCATGGCCTTTCCTGGGTGTTGGAGGACTATACTTTAATACTATTTGTTGGTTCCGGGTTCCTATTTTAGCTACTTATTCCGGTCAAAACCCGAAACCCTAGACCCTAGACCCTAAACCCTAAACCCGAAATCCTAAACCCTAAACCCTAAACCCTAAACCCCGAAGTAGGGTTTCGAATCAGGTTGGGGGGGCCTCGGCCGGGCCGCAGTGACCAGCGCCTGCCTCCTTGCTCTACTGAGGCGGGCTTGGGGCGCTTCAGGGTTTAGGGTTTAGGGTTTAGGGTTTAGGATTTAGGGTTTAGGGTTTAGGGTTTAGGATTTAGGGTTTAGGATTTCGGATTTGGGATTGAGGGTTTAGGGTTTCGGGTTTTTAGGGTGGAGGGTCTCCCTTTTGAGTGGCCTTGTCCTTTTGAGAAAGAATATTTCAGGCCCATCACGTTTTTTTTCTGAGTGTAAGGGCCATTCTACGGAGGGCTTAGATTTCAGACGTTTCGGAGAGTCCAGAAACTAGATCCTCGGGGGCTCCTAGCAGCTTCAGTAGAATGGTGGAGAACTCAACAAGGGATTCAACATTATGGGGTTCTTAACCCTTAGGGACTTGTCTGGGCGACACCCCCACAAAATCGCGGGGACCCCTGAAATTTCTGCTGGGACCTGATATCTGTCTGGGAGCCCTCCCCTAGGCGTATTCTTGTTTGTTTCGAACTTGAGGCGTTCTTCATGGCGAGAATTATGGGCGAAAGCCCTCTAACCCTAAAAAACAATGGTTTGGGTGGTGGCCTGTGAAAGCTCACAGCAGGGGGAAACAGAAACTGCATCAGAAACATGTGCCTTTGCGTGACATGCCGCGCCCCCCCCCCCCCCGCCAACCCAGTGGCGAGACGCCCTAATCCTCATCCTCTAGACGACCCTCAACCCCTAAAACCTAAACCCTCAAGCCAAAACCCCGAACACCTAAACCCAAATTCTAGGACCCAGAGTAGGCCCTTATTCCTTTTGGTGGGTTTCGGCTTCGGTTCCCTTATGTATAGGCCCCTGTCAACCAAAAGGGCGCCTGGTTTATTTGGGTCAAGTCCCTAAATCCTAAACCACTACCCTAAACCTAAACCCTCAAGCCAAACCCCTAAGCCCTAAACCCCTCAACCCTGAACCGCAAACCCTAGTCCCTAAAACCTTAAAAACCCTAAACCCTAAACCCCTTAGCCCGAACCCCTAAGCTAAAAAACCGATCTCCTCTGCCCCAGGCCAGAACTCGGTCCGCAGGAAGTGCTTCTCTGCACGCAGGCCTCTCCCTTTGCTAGGTTTAGGGTTAGGGTTTAGGGTTTCGGGTGTAGAGTTTATGGTTTAGGGTTTAGGGGTGCGCGTCTCTTAGACCGATGACTTCTTTAGCAGTGCTGTCGCTGTACCCAGATTGGCCCTGGAAGAAGGCTCCCAGACGCACCGACCACATACAGGGAACCTAAGACACAAGAAGCCTTTCAAAGCCACAAAAGCCCTTCAAAAAGACCCTCTAAAACCTTTCAACAACCCCTCAAAAACCTCAGCAAGCCTCTTAAGCCTCATAAGCTTCAAAAGCCCTCTTAAAACCCTCGAAAGCCCTCAAAAAAGCCCTCAAAAAGCCTCGTGAAGCCCAAAGCCCCACGCAGCGCAGAGGCAGGCTATGACTCGCGTGTCGGGGGGGCGAACTACGCTTCACCTCAGACCATGGTGCAGATCTCAGTGGGGGTTTAGGGTTTAGGGGTTGGATTTATATTGGGTTTAGGGTTTAGGGTTTAGGGGTTTAGGGTTTAGGGTTTAGGGTTCAAGGTTGCAGGGTTTAAGCTTCAAGCCCCCTGGATCTCATCTCTAGGGTTCCTGGAGTAGGGTTAGCGTTCAGGGTTCAGGGTTCAGGGTTCAGGGTGCAGGGTTTAGGGTTTAGGGTTTAGGGTTTAGGGTTTAGGGTTTAGGGTTTAGGGTTTCGGGTTTCGGGTTTAGGATCCAACCCTAAGCCCTCTGCACCGTAAACCCTGGGGTCGCCGAGGCGCAGCGCGGCAAAGTGCACGATTTCACGCAGGCGCTCGCGACCCTGAGAGCCAGGAAAGGCTCCTAACCTCGGACCTGGAAGTTTAGGGCTTAGGGTTGAGGGTTTGTATAGGGTTTAGGGTTTAGGGCTAGGGTTTAGGGTTTAGGGCTAGGGTTTAGGGTTTAGGGTTCCGGGTTTAGACGCTGTTTGCTTAAGAACCCCCCAAAACAATCAAGATAATGATCCCTATCTGACCCTTATAAGGAAGAACCTATTTTTTTGTTTTTCAGGGGGGAAGGGGGTTCTTGAGCAAGGGGTAGATTAGGGTTCGGGTTTAGGGTTCAAGGTCAGGGTTTTGGGGTTAGGGTTCAGGCTTCCGGGTTTACCGTGCAGGGTTTTGAGTTTACGGGCTGGTCCCTAAACCCTAAACCCTAAACCCTAAACCCCAAACCCCAAACCCCAAACCCCAAACCCCAAACCCCAAACCCCAAACCCTATTCCTACACAAAGCCCTAAACTCTAAACTTCAAGGATTCCGGACCCGCAAAGGGAAAAAAAGTGACCGTCTTGGCTTCTGTAGACTTTGCTGTGCTTGAAATTGCATGGTTTAGGGTTTAGGGTTTAGGGTTTAGGGTTTAGGGTTTAGGGTTTAGGGTAGGCCCTGACTCCCGAGCCCTGTCGACCCCGAGCCCGTTCCGGTTCAGGTTTTAGGATTCAGGGTTGAAGGTTTAGGGTTTAGGATTTGGGGCGTTTAAGCCCTAGACTTTTATCATAGTTCACTCCATGGGCGTGAGATGGATGTCCTTCTGCGGGTAGCTGCTGACGTCGTGGCGCCGCCATCGCCCTAAACCCTAAACCCTCAACCCTAAACCCTGGACCCTGAGCCCTAAACCCCAAACCGTCTGTGGTCCATCAGACTGGCTGATTTTTATGTTCTCCGTCCCTTCGCTTGGGCATCCCGCGCTGTGCTGGACACAGCCAAAGACAGCAGGGGCGCTCAGTTTGGGTTTTAGGGGCCTCCTGGTCTTAAACCCCAAAACCTAAACCCGAAACCCTAACCCTGAACCCCAAACACTGTATAAACCCAAAACCCTAAACTCCAAGGCCCGAATTAACCCTGAGCCCTAAACCCGAAACCTTTTTTACACACTAAACCCTAAACTCCACGCCCCTACCCCTAAACCCGAAACCCCAAACCCTATATAAACACCAAACCCTAAACCCTAAACCCCAAACCCTAAACCCTAAACCCTAAACTTCAAGTCCTCAACTTTCAGGCCGCAGCTCGAGTTGGGGATGTGGAGTTGCCAGAGTCAGCTTGGGGAACCTCCACTATGGGTTTGTGGCTAACCAGGGTCCTTTTTCAGGGGTTTGGGTTCAGGGTTTAGGGTTTAGGGTTTAGGGTTTCGGGTTTAGGGTTTAGGGTTTAGGGTTTCTGGGGTTGTGGTTTCTGGGGTTTAGGGTTTCTGGGGTTTCGGGTCTTTGTCGTTTGTTCGGGGCTTTAGGGGTTTGTGGGGCTTTGGGCTTCACGGGCTGTAGGACTTTAGGGGCTTCAGGTTTTAGGAGTTTTGCGGTTTTAGGGGTTTGCGGGTCGCAATTTCTGGGCTTTAGGGGCTTAGGGCAGCCCAGGTCCATATGGCGGGCTCCCCAAGAGGAGGATACCACGTAAAGCCGCTCGGGCCCCAGGTTTGGGAAGCTTCGGGTTTAGGGCTAAGGGGAGTTTAGGGGCTATGGGTTTGTAAGGGTTGTCAGGTTTAGGGTATAGGATTTAGGGTTTATAGGCTTTGTGGGGTTTGTAGGATTATGGGGTTTAGGGTTTGTAGGGTTCAAAGGGTTTACAGGGTTTTGCAAAGGTTTGCGGTGGTGATAGGGTTTATCAGGTTGCTGGGGTTTCTTGGGCTTGCAAAGGTAAATCTCCCTTACAGGGCTTTATGGGTTTAGGGCTGGACTTTTTGGGTTGTTCTTGGGTTCAGTACCGTATTAGGTGTCCGAAGCCCTCAACCTTAACTTCTACCGCCTAAAGCCTAGACTCCCTAAAAGTGCAACGACCCCAACACCCTAAACCCTACACCCTAAACCATAAACCCTAGACCCTACACCCTAAACCATAAACCCTAAACCCTAAACCCTACACCCTACACCCTAAACCATAAACCCTACACCCTAAACCATAAACCCTAAACCCTATGGGAGCCATGTAACTGTTTATGGTCATGGCCGCGGGTTTTTGCAAACAGCTACCCGCTGGATTCCGTAGCTCTTGACCCAAACCTTAGATCCTGAGCCTTTTGCGGCTCACTGGCTTTGTTTAACAGTCAGCCATACCCTAAACCCCAAACCCCAAACCCCAAACCCTAAACCCTGCCAGGTGCCACGGTGGAGCCAAGTTTAGCTACGTTGGTACCTAAACCTTCCTAATCCTATATCCCCCTTTAGAATTGTTTTTCATTTTTGTTTATACAAAACCCAAAAGGATATTTAAAGTCATATTTTTATTAAGGTTCTAAGGGGAGTATAGCTACGAGTCCTCTTCTTGGTAGCTGAGTCGTCCTCTTTGCCCTTTTGGGGGTTCTCGTCTGAAAGCATTGAACAATCTAGAAGCTGGGCTACCCAGGCTTAAAAGCGTCAGGGTTGTAGGATTTGCTCTAGCGCTTGCGGGCTGCAGGGTGGTTTGCCCCACGTACCCCTGATGAAAACGTTGGTGGCTTCTTAATGGACCCTAAACCCTAAACCCTAAACCCTAAACCCTAAACCCTGTAAACACTAAACCCGGGGCCCCAGCTTGGAAAACCCCTTCCCCAAGCTGTCCGGAATTACGGATTTAGGGTTCGACTCGGGGTTTATAGGATTTAGGGTTTAGGGTTTAGGGTTTAGGGTTTAGGTTTAGGGTTTAGGGTTTAGGGTTTGGGGTTTGGGGTTTAAGCAGAGGGGCTACAACGGTGGATGGACGAAATCTTGCACCGCCTGTACATTCGTACTTCAAACGATTGAGGCATCAAGCCCCGCACCCCCTGCTTAACATTGGCGGCTAGGACTACTTGAGCGGTGCAAGATTTCGACCATTGGAACAAATCCGGCCGCTAGCTTTTCACAGCCAATGTTAAAATGGGGGCACGGGGAACACAAAAGGACGTGTCTGAAAAGCGGTGCAAGATTTTGTCCATCCACAGCCCCTAGATGCAAAAACACTTCTGCTCTTCAGTCCCTTTCGGCGAGTGTTGCCGGGTATGTTCTACGAGCGTGAGTGACTACTGAGTCGTTTTTCTGGCTTCAACGACAGTAACTTTGCTGGGATGCCGTTTTGCACTCCCAAGGTGCTTCAAATGCGTGCAAAATAACAGTCAACACTCAGTCAACACTCAGTCAACACTACAGTCAACACTACAGTCAACACTACAAAAACCCTGGGAAAACCAGCAGATTCCACAATTCACTCGTTTCAAAGGAAATTAATAGTTTTTTAGCTTCTTAATGTCCAGAACAGCAAAAATGCTGGATTTTCCAGCACTTTGGCAGCGTTGACTGTAGTGTTGACTGTAGTGTTGACTGAGTGTTGACTGAGCGTTGACTGTCATTTTGCATGCATTTGTTGCTTTTATAGGACATACAGCTTTTTCTAGCTTCTTCATGTCCAGAACAGCAAAATGCTAGATTTTCCATCATTTTGGCAGTACTGACTTGACTGTAGCGTTGAGTGTAGATGGAATGAGTTGCTGCGTCGTGTGTCCCGAGTACGTCCAGGCACCGTAGAAGAGGATGGGTACGCGCTATCAGCTTCCAGTCTCTGCAGGTGTGCGAAAGATGCAAAAACACTTCTGCTCTTCGGTGGATGGACGAAATCTTGCACCGCCTGTACATTCGTACTTCAAACGATTGAGGCATCAAGCCCCGCACCCCCTGCTTAACATTGGCGGTTAGGACTACTTGAGCGGTGCAAGATTTCGACCATTGGAACAAATCCGGCCGCTAGCTTTTCACAGCCAATGTTAAAAAGGGGGCACGGGGAACACAAAAAGACGTGTCTGAAAAGCGGTGCAAGATTTTGTCCATCCACAGTCCCTAGATGCAAAAACACTTCTGCTCTTCAGTCCCTTTCGGCGAGTGTTGCCGGGTATGTTCTACGAGCGTGAGTGACTACTGAGTCGTTTTTCTGGCTTCAACGACAGTAACTTTGCTGGGATGCCGTTTTGCACTCCCAAGGTGCTTCAAATGCGTGCAAAATAACAGTCAACACTCAGTCAACACTCAGTCAACACTACAGTCAACACTACAGTCAACACTACAAAAACCCTGGGAAAACCAGCAGATTCCACAATTCACTCGTTTCAAAGGAAAATAATAGTTTTTTAGCTTCTTAATGTCCAGAACAGCAAAAATGCTGGATTTTCCAGCACTTTGGCAGCGTTGACTGTAGTGTTGACTGTAGTGTTGACTGAGTGTTGACTGAGCGTTGACTGTCATTTTGCATGCATTTGTTGCTTTTATAGGACATACAGCTTTTTCTAGCTTCTTCATGTCCAGAACAGCAAAACGCTAGATTTTCCATCATTTTGGCAGTACTGACTTGACTGTAGCGTTGAGTGTAGATGGAATGAGTTGCTGCGTCGTGTGTCCCGAGTACGTCCAGGCACCGTAGAAGAGGATGGGTACGCGCTATCAGCTTCCAGTCTCTGCAGGTGTGCGAAAGATGCAAAAACACTTCTGCTCTTCGGTGGATGGACGAAATCTTGCACCGCCTGTACATTCGTACTTCAAACGATTGAGGCATCAAGCCCCGCACCCCCTGCTTAACATTGGCGGCTAGGACTACTTGAGCGGTGCAAGATTTCGACCATTGGAACAAATCCGGCCGCTAGCTTTTCACAGCCAATGTTAAAATGGGGGCACGGGGAACACAAAAGGACGTGTCTGAAAAGCGGTGCAAGATTTTGTCCATCCACAGCCCCTAGATGCAAAAACACTTCTGCTCTTCAGTCCCTTTCGGCGAGTGTTGCCGGGTATGTTCTACGAGCGTGAGTGACTACTGAGTCGTTTTTCTGGCTTCAACGACAGTAACTTTGCTGGGATGCCGTTTTGCACTCCCAAGGCGCTTCAAATGCGTGCAAAATAACAGTCAACACTCAGTCAACACTCAGTCAACACTACAGTCAACACTACAGTCAACACTACAGTCAACACTACAAAAACCCTGGGAAAACCAGCAGATTCCACAATTCACTCGTTTCAAAGGAAAATAATAGTTTTTTAGCTTCTTAATGTCCAGAACAGCAAAAATGCTGGATTTTCCAGCACTTTGGCAGCGTTGACTGTAGTGTTGACTGTAGTGTTGACTGAGTGTTGACTGAGCGTTGACTGTCATTTTGCATGCATTTGTTGCTTTTATAGGACATACAGCTTTTTCTAGCTTCTTCATGTCCAGAACAGCAAAACGCTAGATTTTCCATCATTTTGGCAGTACTGACTTGACTGTAGCGTTGAGTGTAGATGGAATGAGTTGCTGCGTCGTGTGTCCCGAGTACGTCCAGGCACCGTAGAAGAGGATGGGTACGCGCTATCAGCTTCCAGTCTCTGCAGGTGTGCGAAAGATGCAAAAACACTTCTGCTCTTCGGTGGATGGACGAAATCTTGCACCGCCTGTACATTCGTACTTCAAACGATTGAGGCATCAAGCCCCGCACCCCCTGCTTAACATTGGCGGCTAGGACTACTTGAGCGGTGCAAGATTTCGACCATTGGAACAAATCCGGCCGCTAGCTTTTCACAGCCAATGTTAAAATGGGGGCACGGGGAACACAAAAGGACGTGTCTGAAAAGCGGTGCAAGATTTTGTCCATCCACAGAAGCAGCGCGTAGCAAGAGCTTGGAAACGGCTATTGCCATAGCCTCAAGGACTGAACCCCTAAACCCCTAAATCCCTAAACCCCATGTCCCTAACCGTAAACCCCAAACCCTAAACCCAAAACGCCCATGTCCCTGAAATGGCCCCCTAAACCCCCTAAACCCCTAAACTAACCCCCCTAAACCCCCTAAACCCCCTAAACCCCCTAAACCCCCTAAACCCCCTAAACCCCCTAAACCCCCTAAACCCCCTAAACCCCCTAGACCCCCTAGACCCCCTAGACCCCCTAGACCCCCTAAAGCCGGAGAGCCTCGCTACTGAAACAAGCATCCTGGTTTAGAGTTTAGGGTTTAGGGTTTAGGGTTCAGGGTTTAGGGCTTAGGGCTTAGGGTTTAGGTAGGGAGTTTAGGGAGTTGAGGGAGGTTCGGGAGTTTAGGGAGTTTAGTGGCTTGGTACCCACATTTGAGTTGCAGGGAAGCAGGGTTCAACCTGCTTATTCTCCTAGGTGAGCTACCGGAGAACCTATAGCTCCTGGACCCTAAACCCTAAACCCTAAACCCTAAACCCCAAACCCCAAACCCTAAACCCTAAACCCTAAACCCTCAACCCTGTTTTTCTAAGCAAACACGAGCCGAAGCCTTGCACCAAGTACCAGCTATGTGCCGCCCGAGGAGAGGTGCAGGGCAGTTGCTTGGGCCTACCTGGGGTTTTGTTTAGGGTTTAGGGTTTAGGGTTTAGGGTTTAGGGTTTAGGGTCTAGGGTCTAGGGTCTAGGGTCTAGGGTTTAGGGTTTAGGGTTTAGGGTTTAGGGTTTAGGGTTTAGGGTTTAGGGTTTAGGGTTGGGCATACAGTATAGAGCTTGAAGCTTAAGCCTTGAAGCCTAAATGAATGAATGTACAGACGGTCGATTGAACCCTAAACCCTAAACCCTAAACCCTAAACCCTAAACCCTAAACCCTAAACCCTAAACCCTAAACCCTAAACCCTAAACCCTAAACCCTAAACCCTAAACACGATTCGAAATCCTAATGCTCTAGGGCTCCCATCGTTTGTGCACAGCTTGCACAAATCGACGCAAGGATGGCGCCCTCTTCACTTGCAGGTTCTGGGTTTAGGGTTTAGGGTTTAGGGTTTAGGGTTTAGGGCATCTATTGAAGCTGGGACCAGCTAGGGGGAGGGGGTTCGTGAGCGAGGGCATGCCTTGAGGACCACGCAAAATCCCTATAATGTGCGGTTTAGGGCTATAGGGTTTGAGGAGAGGGGAGGGGGGATAAACCCTCAACCCTAACCTAAACCCTAAACCCTAAAACCTAGAACTCCAACCCTAACCGCATGTGAGTAGGGGTTCCCGCCCTTCGCCACTTCGCAGGAGGTGTCGCTGCTACCGACATTTTTTGCAAACGAGTGGTCTGGAGGCCTTGCTGGCCTCATCATGGAGTACGTATCTTATATGCCTGGAGCAGGGGACCCTAAACCCTAAACCCTAAACCCTAAACCCTAAACCCTAAACCCTAAACCCTAAACCCCTTTGTTTATCGTCTATGTGTTACCCCAGGCCTCTGCAGAAGCAGTTGACTCTACTTGCAGGGCTTTCTCGCAAGTCATGTTGTTGCTGTTGGTTAGTAGGGAATGCGGGCATGAGGTACCCTATATATATATATATAGATATAGATATATATATATATATATATATGCGCACACTGCTTGGCCTTCTACCGTGGCTTCCTTAGTTCGGACAAGTAGATACCTAAAGGTTCATGGGTAGGCCTATAAGTGCCCTAAATAAGGGCAGAACCACTTATGATATAGTTGTCGCACTTACAACCCCAGTTATAACTACCCATGAACCTCCACGCACGGAACTAGAAACCCAGAATCTATCCTAGTAATTAGGGTCTTCCCCAGGGGTGCCCTTTTCCCTTTTTTTGGTTCAAGGTTCCCTTACCTTGAACCCTAAGCCTAAACCCTAAACCCTAAAGCCCTTAGAGTCGCTCATTTTGCTGGGCAGGCTCTGGCCATGCAAACCCTGTCGCCGAAGGCGTCTTGCGCGCAAGCCCCATCGCGGAAGGGGTGCTGCTGGGCCCTAAGTCCATGACGCGGGAATGCCAGGGCTTAGGGTTTAGGGTTTGGGGTTTGGGGTTTGGGGTTTAGGGTTTAGGGTTTAGGGTTTGCACAACCTAAACCCTAAAGCCACTGAAGCCTAAACCCCATGTAACTTGGGTCACTCAGAACCCCAACCAGGACAAACACCAACTGTGCCGGGGAATAGGCTGTGGGCCGCAGGCGTTTCGTCCGCTAAACCCTAAACCCCTTAGAGCTCCCGAAGAGCCCCGATGTTGACGACAGCACGTGAGCTTCAACTGCCAATCTAGAGTGTTGCAAAACGCATTTGTAGTCCGTAGCCTTCTCAGCCTTACCTGCAGGAACCCTTATTCCCTTAAAGGGTGAGGTGCCTGAATTATTGGGTATGTTGACGCCATTCTGAAGGTAGAAACGGATCAAGGTTGCTCTAGGCAGACCCTCAGCCGCCTTACATCATCTGCCATTTGCTCAAGAACCCCAGCCCCCCCAAACAAAATAAGTGGGGCAATTGAGGGATTAGTACCTTTAATTTAGTTTTGTTGAGGGGGGGGTTCTTCAGCAACTCTTAGTTTTAGGGCGCTTGAGGTAGAGTTCCGTTCCCCATCAAACAAGAAAGGGCCTACCATTTTTGCCAAGATACTGGGGTAACCTACTCTCGGGTGTAGGGGTTCAGGTTTAGGGTTGAGTGTTAGGCTGCTCAAATCCCTAAACGCCAAACCCGTAACCCCCCCCCCCCCGGCTCACAAAACGTTTGGGTGCACCTTGTATAGAGTTTACAGATTCATGCTTGCAGCGTGGTCAAGACAACGGCCAAATCCTCTAAGCCCCAAACTCCCCTGAACTGCCCTCAACCATCCTCACTACTTCCAGATGCACGAACCCCAAGCCCTAAACCCTAAACCCCAAACCTTAAACCCTAAAACCCTAAATGCTACATTGCACCCAAAACCCATGAGGCGAGAACCCGCAATCGCGCCAGCCAGACAGCTGGCTTCCCGAGCTTTCCAAGCGATGCAGGCTTTGTCTTTCCAAAGGGCCCAGCTTGTGCCTGCACCTGTTTTTCTAGCAGGGTTTAGGGTTTGGGTTTTAGGCTTTAGGGTTTAGGGTTTACGGTGGGACACCTGACAGCATGGTTCGTATACTGGAAAAGAGACGAGACACCGGTAACGACACTGGCCCCCCTATAGTGCCCCCCTATTACAACCCCTATTAAGGACTGTTGGTATGAGGGGGAACCTCTCAACCCTAAACCCTAAAAAATGTTAATAGTAAAGGCACATTTGATCTGGTTTTTAGGGTGCAAGGGTTTCCCCTTGCCCGCCCTTCCCCCCCTTCTCCCAGCAACCAACCCCAGCAACGCCCAAACCCCGCAAAACCTGAACCGTTCAACTTTGGGCGTAGGGTTTAGGGTTATAGGGTTGCATGACTAAGGGCTGTACACAGCCTTGCACCTGGCTCCATGCAGCCGTGCACTCAGCCCGATTGGGGGTTTTGGGTTATTCGGTATTTAGTTTGGGGTTTAGGGTGTTTAGTAGTAGTGGGTTTATGGCTTTGGGGCCAAGCAACGATGTCTTTCGACTTGCAAAGGCTTGTTTTGGACCAGAAAATTCTCCAGGGAATCATGCCATAGGGTTTTGCAGCTGAAGGTCCGGCAGGACGCATCAAGATAATCAGATATGCTCACAACAGATATATGCTTAAGTTCGACCGCGAATGCAGCTTGAGAAAGAGCAAGAGACTTTGAGCTGGGCAAACTCTCTCGCGTGCGAGGCCGAACGACGGCCACAGGCCGACACCTCAGCCAGCGCACCCGTGAGGAACTTCCACCGTTCTGCCGTGGCTCGCCCCCAGCTTGCCCGAAGGCCTCACGCTGTTTCCACATCGAGGGAGCCGGCCTCCGAGCTACCCCCCAGCATGTGGGACGGAGGGTTCAGGGTTTAGGGTTTAGGGTTTAGGGTGTAGGGTGTAGGGTTTAGGGTTTAGGGTTTAGGGTGTAGGGTTTACATAGGAATCTAGGACATTCGGTTTACACTGGGAGCATGCGCTGTGGCCTCCGAACCAAGTCCTTAATCGTAGTCGTAAACCGCTAGGCGAGCCCACAGTTGCAGAGGACCAAAGTTGTAAGTTGAAGCAACTTCGCGCAAAGACCGAGGGCCATTCATAGCCTCGCGCCTGGTTCTGTGCGGCCTGGAACCTACCGTAGTAGTGGGTTGTGCAGGGTTCAAGCTGAAGCCGCTGAAGCCTATCCATGATTCACTGAAGGTGTTCTGGGTAACGAGATCACAGTTGACTCAACGCATATATATATATATATACACGTGATTACGCGGTGCTGCCAATCCAGCTAGAGCAGCTCAGCGATATTGATACTGTCTGCAGCACCACATGTGGTCTCTCAGAAGCTCATATGAGTTATCCCACCATCCTAGTCTTAGCCGATCTGCTGGCACAAAACCTGGCTGGTACGTGTCAGATGCCGCCCCCTAACTTTTTGCTTTTCGAAGACAACTCGACATTGCTTGCGCCGGTTTTGTAGCTTGGTAGCGACAGGGAGCGTCATGTTAGTCCGTATGGTCTGCCGGAAATGCCACTGCCACATTGCCCTCAACAACGCGGAAGAAAAGGGAGCAATAGAGAATTTGGAGAAGAGAACGAGAAAGAGAGAGAGAGAGAGAGAGAGAGAGTGAGAGAGAGAGAGAGAGACAGAGAGCGAGCGAGCCAGAGAGGGAGAGAGAGATTCTTCAAAACGGAGATATACGGTAGAAGAGAATATATAAAATTCTGAGGCAGAGCGCCGGGGACTGGCCGACGCCTCAGCCAGTGCCGGCAGAGATTTCCAGGCGGGCTGCAATGTTGCGTGCCCTGAGTCCGGCGATGAATCCAGTGAAGAAACTTCCACCACATACTGTCGGGGCTCTCCAGAGTTGCCCGAAGGCCACACGCTGTGTCCGCGTCGAGGGAGCCGGCCTCCCAGCATTCAATCTCGCAGTAGATCCCGTTTGGATGTCTGGCTGCGCAACCGCTGGGAGCTTTAGCAGTTGCAAGACCCCCTTGCAGTTACACTGTATGCGCTGCACTTGCACAGGCCCCCGCATGATTTCCCGAATCGTAATCCGAAAGACGCGCCCACGGTTGCAGAGGACCAAAGTTGAAAGTTGAAGCAACTTCACGCAAAGACCGAGGGCCATTCACAGCCTCGCGCCTGGTGCTGTGCGGCCTGGAACCTACTATAGCAGTCTTGCTCCCTTGACTCAAGCTGAAGCCGTTGAAGCCTATCCATGATTCACTGAAGAGAGAGAGAGAGAGAGAGAGACAGACAGAGAGAGAGAGAGAGAGAGAGAGAGCGAGCGAGCAAGCGAGGGAGGGAGGGAGGGAGAGAGAGACTCTTCAAAACAGAGAAAGACGGTAGAAGAGAATTTCTAGAATTCTGAGGCAGAGCGCCGGGGACTGGCCAACGCCTCAGCCAGCCCCACCAGAGAAGCCCAGGCGGGCTGCAATTCTGCGTGCCCTGAGCCAGGCGATGAATCCAGTGAAGAAACTTTCACCAAACTTGCGGGGCTCTCCAGAGTTGCCCGAAGGCCACACGCTGTTTCCACGTCGAGGGAGCCGGGCCCCCAGCCACCCCTAGCCTGTGGGACGGACATCGGCAGTAGCAGAGACATATTTCGGAAAGTCTCACTCTCGCAACACATCCTGTTTGGATGTCTGGCCGCGCAACCGCTGGGAGCTTTAGCAGTTGCAAGACCCGCTTGGGTTTTCACTGTGAGCATGCACTGCACTTACACAGCCCCCCGAACGTTTTCCCGAATCGTAAGTTGCAGAGGACCAAAGTTGAAAGTTGAAGCATCACGCAAAGACCGCGGGCCATTCACAGCCTCGCGCCTGGTTCTGTGCGGCCTGGAACCTACTGTAGCAGTCGTGTCGCACTGGATTCAAGCTGAAGCCGCTGAAGCCTATCCATGATGTATTGAAGGTGTTCTTGGTAACGAGATCACAGTTGACTCAACGCATGTGCACGTGCTTATACCGTGCTACCAACCCAGCTAGAGCATTTCAGTGGTATTTATACTGTCCGCTGCACCACACGTGGTCTCAGAATCTCATAACCATCCCAGTCTTAGCCTATCTGCTGGCACAGCACCTGGCTGGTACGTGTTAGATGCCCCCACCTAACTTCTTGCTTTTGTGAAGACAGCTCGACGTAGCTTGCACCGGTTTCGTTTTGTGAAAGAGAGTGTCACTTTGGACGCGAGGGTGCCAATCATCTGGCATCGTAGCTCATGGAATTGCCACCGACAATGGGGAGAGGGAGTGAGGGCGAGAGCGAGGGAGGAAAGAAGACAATGCTGAGGCAGAGCGCCGGTGACTGGCCGACGCCTCAGCCAGCGCCGCCAGGGCCGCCAGGGCCGCCAGGGCCGCCAGAGATTTCCAGGCGGGCTGCAATTCTGCGTGCCCTGAGCCAGGCGATGAATCCAGTGAAGAAACTTTCACCAAACTTGCGGGGCTCTCCAGAGTTGCCCGAAGGCCACACGCTGTTTCCACGTCGAGGGAGCCGGCCCCCCAGCCACCCCTAGCCTGCGGGACGGACATCGGCAGTAGCAGAGACATATTTCGGAAAGTCTCACTCTCGCAACACATCCCGTTTGGATGTCTGGCGGCGCAACCGCTGGGAGCTTTAGCAGTTGCAAGGCCGCTTGAGTTTTCACTGTGAGCATGCACTGCACTTACACAGCCCCCCGAACGTTTTTCCGAATCGCAATCCGAAAGACACGGCCCACGGTTGCAGAGGACCAAAGTTGAAAGTTGAAGCATCACGCAAAGACCGAGGGCCATTCACAGCCTCGCGCCTGGTTCTGTGCGGCCTGGAACCTACTGTAGCAGTCGTGTCGCACTGGATTCAAGCTGAAGCCGCTGAAGCCTATCCATGATGTATTGAAGGTGTTCTTGGTAACGAGATCACCGTTGACTCAACGCATGTGCACGTGCTTATACCGTAACTTCTTGCTTTTCGAAGACAGCTCGACGTAGCTTGCACCGGTTTCGTTTGTGAAAGAGAGTGTCACTTTGGACGCGTGGGTGCCACTCATCTGGCATCGTAGCTCATGGAATTGCCACCGACGATGCGGAGAGGGAGTGAGGGCGAGAGCGAGGGAGGAAAGAAGACAATGCTGAGGCAGAGCGCCGGTGACTGGCCGACGCCTCAGCCAGCGCCGCCAGGGCCGCCAGGGCCGCCAGAGATTTCCAGGCGAGCTGCAATTCTGCGTGCCCTGAGCCAGGCGATGAATCCAGTGAAGAAACTTTCACCAAACTTGCGGGGCTCTCCAGAGTTGCCCGAAGGCCACACGCTGTTTCCACGTCGAGGGAGCCGGGCCCCCAGCCACCCCTAGCCTGTGGGACGGACATCGGCAGTAGCAGAGACATATTTCGGAAAGTCTCACTCTCGCAACACATCCCGTTTGGATGTCTGGCTGCGCAACCGCTGGGAGCTTTAGCAGTTGCAAGACCCGCTTGGATTTTCACTGTGAGCATGCACTGCACTTACACAGCCCCCCGAACGTTTTCCCGAATCGCATCCGAAAGACACGGCCCACGGTTGCAGAGGACCAAAGTTGAAAGTTGAAGCATCACGCAAAGACCGAGGGCCATTCACAGCCTCGCGCCTGGTTCTGTGCGGCCTGGAACCTACTGTAGCAGTCGTGTCGCACTGGATTCAAGCTGAAGCCGCTGAAGCCTATCCATGATGTATTGAAGGTGTTCTTGGTAACGAGATCACAGTTGCCTCAACGCATGTGCACGTGCTTATACCGTGCTGCCAACCCAGCTAGAGCATTTCAGTGGTATTTATACTGTCCTCTGCACCACACGTGGTCTCAGAATCTCATAACCATCCCAGTCTTAGCCTATCTGCTGGCACAGCACCTGGCTGGTACGTGTTAGATGCCCCCACCTAACTTCTTGCTTTTGTGAAGACAGCTCGACGTAGCTTGCACCGGTTTCGTTTTGTGAAAGAGAGTGTCACTTTGGACGCGTGGGTGCCAATCATCTGGCATCGTAGCTCATGGAATTGCCACCGACGATGGGGAGAGGGAGCGAGGGCGAGAGCGAGGGAGGAAAGAAGACAATGCTGAGGCAGAGCGCCGGTGACTGGCCGACGCCTCAGCCAGCGCCGCCAGGGCCGCCAGGGCCGCCAGGGCCGCCAGAGATTTCCAGGCGGGCTGCAATTCTGCGTGCCCTGAGCCAGGCGATGAATCCAGTGAAGAAACTTTCACCAAACTTGCGGGGCTCTCCAGAGTTGCCCGAAGGCCACACGCTGTTTCCACGTCGAGGGAGCCAGCCCCCCAGCCACCCCTAGCCTGTGGGACGGACATCGGCAGTAGCAGAGACATATTTCGGAAAGTCTCACTCTCGCAACACATCCCGTTTGGATGTCTGGCTGCGCAACCGCTGGGAGCTTTAGCAGTTGCAAGACCCGCTTGGATTTTCACTGTGAGCATGCACTGCACTTACACAGCCCCCCGAACGTTTTCCCGAATCGCGATCCGAAAGACACGGCCCACGGTTGCAGAGGACCAAAGTTGAAAGTTGAAGCATCACGCAAAGACCGAGGGCCATTCACAGCCTCGCGCCTGGTTCTGTGCGGCCTGGAACCTACTGTAGCAGTCGTGTCGCACTGGATTCAAGCTGAAGCCGCTGAAGCCTATCCATGATGTATTGAAGGTGTTCTTGGTAACGAGATCACAGTTGACTCAACGCATGTGCACGTGCTTATACCGTGCTGCCAACCCAGCTAGAGCATTTCAGTGGTATTTATACTGTCCTCTGCACCACACGTGGTCTCAGAATCTCATAACCATCCCAGTCTTAGCCTATCTGCTGGCACAGCACCTGGCTGGTACGTGTTAGATGCCCCCACCTAACTTCTTGCTGTTGTGAAGACAGCTCGACGTAGCTTGCACCGGTTTCGTTTTGTGAAAGAGAGTGTCACTTTGGACGCGTGGGTGCCAATCATCTGGCATCGTAGCTCATGGAATTGCCACCGACGATGCGGAGAGGGAGTGAGGGCGAGAGCGAGGGAGGAAAGAAGACAATGCTGAGGCAGAGCGCCGGTGACTGGCCGACGCCTCAGCCAGCGCCGCCAGGGCCGCCAGGGCCGCCAGGGCCGCCAGAGATTTCCAGGCGGGCTGCAATTCTGCGTGCCCTGAGCCAGGCGATGAATCCAGTGAAGAAACTTTCACCAAACTTGCGGGGCTCTCCAGAGTTGCCCGAAGGCCACACGCTGTTTCCACGTCGAGGGAGCCAGCCCCCCAGCCACCCCTAGCCTGTGGGACGGACATCGGCAGTAGCAGAGACATATTTCGGAAAGTCTCACTCTCGCAACACATCCCGTTTGGATGTCTGGCTGCGCAACCGCTGGGAGCTTTAGCAGTTGCAAGACCCGCTTGGATTTTCACTGTGAGCATGCACTGCACTTACACAGCCCCCCGAACGTTTTCCCGAATCGCAATCCGAAAGACACGGCCCACGGTTGCAGAGGACCAAAGTTGAAGCAACTTCACGCAAAGACCGAGGGCCATTCACAGCCTCGCGCCTGGTTCTGTGCGGCCCCGAACTCAGACAGTGCTTCTGCTCTGTGTTGGTCCCGAGCTATTTTGGGTTCACTGGCTTTTGTATAAACCTAAACCCTAGCCCTACACTCTAAATCCTAAACTGCCCTAACCTAAACTCTAAGCAGCTCGAGTGAACTTTTTGCCAGGTGCCTTAAAGGCTTAAAGTTCAGCCATGGCTTGCATGTTGCGGGTCAGCCTCACTTATGCGAACTTGTTTTTCCCCCACAGGCGTATCCCTGATATACCCCAAACAACCTCCAAACCTAAACCCTAAACCCTGAATCCTAAACCCAAAGTTCCTCGAAAGTAGGTCTCCAAGGTGCGTCTCCTTCAACCCTATATTATAGCCATGGCAGCCATGCCCAGAGTATCCCCGATTTGGGGGCTGTAAAGGGTTAAGGGTTTAGGGTTTAGATTTGTAGGGTTTAGGGTTTGGGGTTTAGGGTTTAGGGCTTAGGGTTTAGGGTTTAGGGGGTTCGGGGGTTTCCGAAGTTAGGGGGTACCTTCGTGGGGTCCCTTATTGTCAGGGGATCCTGCTACTTTGGGGGTCTATATTACGGGTCCCTTATTTTCGTAAACCCCCATTTAGGGCGTCGTAAGACATCCAGCCCCCTAAGCCTGAGTCAGCTTTGTCATAGCCGGGTCACATCTTACATGTTTACGGGTACTTAAAGCCAATCAGGAATGGACATGTAAATTCTTAATACTATCCTAGCCATGAACTAATTAGGTGAGGCAGTTGTCTTTTTTTTGCTCTTGGGCCTTCTATTTATGTCTGGAAGTTGGGCGCCAGGCTTGGACCTCAAAGTTTCGGGTTCGGGTTTAGGGCTTGTAGATATCCCTTGACTAGGCAGGTGGTAGCCTCAACTCCTCCCAAAAAGGGCCTTAGACCCCCCCAAAGGCCCCAAAACCCTAAAACCCCCAAAACCCCAAAACTACGAAAACCCTAGAACCCCAACCCACTAAAACCCTAGACACCCCAACCCACTAAAACCCTAAAGTTCGAAACGCTAAACTCTAAACCCTAAACCCAAACCCTACATCCCTAAACACTAAATCCGCAAACCCTAAACCCTACACCCCTAAAACCTGCTTGGGCCGAGGCCTGGTGACTTGAGCCCTCCTCCGCCTCCGCCGTGGCAGCCCGACTCTTCCAGGCAAGCTTCAGGCTTTAGTTTAGGGCTTAGGGTTTGGGGTTTGGGGTTTAGGGTTTGGGGTTTAGGGTTTAGGGTTTGGGGGGTAGGACTGAGGGCTTAGAGGTTTATGGCTCCGAAAGCCTCTATGCCTAAACACCTAAACCTTAAACCCTACAGATCCTAATAAACCCTAGCTTTGTATGCCGGTAGTTCTCTAATCCGGGTTTGGAGTTTAGGGTTTAGGGAGGACCCAACAAGGGAGCTTACGAACTACCCGCATTGTCGGTCTGTCCATCTTCTGCCCTCTTATCTACATGGGTGGTTGTCAAAATCATGATCCCTGTTGGGGTACCCTGCATACTAGGTGCCGTATTTTAGCAGGGATCCAAAAAGGGAGCATAGTTTTAACACCCACCCACAAACATAGACATACTATCAAAGCAACATGGAATGGATCCTTAGGGTTACAGAGAGCTGGGCAGCGAACGCATCCCTGTAGGAAGTTGACCCTCAAGATCCTTCGCTGCAGATCCTGTCCATGACAGGGCTTCACTAAAGTCCTAAAGCCTGAACACCCAAACCCTATAGAGCCACCCTAAAGTTTCAGCCTAAACCATAAACCTAAACCCTCAACCCTGAACCCTAAACCCTAAACCCTAAACCCTAAACCCCACACCCGCCACGGGCTCGTTTTCTTCGCTCGGCGCCCTGCTTTTCCAAGTCCAGAAGGAAGAACCCCAGAGCTCCAAGTCCAGATCAAGGCTCCCTGTAAACCTCCGGTTGAGAGTTTAGGGTTTAGGGTTCAGGGTTCAGGGTTTAGGGTTTAGGGTTAAGGGTTCTATCAGACCCCTCGATAACCTAGTGAAGCTGTATCCGTCGTACACTGCGCCATCGCAGCACCTGAAGCTGCATTCATGGATAGTTATAAGTCCGGCTGCAGGTGCCCCAAGTAAGGTTCCAACCGGGTTATAACGCATAGTTGCCCAGGCATAGCTACCCATGGCCCCAAACCCTACACCCTACACCTTACACCCTAAACCCTAAACCCTCAACCCTAACCTCAAGCCCCATACCCCAAGCCCTGAACCCCACACCCCGCAGGCCCTAACAAGAGTATGGATCCCAGCAGGTTGCGGAGCAGCCCCGCGGGACCGGCACCTGGCACGGAGGTCCTGGCACTCAGGGGGCTCGCGGGTGAAACCTGGAGGTTCATGGGCTGTTCAAAAACCTACAAGTTGCTCAACCCCCCCCCCTAAAAAAAAAGTATAACAAGTATTCTTCCTTGTAAGGGTACTGTAAGGGTTATTTTGTTGTCATTTTTTTTCATTTTTTTTTTTTTTTTGTGGGGGGGGGGGGGGGTTCTGAAGCAAATAGTAGATAAAGTGGGATAACTATAGTGACAAGCCTACCCGACGGCTGTCTAAGGACTTGTTTTTTGTGGGGGCCCTTAACGGCCTTCTCATATCAGGTCTTTGGTGCTACTTTGAGCCTAATTAGGTCTTAGGCGCATACTGAGTATAGGGTATCACAGCCGCCTCGTCCGCCCTAGGGATGATATAGTTTCTGGACTACCAAGTAAGCCCCCTGCTTGCTTCTCTCCACGTCCACGACATCCGGGGGTACTTGTCACTGTGGTTTGCCGAAACCCTAAACCTTAAACCCTATAACCCCTAAAGCTTAAACCCCAAGCCCCAAACCCTAAACCCTAAGCCCTAAGCCCTAAGCCCTAAACCATAATCCCTAAACCCTAACCCTATGAATAGTCAGGGTCGTGGGGGAACGAAAATCAGTTGGTCCTCGAGCCTTACGCCTCCTGAAGGGAGCCTGACAAGCACGTGGCATCCCCCAAGTCGCGCTGTGGGGGGTTTAGGGTTTAGGGTTTGGGGTTTAGGGTTTTGGGTTTGGGGTTTAGGGTTTGGGGTTTAGCGTTTAGGGTTTTCATAGGGTTTTGTTCAGGGTTTCCCCACTACCCCCCTGAAAACCACCCCCCCCCCCCTTCCTCCCCCCTTTCTAACCTTAATTAGGCGCGGTTTTACCCCTTTCGGACCCTAAGCCACTTTTCACCGTTACGGCCCGTCCTGGCTCAAGCACTGCCCTATCCCTCCGATTGGCTTGCGCAGAACTACCAAGCTTGCAACAAAGGGTTTAGGGTTTAAGGGTTTGGGGCTTCGGGTTTGAGCCATACCTAGAGCAGCCTTTGAACCTTACACCCTTAAAACAAGGACATGTGCTCAAACAGCTTGGGGATGTTTGCACTCTTTTGATACGGCATAAGGTTGCTCCAGAGGTAACCCTAGGCCTGCAACCCAACACCCTAGACCTCTGAACTTCACACTCCATGTAGGCCCTATGCCCCCTGAACCCCAAACCCTAAACCCTAAACCCTTAACGCTAAACCCTAAACCCTAAACTTAAACCCTAAACCCCAAACCCCAAACCCCAAACCCTAAACCCTAACCCTAAACCCTAAACCCTAAACCCTAAACCCTAAACCCTAAACCCCACGCCTTTAACCAGCGCGCCATGCGTCGCCTGATTGGCATCCTCCGGCTCACGTGGGCCGTGACTCCCTGGACCGGGCACCCATGGGACAGGCCCGGGCGAGACTTTAGGGTTTAGGGTTTAGGATGTGGGGTTTAGGGTTTAGGGCTAGGGTTTAGGATTTGGGGCTTAAGTTTGAGAAAACACTCGGTAATTGCCCAATCGCCTATAATACGCCTGGTTCTTAGTGCGGAATACGGGAATTACGGCCCTTGTATACTATACGTAGGGCCCAATTCCCTACTAAGAACCAGCCAGTTACTGTTAGCCAACAAGTATGGTGCTTTGGGGTATTCCCCCTTATACCCAAAGTCCTTAACCGGGATTACAATAGGGGGGGGGGGGTACTATAATCCCTATTGAGGGCTGTTAGTATATGAGGAACATCCGAAATGGTGCTTTCAAAGTGCAAGTTAAATCCTGAACCCTAAGCCCTAAGCTCTGTGCATACGCTGAAGGCCATTTAGGGCTTCGGGCTTTGCGCAGTTTGTCGGTGATTCTTTCGGGTTCTTGCTTTGAGGGTGCAAGGATCCCTTTTAAATCTCGTGAAGTCAAAAGGCTTTAGGGTTTAGGGTTTAGGGATTAAAGGCTCCCGTCTTTTTCTACCGGGGAACCCAGCCAGGGTCTTCAGAGATTTCAGGGTTTAGGGTTTAGGGTAGAAAACCTTTTTTGTAATGCAAACTACAGGTTTTTCCATCATGAGTGCGCACTGGACTCTCTGGGTGTGAAGACCTTCTTGCGCCCCAGCCCTCCCGCCCGCCCCCATGAAAGCAAGGATGCTTTTAAAGCTTGCAGTCCTGATCCCTTCTTACTCCCACTGCCCATCAAATTTCTCTAGATTTGAACACCTGGAAACCTAGCCCTTTTTCTCAAGTTCTCAAAACTTTTTTTCCTGGGCTCTGCCCGGGGGGGGGAGGCAAAGGGTAAATCCTAAGCCCCCAAGCCTCAAGCGCTGGAAAGGAATGGACAAGAGGCAGCGGCGGCCATGAGGCGAAGGGTTCTACCCTAGACCCTTAACCCCAAACCCTAAACCTCTGTGGATTGTTCACACGTTGATAAGAAGCGGGGACGAGGTTACCGAAAGACCCCCCCATAAAAGCTCCAATTGCCTTTTCAGAGCCAGCAAGGCAGAAAGCTTGTGCTTCAAAGTTTGGGGTTGTGCCCCACCCCCCCCCCCCCCCCCCCCCCCCGGGGCGGCCAGATTCCTGTACCCGGCAATCGGCAAAGTCAAGGGGGGTCCAGGTTGGGTTCTGCCCGGGTCTTGGGGTATAGGGTTCAGGGCTAGGGTTTAGGGTTTAGGGCAACCGGCTCGGTACAGGCACGGTGGAGAGTAAGAAGCCCCCCCCCCTTGCTAGGAGGATTGTGGGGTATAGAACCCTAAACCCTAAATTTAAACAGCCGGGATGGGCGGTGGGCCTACTAAGCTACGCGAGCGCGCGATAGGGAGTGCAGCCCTAAACCTCAAAAAGTCGGGCGTGTGTCCACTGGTCTCAACCCTGAGCCCTAAGCCCTGTAAACCCAAAACCCTAAATCTTGAACCCCCATAAGCCCTAAACTCGAAACCCTATAAGCCCTAAAACCTATAAGCCCTAAACCGTAAACTTTACACGGCGCTTTAGGGTTGCGGGGGTTGGGGAGGAGCGGGTTCGTCATCCTCGACCTGGGTGAGAACTCCGCCACCACCTTGCAATTAATGCTTGCTGCGGGTGTAGAGTTTAGGGTTCCGGGTTTAGGGTTTTTGGGCTTCAGGGTTTAGGGCTCTGGGGGTTTAGGGTTTCGGGTTTATATAAGAATCAAATATATATATATATATATATAGGCTCACACCCCCCCCCCCCCCCCCATGACCTACCGTGAGGCCGTGTCGGAGTAAGAAATCCATACTTAGTCAGAGGCATGAACTTAATAAGATCCCTATTAATTGAACGAAAACTCTATGAAAATTGATACGAACCCTGTTAAAATTAATAAGGCTCTTATTGAAGTTAATAGGAATCTTATTGAATTAATAAAAATTATGACTTGGAATCATATTTGAGTCAGAGGAACTCTTTATCAAACGTCATGGGAATGTTATTAAAATGTAGAAAAATGATAGGGCCCCCTATGAAGAATAGTAGGGAGCCTGTGAACATGAAAAGGGACCCTTTTTGAATTCACGGGAATGTGGGAATTCCATTAAGTCTAAATAGGAATCCTATTAATATCTCTCTTAATCTTGTTATGATGAATTAGAATCCTATTCAATTTTAATAGGAACCCCACTAAAATTCATAAGAACCCTTTTGCAAATTAAGAGGAATCTTTTACATGAAGAGGGTCCTACCATCAATAGAATTTATAAGCAACACCATTAAAAATCATAAGAACCCTATTGCAATTTAATCGGAATCCTTTGAAAGCGAATAGGGATCCTACTAAATTAATAAGAAATAATAGGAATCCTATAAAACTAAATATGAAAATTCATAAGAATATTATGAAATGGTAGAGGAGTCCTATTAAGATGGTTAGGAACCCTTTGACGTTTATCGGAATTTATTCGGAACCCCAGTAAAATTCATAAGAACCCTATTACGAATTGATAGGAATCCTTTTAAATGAAGAGGAATCCTACTAAAATCACTAGGAACCAATAGGAATCCTACACAATTCAATGTGGTTCCTTTTCAAAATTTCTTGGCTTCCTATTAGACTTAATGTGATTCCTATTAGAACTGATAGGACTAGGAATGCTATTCAAATTTCTAAGAATACCATTCAAATTACTTGGAGACGCACTAAAATGAATAGGCACCAATATGAATCTTAAAAAAGATTGTTAATTCCAGAGGAACCCTATTGCAATCAAAAGAACCACTTTAAAATGATTAAGAACCTTGTTGAAATGCATAAGAACCCTATTGAAAAGTACTAGGAACCCTCTGATGTTGAATAAGAAACCTCTGACAGTTCATAAGAATATAAGTAACATGAAAAGAAGTCCTATAAAGATGGTTCCTTTTACATTAATATAAAGATGGTTCTTTTTACATTAATAGGAATAGGAATGCTATTGCTGAGATGAAACTAAGACTGACCAAAACCAACGAGCCTCCAAGCATGCTGACACGTCCTGCTTCGAACCAAAACCGTCCACTGGACAGCTACATGTAGAGCTGAACGGTTCTGGCCCGAGAGAGAGGTACGAGGCAAAACCAAAAAACCAAAAAAAGATCATCTTTTTTGGAGAATGGGGAGGGGATGTTGAAAAAGATAATTTTTTTGGTTTTGCCTCGTAAAAAGATGGTTTTTCATAGAAAAACCAACTTTCCCTCGTAAACAGATGGTTTTCCTTAAGAACACCAAGCCAAAACCATCTTTTTACGAGGGAAAAGTTGGTTGTTGACCCCAAAACCATCTTTTACGAGGCAAAACCAAAAAAAACAGCTGTTTTAGAGAATGGGGTGTGGATTTTGAAAAAGATGTTTTTTTTGTTTTACATTGTAAAAAGATGGTTTTTCATGGAAAATCCATTTAAAAAGATGGTTTTGGAGCCAAAAACCAACTTTTTCCCTCGTAAAAAGATGGTTTTCCTGAGGCAGACCAGACCAAAACCATCTTTTTACGTGGGAAAAGTTGATTTTTCTATGGAAACCATCTTTTTACGAGGCAACACCAAAAAAACCATCTTTATCAAAATTCCCCCATTCTTAAAAAAGATTGTTTTTTTTTTGGTTTTTGTGGTTTTGCCTCGTAAAAGATGGTTTTGGAGCCAAAAACCAACGTTTACCTCGCAAAACGATGGTTTTCCTGAGGCAGACCAGACCAAAACCATCTTTTTTACGAGGGAAAAGTGGGTTTTCCTATGAAAAACAATCTTTTTACGAGGCAAAACCAACAAAAAATCTTGTTCAACATCCCCTCCCCACTCTCGAAAAAAGGTGTGTTTTTTTTTTTGCCTCGTAAAAGATGGTTTTGGAGCCAAAAACCAACTTTTACCTCGCAAAAAGATGGTTTTCCTGAGGCAGACCAGGCCAAAACCATTTTTTTTCCAGGGAAAAGTTGGTTTTTCTATGAAAAACCATCTTTTTACGAGGCAAAATTTAAAAAAAAAAACGCAATCTTTTTCAACATCCCCTCCCCATTCTCTTAAAAAGTTGTTTTTTTTGGTTTTTTGGTCTCGCCCGTCTTGGCGTCCAGTCCTGTGGTCCGTGTGGGGTCTGTTTTGTCGAGAGACAGCCACTGAGAGTAGCAAAGAACGGCATAGGGCACGAGCGGGTTTTAAACGGTATTTACGAGGGAAACAGATCTGGGTAGGTCATGGTGGTTCCTTTACTTCATGGTTTTGTGGAGAAGGCAGCATTTTGGGGGCCTGGGGCTGCAACAACACTGTACTGTCCCAAAAAGTTAAGCATAAACAAGCAAAAATGCTGTACTGTCCCAAAAAAAGCCCCAAAGAAGCAACAATCTTTCGGAACGTGTGCATCAGGCTCAGCCTTGACATCTTCCTAAAGAGCACGTATCTGCGCTTCATTGTGTGGTGCTCGAGCCATGGAAAACGAGGAACCGGAAGCAGAGCCACCCGCGGAGGGGGAGCCGGAGGAAGAACCACCCAGGTCACCCACGATCCTTGAGCGCCGCTTTGGAGCTCCACCTCTTCCATGGGGCTTTCGTCGTTTCCTTTACCCTAACCCAACCCAACCTGAGCAAAGCTTCGCAATTTAACACTTCTTCAGTCTAGAGCAACTAAGTTGTCCATGAACTGGGTGGTTTTCCTGAACCTCGGCAACCACACCCTGAGCCAGTGTTGTCTGCCACTTGGTAGCATTGACATGCATTGACATCGGAAGCGAGTTCTGATGTCAAGTTTCAGTTCATGCCAGGAGGATGAGGTGGAGTCGTCAGACGAGAGTGAGGTCGAGTGGCCGCCAGACTTTCTGTTGATTGACGCAGCGGCACCTGCGTAAGACATCATAAAAGGTTCGCGAGTCACGCGTGCTGCATTCATGTCTGATGTTGCTGCCCAATTCTTCGGCGCTAGTGAGTTGAGGGTTTAGGGCTGGGGGTTCGAGGTTTTGCTTCAACATTTATGTTGGTTAACTTGTGCTTAGTTAGCTTCGTGTGAGACAAATCATGTCCACCCTATTTTTTTGAAAATGGGACGCTGTGGGAGTGCACTTTTTCCGCAAAAAACACATGCAAATCCTAAAAACAACCTAAAAACACACGAAAAGCGTGAAACAAAAACAAAAAACACACACACAACAAATCCCCACAAAAACCAAAAATAAAAGAACCAAGAAAAAAAAGAAAACAATCCTGAGGGACTCTGTTGGGGAGCCGAACCCCTGGGAAGAGTCTCTCAGGATTGTTTTTGTTTGTGTTTTTTGGTTTTTTTGGGGGTTCTTGTGTAAGAAAACCAAAAAACCAAAAAAAACCAAAAAAAAACCAAAAAAACCAAAAAAACCAAAAAAACCAATCCTGAGGGACTCTTTTGGGGAGCCGGACCCCTGGGAAGAGTCTCGCAGGATTGGTTTTTTTGGTTTTTTTGGTTTTTTTGGTTTTCTTGGTTTTTTTGGTTTTTGGAGGATTTTTGTGCAAGAAAACCAACAAAAAAAACAATCCTGAGGGACTCTGTTGGGGAGCCGGACCCCTGGGAAAAGTCTCTCAGGATTGTTTTTGTTTGTGTTTTTTGGTTTTT
Source organism: Symbiodinium natans (assembly GCA_905221605.1). Taxonomy (NCBI): domain Eukaryota; class Dinophyceae; order Suessiales; family Symbiodiniaceae; genus Symbiodinium; species Symbiodinium natans. Next base: position 640,064 of record CAJNDS010000691.1, read on the forward strand.
TGGGGGTTCTTGTGTAAGAAAACCAAAAAACCAAAAAAAACCAAAAAAAACCAAAAAAAACAAAAAAACCAAAAAAACCAAAAAAACCAATCCTGAGGGACTCTTTTGGGGAGCCGGACCCCTGGGAAGAGTCTCGCAGGATTGGTTTTTTGGGTTTTTTTGGTTTTTTTGGTTTTCTTGGTTTTTTTGGTTTTTGGAGGATTTTTGTGCAAGAAAACCAACAAAAAAAACAATCCTGAGGGACTCTGTTGGGGAGCCGGACCCCTGGGAAGAGTCTCTCAGGATTGTTTTTTTTTTTTGGTTTTTTTGGTTTTTTTGGTTTTTGGAGGATTTTTGTGTATTATTGGAGATGTTTCTGTATCATTTCCTTTTGTACGGTTTTTCGGTATCTTCTGAAGGGTGTTTTTTGGGCCTTCTTTAGGTTCTTTGGTGTTATTTCCTTTTTGTACTTTTTTTTGTTTGTACAGTTGTTTCTGTTATTTGTGTTGTGTGTGTTGTTTATTTCTGAGTGCCCTTTTGTACGTGACAAACGCGCTAACATGGACAATCAAGCACACCGCATTACCAAAAAAAATCGAATCCAGCAGAATCTCGAGAGTACCAAAACTTCCATATAGTCAATCACGGCCCAATACGCAAGACATGACATCTATCCTGAAAAACTATACCTTAGCTAGGATATTTCAAGCAATCATCCCCCAATAAGCAAAACCTAATATCTATACTAAACACTGTACCTTAGCAACATATTTTAAGACATCACGCCCTAAGGCTCCTACCAATTTAATACGGTTCCTATCAATTTAAACAGCGGTCTTATTCATGTTACTGGGATTCGCAAAGGTATAGTTCTTGTTAAAGGATCCTATTGTTTTTCAGGTCTATTGGTTCCTATTCATTTTAGTAAGATTCATTCTCGTCCTAATAGGATTCCTGCGAATTATAACCCGGTTCTTTTTGATTTGTCAAGGGTTCCTATTCATTTTAATAGGCTTCCTTCCTATTACCTGTTTTCCGGTTCCGATAATTTAATAGAGGATTCCTATTTATTTTCATAGGACTCCAATAAAGTTTCATAGGGCTCCTAATTACTTTAAAAAGGCCCCTACTCATGTAATAAGATTCCTATCCTTTTGTTGTCAGATTCTTATTCATGCTAATGGGATTCGTTTTAATATTAATAAGGATCTCATTCACTTTAAAGGGGTTCCTATCGATTTAGGCTCATGTTCATTTTCGTAGGATTCTTATTATTTTTCTAGGGGTTCACATTTCTTATAGGGGTCCGATTGGTTCGTGTTAATTGTAGTAGGGTTCCTCTTCAGTTTAACAGGGTTCTTATTAATTCTACGAGGATTCTCCTTAATTTTGAGGGGCCTCCAATTCATATTCAGAGGCTTCCTATTGACTTTACGGCGCCGATTAATTTAAAATAGGGTTCCTATGGATTTAAATGGAGGATTCCTATTGTTGTTTCTAATAAAGTTGGCCCGTTTGTTTAGAAAACGGGGACAGTAACTCAGGTCAGGACATACACTGTATCGCTGCTTTGTGTTGGCGTACTTGCATGTTATGCATGTCTCGTGATTTTGTTTATGTACAATACGGGTATGTTGCGAGAGTGTTTTAAAATGTCTTTCAATAAATGGAAAAAAGTGCACTCCCACAGCGTCCCGGTCTCATTTTTTTTTAGCACAACGCGCCTTCTACTGGCCATTGAAGATTTAAGGAGCGTGCAATCAAGTAAGTTCATTGTTTATGCAACGTGTCTTCTACTGGCTTCTCTCTCAGTCTGTCTTTGTCTCTTTCCCTGTTTCTCTTTGCTTGTCTTTCTTTCTCTCTTACTCACTTTCTGGCTTTCTCTGTCTCTGTCTCTCTTTCTCTTTCTCTTTCTCTTTCTATTTCTCTGTCTTTCTCTCTTTCGCTCTTTCCGAAGCATCTGAAACCTTGACGGGTTTTTTTTTGGTTTGAGGTTTAGAGTTTAGCAGGGCTTGAGGTTCCGGATTTAATCGTTTAGGATGGCTTACGTTTTAGGATTTCGTGTGTAGAGTTTAATGTTTAATGTTTAGGGTTTAGTGTTTAGGGTGTAGCGTTTAAGTATTGAGGGTTCAGGGTTTAGTGATTAGGGTTTCTTTAGCGTTTAAGTGTTTAGGGTTTAGTGTTAAGTGTTTGGGGTTTTGTGCTTAGGGTTAAGTTTTCGCTTAGGTTTCAGGGTTTAGTGTTTTGTGTGTAGGGTTTAGTGTTAGGTTTAGGGTTTAGGGTTGTTTAGAAATTCGGGCTTGAGGTTCCGGATTTGTTGTTTAGGATTTGGGGTTCAGTGTTTAGGATTTAGGGTTTAGTGTTTAGGGTTTCGTGTGTAGGTTAGGGTGTCGTGTTTAAGTGTTTAGGGATAAGTGTTTAAATGTTTAGGGTTTAGTATGGTTTGTGCCAAGGGCTTAGGGTTAGGTTTTTAGGGTTCGTGCTCAGGGTTTAGTGTTTAGGGTTTAGTGTTAACGGGTTTCGGGTTTGGTTTTTTTGTAGGGTTTCGGACTAGGGGGACGTGGATAATATCTATCAAACACCCCTGGATTGCGTTGCTTTCTGGCCTGACTACTGAGGTTTTCAAAAAGAAAACGTAATTCGGCACCCAGGAAATCGCATTTACTCAATTTTGTCTCTCGAAATGAACGCATGTTTAAACAAAAACACATGGATTCCTTAAAAGGTTAGGGTGTTGGAGAAACTTAGATGATTTTCGTTAAAGCAATGTCAAAAAATAGTTTTATTTTTGCAAAAAAACGGATGGTGGCGATCCAGTTTGGTCCAGTTTCGGCCCGGTTTTGGTCCAGTTTCACGAAACTGGACCTACTGCCATCAAATGTTCAATATAAGTTTCAGTGGCAGATGACTCGCTAAACATGTCACCCGTCATTTCTTGAAGAAGCAACATTCACATTAAAAACACTACTATTTTTGTTGGGGATAGTATAACATAGCCTTATGCAGTCTAGTATAGTTTGTACTGCATGTTTCCGAGGACAAAGCATAAATTCAGACAAAGACGAAGACAGCAAAGCCATAGGTGTGGATCATGGGGGGGTGGGTGACCATGTATATATATACATATATAGCTTGCGTGTCTCCGCAGGTGGCCTGTCTCCGTTACAAAACACGCTGAGGCTCGCCCGCTGCGCACTTGGCAAGAGCCCTCCGCAATGGATCGCAGTGTGGCTCAACAAGCAGCAGTTGTCAAGACAGTGATTTAAGATCGGCAAAGGGATAAGGGTTCAAGTCCCGGTGCCGCCGGTGCCTCTGCAGGACGCATCATGTTCGCGCATGGGCTGGAGGCTGGAAGTTGTGCCTTCCCAAGTCAAGCGTCGTGGCAAGCGAGGCGCTCTGACAAACAATGGTCATCGTGGACCACCTGTTTGTTCGCAAGGTTGTGGTGAAGAAGGAGCATGTGGAGGTCCAGGCACAGCTCCGCCGTTTCAAGCAAGCTCTCGGCGCAGACTCCCCACGTCGAGATCTCAGATCCCACGCCGCCGCCCTCTCCGACGGAGCCTGCAAATGTTTCACTAAACCTCACTTGGAGCCCTCGTCCGGAGCGCATTGGAACACAGACGTTGTTGGCAGGAAGACCGTTAGCCTTGTCAGGACAGACGGCTAGGCTGAGCCCAAGCCTTAAAGATAGGCGCATGGGAGGGGGGACCCAGAGACATATATATATATATATATATGGCGGTGAGTTTTTTTTCCGGGCTTGTAACAGGCACCGGGGGGTCCCTCCGCGACAAAGGTTTGTAACAGACCTGCCGTGTCCGCGACAACCCTCCCCGCGACAAGGCTACAACCCCCCCCCCCCCGACAAGACAGCAATACCATTGATCTCATTGCCAATCTCGATGCGACCTTGATGCGTGTCTGCAGCAACTTTCACTCTAAGTCCGCGACAAGGCCTGCGACAGGGCGCGACATACCCGACAACCCGCGCGACTGCTCGAGCCAGCAGGTGCCCATCCGTAGGACAACCTTGAACGAGAAGCCCAGGGTTTATATTTACAGGGTTCAGGCTTTAATGGCTCTCCGGTAAAATCCCTGCGGTCCCTAAACCCTTCATCCGAAACCCCAACCCTAAACCTAAACCCTTTACCCTTAAGCCTTACAAAACCCAACTAAGAAAATTGGGTTCAAAGTAGCGGCGCGACAAAGGTACTGCCCGCGACAAGGCTTGTAACAGAGGGACGGGGGACCCCCCGCGACAACCCGAATTTTGACCCACTGCCATATATATATATACATATATATATATATACCTACACATATACACATACATATACATGTACATATACATTACATACACATATACATTACATATACATATACATATATATGTATAGCAAACTTTGGGGCCCAGGTACATGAAGCAGGGCCTTTAGTGCGAGGATCGCAACAGGACCTACCCCCCCCCCCCCCCCCTTCATAGATGCACCCACCAGTACTCCAAAGCCTATCTACACCCACTAAACCAGAACCCCTAGTTCCCTAAACCCCGAACCCCTTTTCCCCGCCCCGTAAACCCCCCAAAGAACCCGAAGAAGCCAGGGCTGCATGTCCCTGAAAGAAGCTTCATGAAGCTGTAAGCTGGGCAGTGAACAGAGGTTGTAAAGTTCAGGGCCTAGTATTTAGGGTTTAGGGCTCTAGGTTTGGGGTTCAAGGCTCAGGGTTGCAGTATACTTTCATGTAACGGCCCTGATCCCTAGGCCCTACACCCGGTGAGGCGACATTCGTCTAAGGGTAGTCTCATGGGCCCTTAGTATGGTCCCTTAACCCTTGTTAAGAGTTCCAATGTATTGGCCCTTGGGTTGTTACAGGGGGCATATAAAGGGGCACTTGAAAGAGACCATGAAATTCCCCTAACAACTCAGGGTGCGCTTGCCTTCCATGTCCATCATCTACTGACACTGATTCAATGGACTCCTCCCCCTTCCACCTATCCCTGAATCTTCCTGAACTCTGGTAGAGCCCCACGCTGAACCCCAAAGCCTACAACCTTAAACCCTAAACCCTAAACCCTAAAACCCTAAAGCCCCAAACCGCCAGGGTTTCTTGGCCCAACTCCTGCTGTAGGCTGCCTCGCACGTCTTTGCGATTCAAAACCGGTCGCTGAACTGCTCCAAGGGTACCCAGGACCTTCCCTAAACCCTAAACCCCAAACCCTAAACCCTAAACCGTCCAGTGATATTGGTTTACGGGGCTTTGGGATCAATAGGACAAGCTCAGTTTCATATTACGTTCAAGTTGTTCCCGGCAGCTGTGCCTTTTTGGGGGGTTCTCCAGAAATTGAAGCCCTGCACCCAATACCCTCAACCCCAAAAGCAGGGACCCTGATGGTTCTTGTGGGCACGCTTCTATAGACATCGTGTCGGATGACGCTGGGACTTCAGCCTTGTATCAAAGTGCTTCAATCTTCCCAGGGCAACTCTCACATAAAATCTTCCCAGAGAACTTGGCTCAACCTGTATCTGCTAACTATTTCCCTAAGAACGTTCGAAAACAACAGATAAAAACCTTGTATTGACCTTATATATATATATACGATATTTGGTGGATTCTGAAGCAAATAGTAGGTATGTCCATCTTCTTCCGGCAAGCATGGTGAAGGGCTTTCCACGGACTACGAACTGCATTGTTGATTGGCCCACAAAGGAAGCACGCTCGAAAGTGGCAAAATTCACATTGCGCGGCTTGGTGCCGCTGTCCTCGTAGGTGTCGTCGTTTTTTGACCCCCACATGTTTGTCCCGTGTCGCAGTCATGGGCAGGCACCGTGTTCGATCTTTCACGGACCCGCATCAGAACGACTGAAGTACGTGGTGTCTTGCGGCATTTCCCATAGTGACCGCACCATTGTCAATGCTTCGGTAGACAAGAAGGCGAGTTTCAGCTTCTCGAAGTTTTCGGCCCGGATCGTGCAGGGAGTTCCTTCGTCGGCTCACATGGTTGCTTCAGTTTAAACACACACATATATATTTATATATATCCGTGAATATCTCATGGCCTGCTCAGGTGATGGTGATGACTGACGACGAAGGTGGTGATGATGATGCTGATGATGAGAAGATTGAGGACGACGACGAAGACGAGGCCAGGAGGACGATGATGAAGTCGCCGACGACAACGATGATGATACTGCGCATGATTCACTGTCTCTGTTTCATGCCTTTGCAAAGGCCGAGCAAGGCTGCTGTCGGTCGGCCCCCCTAACCCCGAAACCCCTGCACAATCCCTGAACCCTGACCCCTAAACTAATCCCTAACCCCTATACACCCCAAAACCCGAAGCCCGAAAAAAACAACCCAAAGCCATCAATCCCTAGACCCCCAACCACGCACCGCTAAGCCCGTAAACCGCCTAAGACCTCAAAACCTCAGCCCCCAAACCCTAAAACCCTAAACCCTAAAACCCTAAACCCTAAACCCTCTGACTGCAGGAGCATGTGAATGTCTTGGCTTCCCATGGGCTCCACTGGGCGGTTCCCCCGTGCTGGCGATTCGGGGACAGGGCCTGCCACCTCGTTAGGGTTTAGGGTTCAGGGATGGCCCTGAAGACTCTCTGAAACATATTCCTAAACTTGATCGTCTTAAACCCAACGAGGTAAAAGTACAAATAGCCCCAGGGCCTACCTAGTGATTAAGGGTTAACCCGAACCCTAGACCCTAAACCCCTAAACCCTAAACCGTGGTTGCAGGCTTTGCCTTGCAGCCCTCAATTTGCTAGGGGTTTTAGGAGTCTGTGTCGGCATCCTGAAATCTTGGCCAGGCATGCGCCGACAAGCATCAAGAATGAACCCTAAACACTGAAACCAGGTTCAGGGTTCCGGGTTCGGGGTTCAGGGTTCAGGGTTTAGGATTGAGGGTGAAGCCTATCACCTGAACTCTAAACCCAAAGTCCATCTTGGTGGACAGCTGCCCTATACAAGTTGGTCTGCTGGGGTCTTACATGGTTTCGTATCCACAGAGCCCACTACCCCATTGGTTTGTTAGGCCTAATCCGTCAACCCTAAACCCAAGCGCAGCCGGCAGTACAACCTCTATAATCCAGGTGCGAATCACTCTAAACCCTCAACCCCAAACCCTAAACCTTAAGCCCTAAACCCCATTCGTAGGACTCCGTGGGGCATCCTCGTGCGCTGCTCGGGCTGGCAGAAGAGATGGGCCAGGCCATGGTGCAGACAAAGGGTTACTTGCAGCATCATGGGTAGTCATCCCTGGAGTTATAATCATGAGCTCCACTAGTACTCCCCCTCTATACTACCCCCCCAGGTTCCCCCCTCAGATAACCTGAATGAAGCGGGACATTTCCCTACAGAGCCTTAACTACGGGGGCAACCTAGGGGGGTAGTAAACCTTATTTCTGGTACTTCTGACCCTACTTCTGCTTATCCATGAACCTTCAAGTAGAGGGCTTTGGTGAATGCGTATCGTGCTCCTTACAAACATTGGCGAGTGAGTGTGTGTGTGTGTGTCCATGTATTTATGTAGGTATGCAAATAAATAGATATATGCATATATACATATATATATATATACATAGATAGATATACACATGCATATGTATGCAGATATACATATATATGTATATATATATATATGTGTGTGTGTACATATATATATATATTGGATATATATATATATATATATATTGGGTGTCCTGAAAGTTTGCAGCAAGAGGGGCCCTACTTCCCATCATGTGGTAGATGATGCCAGGCTCAGCGATATCGAAAACGTATGACATTTGTGGCTGCGCGTTTCGTGGGCGAGCTGTTGAACCCTAAGCCCTGAGCCCTAAGCCCTAAACCCTAACCCTAAACCCTAAACCCCCAGGTACCTTTAAGGGGGAGTACGTTGAATTCAGAGATAGTCCCATCTTAGATCATTCTGCATGCCCTTTGGCTACGTTGACCCTGTGTGTTTAGGTTTTTAGGGTTTGTATTGGTGTAGGGTTTAGGGTTTAATTAGGGTTTAGGGTTTGTACTGGTTTTGCAACCCTAAACCTAAACCCTAAGCCCTAAACCCTAAACCCTAAACCCTCAACCGGCGTGTGGACTTCGCAGCATGGCGCAGGTCTCTCGCTGGGTTGTGCGCGCAGCTGCGGCCCATGCTCCGAAGGGTGAGGCCGGAGTGGGATCGCATGAGGGTTTAGGGTTTAGGGTTTAGGGTTTAGGGTGTAGGGTGTATGGTGTAGGGTGTAGGGTGTAGGGTGTAGGGTGTAGGGTTGAGGGTTTGTGTTTGAGGGTTTAGGGTTTAGGGTGTAGTTTCGGGTTTGGGGTTTTGGGTCTGCGGTTTAGGTGCCCAAAAGGTGGCTAATCAGGAGCTACTTTGGGGCCTCGGTATTCGACAGGTACCGGGACCGTCGGGTACTCAGGGTATTTGTTCGAATGGAACGAAATGCCCAGATACTAACTTCAAAGCAGTACCAAAGGGCATGGTTTGTGATTTAGGGTTTAGGGTTTAGGGTTTAGGGTTGGGTTTAAATAGTACTGCAAGTCGAGGCTCCGGACACACTCGCACACGCCGAAGCTTTTCTTTTGGGACCACATGAGCCCCCACAATTGGAACCCTGCTAGGGTTCATGCAGTGCCAAAGCTCTGGGCATCATGCAAGACTTGGTTATTTCCCGAAACAGGGGTACCCCTTTATACCCCAAAATAGAATAGAATCCCCTTAAAGGGACCCTGAAAAAGGGTACCCCTAAACCCTATTTTCGGAAATCCCCCTCCCCCTCCATTGAAAAAAAGAAGCTGTCCAAGAAGCTTGGGGCTTGGAGGGCTTTGTCAGTGGCATCGGTGCCAGAAGCTCCACCGGGTGCCCCAAGATAAGGATGGGCCATTAAGCCCAACACGGCGGGTTTAGGGCTTTGGGTTCAGGGTTTAGGGTTTAGGGTTTAGGGTTATATTGGGCCGTTTGTATACAAGGGAGGTTCTGAGTAAACCCTTCTGAATTATTGGCCCCCCTTTGGGTGCCTTGAATACTAGGACCCATACTCTTTGGATCCTTGACAGGGATCATAATGAAGAGAGCCTCCCAAAAAGGGTGCCATGCCTTCCTTGCTTTTAGGGTAATTAGGGCTTAGCTTTTGCAGGCATCAAGGCCCTGTTCCTTGAGATAGGGGGTTTAGGGTTTAGGGTTTAGGGTTTTGGGCTTATGGCTGAGGGTTTCTTCGGGATTTCGTGAACGAGCTTCCCGAGGGCCCCACAGATCCCGATGGTGAAGAAGCTTCCCATGCTCGGGAAACGATGGTCTCCTCATGGGGGTCGATTTTTCGTTGTTTGTTCACTGTAACACCCGAGGGAATCTTGAAGACATTGAGAATTCTAGGGAGGAGTATAGTTGAGAGCAAGCGTGTCATGCAAATTCTGGGTTCGGTGTAACATGGTAGCTCTCTACAAAAAATGTTGAAGTTTCATGGTAGCCGTAAGTTATAAGTAGGGTTATAAGTACCCCAAAACATGCGACCCGACCATGAACCTCCGAGTTTTCTGGGTTTAGGGTTTATAGGGGTTTGTATTTTAGGCTAGGGTTTAGGGTTTAGGGTTTAGGGTTTAGGGTTTAGGGTTTAGGGTTTAGGGTTTAGGGTTTAGGGTTTAGGGTTTAGGGTTTAGGGTTTAGGGTTTAGGGTTTAGGGTTTAGGGTTTAGGGTTTAGTGGTTGACAGGACTGGCTGGCCCGTGCGATGAAGGAAATGGACGGTGTCTGGACTAATGGAGCACAGGGTTTGTACTGCTGTTCTTGGTGAGTGAGTCCCTATCAAATATGGGCGAGCCCCAAGAAATCAGCGTAGACCATGCGCCAACACCCCTAGCGCCCAAACCATAACAACCTACGCCTCAACCTTCAACCCACCCCAAGACCCTAACGATGAAAACCATACTATGTAACCACGCATAGAAAAATAGCATACTTAAGTGTTTGAACATATTGTCAGAGTGGAGGAAGCAAAAAACACGAAACATTTAGATGAAACACCAAGGAATGGTGTCAAGCGGATTATGAAGAGTATTAAGGATATTGAGAAACAATATGGCGACCCAATCAATCCTAAATACTAAAGCAGTATTCGTATTTTCAACAAAATGGCATTATTCTTCCTCCTAGTTTTACTACCTTATTATCCCAAAACCTTATTCCTATTATAGATATTTTATTGGAGAAGACCATTTCCTTTTCTACGGTCAGGATGTTGTGGGTTTTCTATCGAGTGGGGCGTGGTATGGGGTTGAGTATGCTATTTCTATGGGAGTATGTGTGGTTCCACAGTATCTTTTGGGCCTTAATTGCCATAGGTTGTTATGTTTCTTGGGTGCCAGGGGGTGGTGCCTGGTTAGAAAATGGAAATGCCCTCCACTAACTCACTTTGGGTTTCCTGTGGGGACACCAGCAGTGTAAACCCTGGCTTCATCGCCTGAGTCATTATGGGTGAGAAGGTGCCGCAAGGTCACCAGGGCTTGGTTTTATGTGTTTTGCCCCAAATCTGCCCAGGGTTCAGGGTTTGGAGAACCCCCCCCCTGCCCCCGACCCACCCGAACTGACGCACGTGTCCGCAACGCTAGACCCTAACACCTAAAGCCCAGAGCCTAAAACCTATAAAGCCCGAAGCTCCGCCTAAACCGTGTAAAGCCTGAGGTAGACCTGAGCTTCTCCGTGCCTTCGCATATCGGTCAAAGGTGGAGGAGGTGGCAAGCTTAGTGTTACCTAAAGTCTCCTATGTAGTTCATTGGGGTAGTATACTAGAATCCCCTATAACTAACCCGAAAAGGAACTACATTAGAGCCTTCAGGTACTGCTTGGAGGCTGTACGGTTTCGGCTTTTGGGAGAACTTACCAGTAAGCTAGGGTCTAAGGGGTTTTGGTGAGCTATAGGTGGACGTTGTGACATCTTTAAATCCCTGTTACGGAGATATTGATGCATGAGGTCGTGTGGCATTGTGGCCTTGGCCGGAAAGGAGCTACTTTAAGGAAGCGCCGGAATAGAAAGGGAAAGGCTTAGGGTTTAATTAGGGTTCAGGGCTTAGGGTTTTGGGTTGCGGGTTTGGGGTTCTAGGCTTTAGCGTTTTAGGGTTTAGGGGCTGAGGCTAGGGTTAGAGATTGCAGGCAGGCGAGGGTTTTCTCGGCACATACGCATCTGTCTGCCGCGCGACTTTGTGCCCAGGAGCCCGTGTAGCCCTAAAGCCTAAACCCTAAACCCCTAACCCCCAAACCCTAAACCCCAAACCCTAAACCCTAAACCCTAAGCCCTACCAGGGTGTATAGCTTCAGTCATCACGGAACTAGGGACCCCAACCCGAACCGGATGCTAAACTTGATGGGAATGGGACCTCCCCTAAACCCTAAACCCTAAACCCTAAACCCTAAACCCTAAACCCTAAACCCTAAACCCTAAACCCTAAACCCTAAACCCTAAACCCTAAACCTAAACCCTAGACCCTAGACCCTAAACCCTAAACCCTAAACCCTAAACCCTAAACCCTAAACCCTAAACCCTAAACCCTAACACTAAAACCCTAAACCCTAAGCCCTTGACCCTGAGGTGGACCCGCAGAAGCTCCTGCCAACCGTGCCATCCAAGGACAGCATGGCTGTCCTTGGGTGTTTAGGCCTAAGCCCTAAACCCCAAACCGTAAGCCCTACTAACTACTGACTCTAAACCTAAACCCTAAACCTTACCAGGGCGTCTAGTTTGGATGTTTGAGGATATTTTGGCACATGGTCAGACCCAAACTCGCCCGCCCGGCCTTTGGATGCTTTTTGGGGCAACCTACGCTAACCTATAAACCCTGCACCCTAAATCCTGAAACCTAGAGCCTAAACCCTAAACCTAACTCCTGCCCACGATAACCCTTAAACCCTAAGCCGCACCTGAGCCCTATAAGCTCTCCGCGGTGGAGGGCCTTGAGTCCAGGAACTGGCGTGCCTCCTCTGTCCCAACAAAGCCTCTTACCCTAAACCCTAAACCCTGAACCCTAAACCCTACACTGCGTCTCGGGTGGGTACTCGCTTCCCCTTAGCCCATGACAACAAAGCGGGTTCAGGGTTGTGCAGGTTGCAGGTTGTGCAGGTTGAGTTTTTACCACCCTAAGCCCTAAACCCTACACGCTGCAAACCCTTTGTTCAGGGGTCTGAATTTGTTAAGGCTCCTTGAGTGATTATCGTTCTGGTCTGTCTCCGGAGCATGGCTAAGCCGTCGAAGCCTCGCTTTGGGCGAATCAGGGATCAGGGTTTGGTGTTTAGGGTTTAGGGTTTAGGGTTTGGTGTTTAGGGTTTAGGGTTTGGTGTTTAGGGTTTAGGGTTTAGGGTTTGGTGTTTCGGGCTCAGGGTCTCAAGGATGTATCGAGTCTTAGGTAGGGCGTTGGGGTGGCGCCTGCGATCTGGCCAGTTGCTATAAGCCCTAAAGCCTAAAAACTCTTAACCGGAAGTGGCTGCAAGAACAGGGTTTAGGGTTTAGGGTTTGCGCCAGTTCTTTTTTCTCGCCTGTCAGTGTCACACAGCTGCTCGAGTCTTGTTGTAAATGACATGGGAGGCTGGATAGAGCGCCTGCAAGTGCCCCCAGGGCCAGGCACATTATATTATATTTTATATGTAATACACATATTTCATATAGATATGCGTGTGTATATGTGTATACAGACATAGACAGTATAAATAAATATAAATATATATATACATATATGTTTATGTTTTTTATATTTATACATACATAGAGTCTGTTTCACCTTCCGCGAAGAAGTCTCACGCTTCCGATGCAGCGAGCTGGAGGTTGAGTCCGGCAGACTTGGCGGGCATCCGCCATGACTGTCAGCCCGATGACGCCCAAGTCGAGGCGGGGGTTTTACAACATAGGGGTTTAGGGTTTAGGGTTCGGATCCCCAAATAGTAGGATTCCCTTATACTAAGGGACCCCAGTAAGGTACCCCCAATCTGGAACACCCCCAGGCGCAGCCATTTTGGCAGAAGCATTGCCCAGAACTGTTCTGACAACCTGGACTTGATCGACCAGGAGAGGGCGGCTGGGGAAACCCCGAATTAAGCCCTAGAAGCCTTCCATGAGCCATCGGTGGCGCGTGAGTGCTGGTGCACGTGTAGAGGGTTTAGGGTTTAGGGTTTACAGTAAACTCCACAAATTTGGAACATCCTTATCCCCGTACCCCCCAAAAGGTATACTAAAGGGAATCCCAGCACGACTCGTCCTATAGCCCATGTTCTAACTTTCTGGAGTTTCCGTATCCGACTGAGTTCTTGCAACATGGTCCAGAACGTTCCAGGATTCCGGAACCTTATGCCCTAAACCCTCAACCCTCAACCCTCAACCCTCAACCCTAAACCCTAAACCCTAAACCCTAAACCCTAAACCCTAAACCCCAGGACCAGTCGGGAGATTTGGACTCTGCGGAGGTGGAGACACTGCTGGCTGCCATGGGGCTGCAAGGCACCGGGCACAGGTGTGGGGTTTAGGGTTTAGGGTTTAGGGTTTAGGGTTTAGGGTTTAGGGTTTAGGGTTTAGGGCCTAGGGTTTAGGGTGTCGGGTTTAGGATTTCGGGTTTGGGGGGGGGGGGGGGGGGTACACCGAAAGGGTTCAGGGGGTGTAACAACAGGTATGGAGGGTTTTCTAGCGAGGTCCCCATTCAAGGGCCCCATCTGAAGGGACCATGGAACTACTAAGCCCTAAACCCTAAACCCTAAACCCTAAACCCTAAACCCTAAGTTGTTGATTTTGACCTTCTTGAAGCTGACAAACGAGACATGGGAAGATAAGCAGCTGAAAAGCCCCCTTCGTTGCCGAATACACACATGTCCGTGGACTTGGTTCTGACTAATGAATTGCCCCTAAACCCTAAACCCTAAACCCTAAACCCTAAACCCTAAACCCTAAACCCTAAACCCTACATCTCCTGGCTCAGGCCCGTATATCTGTAGAGGAATATGCCAATCACTGTGAACTCTTCCAAACCCCTCTAAGCCCCCATGACGCCGAATCCCACCCAACCTAATCAATCCTCATCAGCCCGTAAAATAGCCTCCCTACAAGCCCTAAAACCTTACACCCCCAAACCCCAATCCCCAAACCCCCAAACCCACCCAAAAATATCTAACCCTAAACCTCAAACCTTCGTCTGATTCATAGGTGAGGATGCCAAGAAAGTGATGCTCGCTGTGCTCGGGGAAGGAAACCGAAAGACGAACCACCTGGAGCTAACCGAGGCGCCTTCGATAGGACTCCGCGGGGCTTAAGATCGTTTAGGGTTTAGGGTTTACAGTTTGGGGTTTGGGGTTTGGGGTTTCGAACTTATAGGGCTTAAGATCTTTAAGGTTTTTTTGGTGCAGGGCTTGTGGTTCAAGTTTAGGGCTCTACGATACCCCTCCCCCAAAGCGGTGAGCTGCCTCTGCCCTTCTGAGGCAATTCTGGACAATTCTGACCTGGACCAGGAGAGTCTGGAAGTGATGCTGGGGCGCGTCGCCCTCTTTGGAAAGGTTTTCCGTCGCCTCGACGTCAACGGAGACGGATCGCTGTCTCTTGCGGAGATCATTAAGATGATGGAGATGCTGAACATGGATACGAAGTTTGCAGCAGACCTGATGGCTTTTCTTGACGCGGACGACTCGGGCGAAGTGACCTGGCAGGAGTTCGTGCGCGGCGTTTCCAGCAGCCAGTTCACGGTCCCCTAGTAGCTGAGTGAGCACACTTTACACACTTTTTGGGATACCATACCCCCCTATAGAAACTGAAAGTGGGCCCTAAACCCTAAACCCTAAACCCTAAACCCTAGACCCTAAACCCTAAACCCTACAGAACTGAAAGTGTACACTTTTTGGGGGGGCTTATGAACTCAGCAGCTCTAAGCCTATAAGGTCCTGTTCCCAGAGATCACCTTAGAGGCGCTGGTCGATCTGCCATCGAGCCTCTTGGTAGTGCAGTGGTGCCCTTGACCCTTTTTTTGGGTTCAAGGTTCCCTTGTAGATAACCAACCCCAAAAAAAGATTTAGGGTTTAGGGTTTAGGGTTTAGGGTTTAGGGTTTAGGGTTTAGGGTTTAGGGTTTACTTGCTAGAACTTTTTTTTTTTGGGCTACCAAGGCCTGCAGTGGGACAAGTTTGTGAGTGAGGATGAGCAAACCCAGGCAATACAGCAACTGCCTGCCGTCGAGAAGACGCTCTACTGGGTACCTTGGGAACGAGATGAAGGCCCCCCCAAAAGGGTTTAGGGTTTAGGGTTTAGGGTTTAGGGTATGGTTCATATACTTTGACAGGGAGTCTAGTAGTCTACGGCATCTGACCCCCTAATTTTAGCGTTCATGCCGTGCCACAAAGGTACTCTCCCTGATGTACGGCAGCTCCTCCCGTCGACGCGTTGCGCCCGAGGATGACGAAGATTTGCACAGCCTCCTCCGTAGCACGGATCGCGTGGTCAAGCGGCTGAGTCAGAACCTTGGGGGCCTCAAAGGGTTTAAGTGGGCATATGGTTCATATAGAGCCTTAACAAAGATTATCGTAGTGCAGGAATTGTATACGATTCCTCATTTTTTTAGAGTTCGCTTGCTCCGCAAGGAAGGGGAACTCCCAAAGTGAGCCAAAGCCGGACCCTGCTTGCCTCGCGCGCGCGGACACCGTATCCAAGACGGTGTCCCCGGTGACCCATCCCTTTGCCGTACCTGAAGGCTCTAATTCAGTTCCTTTTTGGGTTAGTTGTAGGGGATTCTAGTAGACCACCCCAAAAAAGGACTACATAGGAGCCATTAGGCCCGAAGCCCGAAACCCCAAACCCGAAACCCCAAACCCTAAACCCTAAACCCTACACCCCAAACCCTAAATCCTAAACCCTAAACCTACAAAAGAGCCATTAGGTATCTGACATCCCGGCACTGGTCAAGACCATGAAGCAGCAGACGGCAGTGGTGGTCACGCGCAAGCAGCCCAAGGACCCTTCCAAAGTCCAGGTCGGAGGGGTGGGGAGGTGGTATTCTCTAAATTAGGGTTTAGGGTTTAGGGTGTAGGGCTGCGCCCATTTTACAAAGGCTCCACATCAGAATTAGGATTCCCCCCCCCCCCCCCCCCCCCCCTGCAAAAAAAGGGGACCCTCACCCAAAGGGTCCATGTACCAACGTAGTCCATGTATGGGTTAGTTAAGGGGATTCTTGTATACTACCCCAAAACGGTACTACATAGGAGCCTCTAGGTAATAAGGTACATGGGGACCCTAAACCCTAAACCTTAAACCCTGAACCCTGAACCCTGAACCCTGAACCCTGAACCCTAAACCCTAAACCCTAAACCCTTCAAACCCTAAACCCTAAACCCTGAACCCTACAAACCCTAAACCCTAGACCCTAAACCCTAAACCCTAAACCCTAGACCCTAGACCCTAGACCCTAAACCCTAAACCCTAAACCCTAAACCCTAAACCCTAAACCCTATAAACCCTAAACCCTAAACCCTGATTCGAGTTTAGAGAGAGAACCAGGTGGCGACCGTGCGGCCGAGCTCCGTCGGCTCCGTCGGCTTCTCCGGTACCTTGGGGGAAGGGTTCAGGGTTTAGGGTTTAGGGTTCAGGGTTTAGGGTTTAGGGTTTAGGGTTTATGGGTTTAGGGTTTAGGGGTTTAGGGTTTAGGGTTTAGGGTTTAGGGCTTAGGGTTTAGGGCTTAGGGTTTAGAATTTTTGAGTTTAGGGTTTAGGGTTGGGATACATACCGTATACTAGTCTAACTCGGGACAGGCCTTAAGAGGATTATAATTGGGGGAGGGGGGGTACTTGAATCCCTACTAAGGACTGAGAGTATAAGGGGGAACATCCCAAACGCTAACCCTTATCAAGGTTTCTGAATCTTCTAAACCCCTAGACCCTAAACCCTAAACCCTAAACCCTAAACCCTAAACCCTGCATATGCTAGATGCCCTACTGTGTTGAGGTACACGAACCCAAACTCTTGGAGGGTGAACATGTCGTCCCGAAGGTACGCACACCATCGTCGTCCGAACGGCGCCCCGCGATCCCTACTCTGCGCGCGTGGCGCCCGCCCAGCTCAAGGCCTCGTGCATGTGTGGTGGCGATCCGATACTACACTGTCAGTATCATGTATGAATTTATGTATGTATGTATGTATGTAGGTAGGTAGGTATGTATGTATACACATAACAGATATCACGCGTTATGAAATGTGTAATATAAAATCGAATGCAATATACATGTACATATATATATATATATACACATACATACATATGCACGTAGGGTCAAGCGTCATCGCCAACCATTAGACCATCAGGCTACAGAGTTTGTTTCGAACTGTTGCGGGGTACCTGTGGCTAGGAGAATCCCAGACGCCCTGAACGAAGGTGTCCATGCCCGCGTTGCCTGAAACGCCTAAGCCTGGTGATCTCCAGCTGGAGCACTTCCCGGACGCCGAGGATTCCTGCCGGCTAGGACTTCAGTCTTTTGGTTCAGTCCAGGGTGTCCCTAAACCCTAAACCCTAAACCCTTAACCTCAAGCCCTTAATGAAACCCGCTATTCGAACCTATAGGGCTTAGGGTTCAGGGTTGGTAGGGCAGGGTTTGCTCTGGGAGGTAAAACAAAATTCACAGGGTGCCAGAAGCCCGCCTCCTGTCAGTTCTCTACTTGACTTTTCGCTTGTAGTTACCTGGAGTCTCTAATGTAGTCCCTTTTTGGGTTAGTAAGAGGGCCTTCGAGTATACTCTAGGTAGGAAGTAGGGTCATAAGTACCCTTGATAAGGTTATGGCCCACCTTCAATGTTATCCCACGAGATGCAGCACAACCTGTGACAACCTCTTGTAGCTTACACCCTGCAGTAGGGCCCCCCCGACAAGACGCACCACTCTCAACCAACGGGTTCAGGGCTTCGGGTTTAGGGTTCAGGGCTAGGGTTTAGGGCTCGGGTTTCGGGCTAGGATTTAGGTCCCTAAACCCTAAACCCTAAACCCTAAACCCTAAACCCTAAACCCTAAACCCTAAACCCTAAACCCTAAACCCTAAAAGAAAACTGCAATGCAAGCTTTGCCGACTGGAGCCTCTGGCTCCTTTCCTTCTGCAGGCGGCGCCACCCTTAAAGTCCCCGCCCGTCCTCGAGAAGCGCCGCAGCTCCTTGGTCCGCAGAACCCTAAACCCTAAACAAAGATGCCTGTCCCCAAAACAGCCTGTAGGTGCCCTAAGGGTCTAGGGGTTCTCGATTCCCGTCTTGCTACCTGCAGATATTCTCCACGCTAGCTTCGACGAGTATCCGAGTAGGGTGTGGGGTTCGTGCCTCGGGGCTTGCAGATGTACCGGATGGAAAGCATGCGAAACACAGGGGGGTTGCGGACGCATGCTTATATGTCCTCAAACCCCAAACTGTCTGCTTTCGGACAGGATGATCGACCTCACCCCACTGACTTTGAGTGCCACAGAGTTTAGGGTCTAGGGTTTGGGGTTCCCGAGGCGCTTGATTCACCCAAGGAATCTGGCAAAGTTTGGGGTTTCGGGGTTGGTGCCTTCAGCTGCATCCTAATTGCGTGCGCTGCAGCATCGCACGCAGACCCTTGACACGCGCACACACACACACACACACAGAGTTTTCCATTATTTAAGGATCCCAGACCCTAATTGCATATAAGAATATGTACACACACCTAAGCCTGATGCCCCACTCAGCTTGCAACTCTGGAGACCTGTTCGGAGTCCTTCACCCCCAACGTTCCCTCCCGTCCCCCCCCCCCCCCCCCGGTAAGTCTTACTCTAAGCCTGGGTATTCGAATTTACCTCCGAGTAGAATCCTTTCACAAGATGCCCACTCTCCGAAGCTGCCATTAAGCAAAAGCCCTGGAATCTAACCCCTCGAGCCCTGAGCCTTAGCCACACCCTAAACCCTAAACCCTCAAACCCTAAACCCTAAACCCTAAACCCTACAGGCCTAAACCCCTAAACCCCTAACACTACACCCTCCTTCCTGGTGGCACCTGGCACGAGGCAGCATCAACAGCAACAGCCTCCAGGGCGCGATGAGCCGCCTGGGCTGCATGGGTTTAGGGGTTAGGGTTTAGGGTTTAGGGTTTAGGGAAACCGCAGATTCTGTTGGGAGGAGTATAGAGGTGGGTATTTCGGAAGGGCTTGAGGAGAGAAGAGCCCACCGCCCCCCCTGCCCCCTCCCCCCCCAAAAAAATCCCCTAAACCCTAAACCCTAAACCCTAAACCCTCAAGGCGAAACGGCGAAGCAGTTACGATGGCACTAGGGCTTTGGGGGTCTTGCCGGGGGTTTATAGGGTTTGGGGTTTGGGGGTGGGGGGGTGCGGGTGTGGGGGGGGGGGCTGGGGGTGGGGGGAGGGGGGTTCGGACTTCAAAGCCCGAATGCCCCACAAGCCCTAAACCATACATAGCCCAGCTGTACAGAACCTTGTAGGGCCTTAGCCTTAGGGGCTGAATACCCTGCCCAACAACAACTGTTTTTTCTAGTAGAATTCGATGATCCAAAAACGTTAAAGGATGCCTACCCAGCCCCTAAGGAACTATACTCTTCCACCACAACAGAACCCTGCAGAAAAATGGATGTAAGAAAGGAACTAGGCACACTGGGCAGGTCCCGCGATGAAGCTTCCCAGCAACATACCCTCAAAACACCCCGTCAAAAACCCTAAACCCTAAACCCCTAAACCCTACAGCCCCTAGATGGGAATACAAAGGGCCCTGTGCGCACTTTTCAATGGTGGCTTCCCAAAGTTCCCAAGCCCCGACCCCTTTTAACCTGGTGTCTTTTGGGGTTGTCTTTCTCGGGATGCTCTTGATCTTCAGGCAGGGCTTAGGGTTTCGGCTTTAGGGTCCTACTCTATATAAAGTAGGGTTTAGGGTTTAGGGTTTCGGGCTCAGGGTTTCGGATTTCGGGTGTAGGATTTGGGGTTCAGGGCGGGCTCAGGGTTTATGACTCGGGACCTGAGTGGAGTTGGAAGAGTATAGTTCCTTGGGGTCTGGTAGGTCTCCTTAAACCTTTTTGGTTATACCGAATCCTACTATATTTAAAAGGTTAGCCTTTTTTGTTGGGCAGGGTATTCAGCCTAAGGCCCTAAGGTACAGCTGGGCTATGTATGGTTTAGGGCTTGTGGGGTCTTAGGGCTTCGGGCTTTGAACGTATGATGAAGGTGGATCCGAACGCCCCCCCCCCCCCCCCCCCCCCCCCCCCGCCTAAAACATCATGCAATCGACTTGGTCCCTACTCCCGTCCACCCTAAACCCTAAACCCTAAACCCTAAACTCTAAACCCTAAACCCTAAACCCTAAACCCTAAACCCTAAACCCTAAACCCTAAACCCTAAACCCTAAACCCCGTCCCCCTTTTTCACTCTAAGCAACTACACCCTGAACCTTAAACCCTACACCGCAAGGCTCCTTTGAACCCGCCTCCTTTTCCTGGCGATGACTCGGTTTGGAGTTCGGACGGCTCCGAAACCCTAAACCCCAAACCCCAAACCCCAAACCCTAAACCCTAAACCCTAAACCCTAAACCCTAAACCCTAAACCCTAAACCGCAGGCAACATGTTCAACGGAATCACCAGCGCTCTTGGCATGAGTAAGGAGAGCAAGGAGCCGTGTCTGGGCGTCGGGGTTTCGGGTTTTGGGTTTAGGGTTTGTAGGGTTTACGTTTAGGGTTTTGGGTTTTGGGTTTAGGGCTTAGGGTTTAGGGTTTTGGGTTTAGGGTTCAATGTTCAATGTAGGGCTTTAGTTTAAGGGGCTGGGATTGCACCTATGAGTCGTTATTCTTCGTCGGGTACCGTTTCGTAGGCTTTGGAGACGAAAGCTTGGTAGACCTTAATTCGGCTTAATCATCCCTAAATGGCCTTGGGGGGGCAGTCTAGAGGGCGGTAGTGGGGCAACCCATGACAACTTATGAAGTAGCCAAGCCCCCCCAAAAGGGTACCTTTTGTTTGAATGTGGCAACTGGGCTACCAAGAAACTGGGAAGTTGGGGCAGTGCAAAACACTCGTAGATTGTGAAGGCTGATCAGTTATTTCGTCATCCAAGCACGAGCCTTCCATACTTTAAGTTGCATTCCTTAGAACAGCCCCTTAATCCCCCTAACCCTAAACCCTAAACCCTAAACCCTAAACCCTAAACCCTTAACCCTTAACCCTTAACCCTTAGCCCTAAACCTATACCCCTAAACCCTAAGCGCAAGGAGCCCGTGGCAAGTACCATGTCGGTAGCTCAAGCTGCAAGTTACATCCGCTCGATGGACGTCAAGGCTGGAGCAGCAACCGGCTTAAGGATTCTTGTGGAAGGAGGGTTTAGGGTTTAGGGTTTAGGGTTTAGGGTTTAGGGTTTAGGGTTTAGGGCTTGGGTGCCCAAAATCCTACATGGTATGGTTATTGGTACCTGTAGATTCCATATAGTACTAGAAGTCTTCATCAACTCTACACCCTGATGCATAAACCGATGCGTTTGGCGCATGCCGGACGAACTTTTCGTGATTGTGCGGGGCTTCAGGGCTGCGTTTGCTTTGTTGAGCTCGGGTTCAGGGTTAAGGTTTAGGGTTTATGGTTTAGGGCTTAAATCTGGTGACTACATGGGGGCATGGCATGGCATGGCATGGCATGAGGGCTTCGCAGCGCATCCTACCTTTGCTGGTGGAGGGTTGGGGGTCTAGGGTTTAGGGTCTGGGGTTTAGGGTTTAGATTTTAGGGTCTGGGGCTTGGGGTTTACAGGGCTATGTGGAGGATGAAGTCGTGGAGGGTGAGGATACGCAACATTTTGGCAGGAAGATCATGCGCTGCTCAACGAAATACTCGATAGGCTTGCTACTGCAGTTTATGATGTTGATGATAATGCTGATGTTGACAGCCGGACGAGTGTTAGTGCGTGAGCTCTGTATAAATTAAATTAAATTAAATTAAATTAATATATATTTATTATTATTATTATTATTATTATTATTATTATTATTATTATTATTATTATTATTATTATTATTATTATTATTATTATTATATATATATAAATAGGCCAACGAAGCTGAAGCCGAAATCAGAAGCGGATGTGCGCGTGGTGCAAGCTCGACGCACAGGACGCACAGGCGGGTGAAAAGTGGTTGAAGACGAAGGCCCGCGTTCCCTATCAGCAGCGGTGCAAAACTAGCTGGAAACGCGGTCCTCAAGGAGACGGTTTAGGGTTTCGGGTTGAGGGCTTAGGGTTTAGGGGTTAGGGTTTGCAAACGCGCCGGACAACAAGCAGGAAGGCACGAACCGGCGTCCGTCATTTCACGATTGTTGCAGGATGGGCCATCAGCGATGCCCACCTCAAACAAAGATGCCGCGAATAATGCCAATTGGCATGAGCGCCATGCACAGCTTGTGTCCCACAGGGTCCTTATAGTATGATTGCGAAATTGTGTGCCAAAACCCTATGTAGTATGTGCTTTGGTAGCGAATCCCATAACCGTCCTCTAAGGTCCAAACTATCACCTACTGGTACGTTCTGGTCGGGTATGGGGACTGCATTGGCTAGTACGTTCCCCTTAAATCCTAGCCCTAGAAACCCAAAACTAACCCCCTCCTGGCCGCTGCTTCATTTGCGCTTCTACAGAAAGCCACCTGTCCAGCGATGTTCCACACGCACAGACATGGAACCGAATGAAAGAGAATATGTCACACTAGAATGAGTTGATATGTGAACATGTAGCATAAGGGAATAGACTAGAATATGTAAGCACAATATGTGTACATGTGTTATAAGATACTTATGCAGTTTGCATACGTGGTTACACGTGTGTACATATATATGTACAGATAACTACTTTAAATGCTTCGTTTGCGACCAAGCCCTCATCCCTAAACCCGCAACCACAAACCCTACACCCTAAACCCCAAACCCTAAACCCTAAGCCCGAAAGCTTAAGCCCTGCCCTTCAGGTGAACAAGGCCCATGTCCTCACCCAGCAGAAGCGCTGGGCTCTATGGATGTGCATGCTTCCTGGCTGCTTTTGAGGCTTAACTTGAGGGGAGCGTCGGGGTTTAGGGTTTGGGGTTTTGGGGTTTGTGAATTCGAGCCCTTGGAGGTAATTCTTTCCTCAAAAACCCTACGAGTCGTCAAGGTATGGCGCCATACTTGCTGGTTGCTTAGCTGGAGTGGGCGCTGCCTTCCTCGCGCACGCTCTGAACTCCTTTACCAGCAGCCTGGTGAGCGAAGAGGAGGAGTGACTCATCGAGTTCTGGCTGGTTCTATGAGGGAACGAGGTACCTATATAATCCCCTAAAGGGTGTATATATATATATATATATATATTTATATTTATATTTGTATTTATATTTATATTTATATTTTTATATATGTATGTATGTATATATATATATGCATATATATATATATGTATATAGAGTGCCCTCATTGCCTCATTCCCTACTAAGACACTAAGAACCATGGGGAATTGTGTCACTTCGTTTTCTCCCTAGACCTTGCACTCCTGCGGATCAGCTTCCTTAAGCCCCGCCGCCTTATTATCAACAAGGCTTGGTAGTGTAGCCCTGAACCCTGAACCCTAAACCCGAAACCCGAAACCCTAAACCCTAAACCCATAAACCCTAAACATGGCAACAAGGGCACGAATAGACGAGCAGCGACGACTGCTCGTGGCAGTCGTGGCGGTCGTTGTCGTGTCATTCAAAGAAGATACTCAGTAATCGCAATGACGGTAGCTAAAACCAGCCACAAGGCTCGAGGTACAATTATTGCAGATGCCATGGTCCAGTTTCGAGGGGCACCTGCACTGGTACACCGCATCCGTTTATTGCAAAGCTTGGCAGGATTACATTGCCTGGAACGTGATATCCGCTGCGTTCTCCCTTATCTGGTCTATGGCTGAAATGCTGGTTTGCTGTGTGGCCGCCCTGGTAGCAGCCGTGAGGACACTGGGGGGGGGGGGGGGGGGGGGGGGGGGGGGGGACCGGCGCAAAGCTTTGCTTGTGTTGCTCATCTTGTTGCGTGGGCTTTCTAGGGATACAACCTAGAGCAACTCCTATACGCGAATAAGTGAGTAGAGCCCATTCATGGGGCATATATTGCCGGCATGCTCAGGGTGTGTCGACTACTGTAAGGGGGAGGAGGGGGGGCTTTACCCGATACTTCCAGTGGTAGCCAAATTCTTGGGCCCCTGGAACCCCAAGCCCGGCCTAAACCCTGAACCCTAGTCCCGAAACTAAACCCTAACAGTGTTTCGTGGGTTTAGGGTTTAGGGTCTAGGGTCTAGGGTCTTAGGGTTTAGGGTTTAGGGTTTAGGGTTTAGGGTTTAGGGTTTAGGGTTTAGGGTTTAGGGGTATATCACGCCAGCTCACTGCCTCCATCACTGGCACCATTCCCCCTAAGCCACGTTTAGGGGTTGGGGGTTTTGGGGTTTATGGTCGTTTAGGGTTTCGGTTTAGGGTTTAGGGTTTAGGGTTTAGGGTTTAGGGTTTAGGGTTTAGGGTTTAGGGTTTAGGGTTTAGGGTTTAGGGTTTAGGGTTTAGGGTTTAGGGTTTAGGGTTTCGGTTTAGGGTTTAGGGTTTAGGGTTTAGGGTTTAGGGTTTAGGGTTTAGGGTTTAGGGTTTAGGGTTTAGGGTTTAGGGTATAGTATAAGTTGCAGGCTCTATACCCAAAGACCTATACCATACACTCTACCTCATGAACTCTGCTCGCATAGGTGAACTGACAAGCCTCAACCCTAAGTCCCTAAACCTGAAAAACCCTGCCAAGCGTGGCCGGCCCAGTTTTGGACTTCCGGTCTACGTTTTGTAGGTCTTCCAGGGACTAAGGCTTACAGGCTAGGCTAGGGTTGAGTCTCAGGCCCCCCTCCCCCGCCCAGACGCCCTAAACCCTAAAACCCTACACCCTAAACCCTTAACCCTAAACCCTAAGCCCTAAACCCTAAACCCCCCAAACCCTAAAACTGTCACAGTGCAGGATGACCCGCATCTGTGGTATTAATCTGGTGCCCATGGACAAAGAGCGTGCCATGCTGGCAGGCATCACCAACTTGAGTTTTAGGAGGTTTAGGGTTTAGGGTTTAGGGTTTAGGGTTTAGGGTTTAGGGTTTAGGGTTTGGGTTTAGGGTTTAGGGTTTAGGGTGCTGCAAGACTGAGGGTGGCAGGTCGGAAGCTTCGCCACCATGGCACTGGACCATGTAGCGTGCATGGGGTTCAGGGGTTAGGGTTTAGGGTTCAGGGTTTAGGGTTCAACGTTTCGGAACCGCCGCCATCCCGACTCATAGCCAATTTTTTGATGTCACGCTGAAGCCAACCCCCGCCCCGTCTCCCCCCCCACCCTCCCACGCACCCCCCTAAACCCTAAACCCTGAACCCTGAACCCTAAACCCCAAACCCTATCGCAGGCTCCCTGGCGCGATGCGCGTTGGAGCTCGGCCACCCCAGTGTGCGAACGTTTGGGATCAACCCTTACAAGCGGGTCAACAAGCACCTTCGGCTGTTTCGGGTTTAGGGTTTAGGGTTTAGGGTTTTGTTTAGGGTTTAGGGTAGTTGTCTTAGTACCTAGCTTGAATAGGGGCTTTAAACCTTGTAGGCCTTCAATCTTTTATCCTTTCAGTTCCTTGGTTATTGGAGATCGAAGCAAGGTTAGCTTACGGAACCATATGTAAGCCAAAGAAACCGAATGTTTATTGGGGCTCCCGAAACACGTCCTGGGTGAGAGAGTGAGACTGAGACTGAGACTGAGACACTGAGAGTCTCTGTGTGTGTCTGTGTGTGAGTGTGTGTGTGTGTGTCAGCGTGGCTTCAGGTATCTGCTACTGATCTACGCCCTCATATACATGGGCAGCCGCGGACTCACCAAGTTTTTCATCAAGCTCCTCATCAAGAAGGTGGCCCCACGCACTTTCGTGAAGGCCGCGGACCTTGCGCCCTTGGTGATCGAGGTCCTCATCAACGTTCTCTTCAATTTCATCACTGTGAGGCGCGGCAACGTCGCACAAAGAGTGGCCAAAGCCAGTAGTATGAGTTGTTCTGCGCTGTTCCTTATTATGTTTCATGTTACATCTCGTATGGTTATGTATTACTATGTGGGTGGTTGGCAAAATTATGGTCCCTTTTTTGGATCCCTATTGGAATACGGCACCTAATATGTAGGGTACCCCAAAATAGGGATCATAATTTTGACAGCCACCCATATGTTAGCAAATTTGTTTACATACTGTTCTCTATCCGCGAAACTTTGAGTTCGGGCCGGGCCGGCTCGGGTTATTTGACATCGCGTGATAATCAGGGTTTGAGTCTGAGGGTGTAGGGCCCTAGGCATCCTAAACCATACCCTAAACCCGAAACCCTAAACCCTACCCCTAAATTTCAGGCCTAGCGGCACGGGCCGGCCCCCGCCCCCCCAAAGCACGAAACCTTGAACCTTGGCACTGTCTTCTCTTTCCCGTGTCTTTGTCCTCTCCTTCTCTCTGTCTCTCTTTCTCCTGCCTTCGCCCCCCCTCCCTCTCCCGCCCCCCCCCGCGCGCGCGCGCGCGCACCCGCATCAGGAGCATCAGTGGGGTTGGTTTGGGGGCCTTAAAAGCATTCTATGCATGCGTTTTGCCTTCGAAAAACCTTTAGAAAACGCTGTAAACACGTGTTTTTGGGCTTGGGAAGCCTTTTGGGACCCAGGAAAGGGAGCATCATGAGCATCAGCGGCCTCCCCCAGGCCATCCAAAACCCCCTTAAACACGCCGATTGTATGTGCTTGAACGCTTGCGTGCCCACGAAACCCCCAAAAGCAAGACCCCGAATGCCCTTAAGGGCATTCGGGGTCCTGCTGTTCGGGTGTTTTGTAGGCACGAAGCCGTTCGAGCGCGTAAAATGAGCGATTTTAGGGGCGTTTTTACGTGGACCCACAAAACACTCGGTATTTACGAGGTTTTCTGCTGTTGGAACACCCCCCCAAACCGAGCATCATGAGCATCAGCTGGGTCTCTGGGCCGTGGGCCCGGACCCCCCCACGAAGCCCATGAGAAACGATGGCTCGATGATGCGCCCGGACCCCGCGCATCAGCAGCATCAGCAGACCCCCCCCCGGACGTGGGTTTCGATGATGCGCACTTTGGGGGCGGGTCAAGGGCAACAGGGGTGGGGGTCGGAGGCACGCGTGAAAAACCTCATAAAAACACGGTATTTACGGTGATTTCAGCGTTTTTCAGCGTTTTTTATTGCCTTGGGCCCGCGGGCCAGGGCTGCTGATGCTCATGATGCTCGCCTGGTTTTGGGCTTCCGGTACCCCCCCCAAACCTTGAAAAACGTGGTTTCGGCCTGGCGCGCGCCCCATGTGAAAAGCTAGGGCCGATGATGCGCGCCCGTGAGGGTTTAATGGGGTGCTGCAGGTGTTTTGTGGCCTCGGTTTTTCGCAAAAACCCATGATTTTTACGAGGTTTTCGTGCTTTTCGCACCACCGCGCGTTGCGTCCCCTTGGATGCCGTTTTGGAGGCCTCCCGAAGGGCCCCGCGCGAATTTGAAGCAATTTTGGGCGGGGTCGGCGGCTCGGGCGCTCGCCCCTTAACGCTAGTGCTTTAGTGCGACGCGGGCTCCGCCCTGGACCACGGGCGGCACGGGGGCCGGATTTAAGAGCCTCCGGCTCAAGCCGCCGACCCCGCTGGAGCATAGTTGAAAGGTTTAAACGTGCTCGTCAGCTCAAAGGATGCCAAAAGTTGATTTGCTTGAGCCTCTATGAAACGTTGGGGGGGTACCCCCCCCTACCCAGAAAGAGGGAAGTTTTCACCTCCTTTTCCCATCCAACACGCCGCCAGGGTCGGCGGACCCTAAACCCTAAACCCTAAACCCTAAACCCTAACCTTAAACCCTAAACCCCTAAACCCTAAACCCTAAACCCTAAACCCTAAACCCTAAACCTTAAACCCTAAACCTTAAACCCTAAACCTTAAACCCTAAACCTTAAACCCTAAACCCTAAACCCTAAACCCTAAACACAAGCCGAGGCGGGAAGAAGAAAAAGGCAGCGGCCTCGACCATGGGCTCCAGCGCCTCGGTTGTATTTAGGGTTTTCTAAACCCTAAACCCTAAACCCTAAACCCTAAACCCTAAACCCTAAACCCTAAACCCTAAACCCTAAACCCTAAACCCTAAACCCTAAACCCTTAGCCTGCAGGGATCTCCGGGCCTTCACACTCGCTACCTACCTATGGGGTAGCCCTTATGCCCTCAGGGTTTAGGGTTAAGGTCTAGGTTTTAGGGTTTAGGGTTTAGGGCTTGGCGTTTGGGGTTTAGGGTGTAGGGTTTAGGGGTTAGGGTTTAGGGACAAGTTGCACCTAAGCTCTGGCCTCTGGGGAGACTTATACCCCGTTAAGGCACAAGGCTACTCTAGGTAGTCCCGCTCCACCTTACACGCCTTGTAGGCTGCAGGACTCACAGAGCTTGAAAGCCGGGTGCTGCATCTCTCTAAGGGTAGTTGCATGGTCCTAAGGGCCCTAAACACTAAGCCCTAAACCCTAAACCCCAAACCCCAATTTACTCATCCCTACTCCCGGGTGGCTTTGGAAGCCGGCAGGTACGCGATGAGTGAAGTCATGATCTGCTCCCTTGGCCCCTCAGCGACGGTCGAGGCGGGAAGCTGGGGATGCAGAGTTCGGGGTTTAGGGTTTGGGGTTTAGGGTTTGGGGTTTGGGGTTTGGGGGTTGGGGTGTAGAGTTCGGGGTTTTGGGTTGAAGGTTTAGGGTTCGGGGTTTAGGGTTTGGGGCGTAGAGTTCGGGTTCAGGGTTCAGGGTTCAGGGTTTAGGGTTCGGGGTTTAGGGTTTGGGGTGTAGAGTTCGGGGTTCAGGGTTCAGGGTCAAGGGTTTGGGGTGTAGAGTTCGGGGTTTGGGGTTCAATGCTCAAGCTTGGGGGTTTGGGGTTTAGGGTGTTAGGGTTGGGGGTTTTGGTTGTTTTGGGTTTAGGCAACGAGGGGTTCCAATTTCGGATTGGAGGGTGTCGAGCTTTGTGAGAAGAGCAAGCCCTAAAACCCTAAGCCTTAAATTTATTTTAAATCTGAGTGGGATGACACGCTGAAGACTTCTTGCACAGGATTCCGTTCATACGCATACTGTACCCTCTGTATTTGCTTGTGCATTTTACGGTACAAGGCACTTTGCAGAACCACCTGGAGCAACTTAATTTTGACTTCAGGGCTTAGGGTTTAGGCTTTGGGGTTCAGGATTGAGGTGTTTTTTTCGTTTGAAGGCTCTTGAGGGGCCACGCAGTTCTGGGTGGCTCTGAAACCCAACTGAAGAAGTACACACACAAACCTTCAAGTAGGCCTGAGCACTTGACGACGAAGTCACTACTGCGCTCGAGTCTAGTGACAAATGCACGGCCCTTTGATTTCTAACGCCCCCTCAGAACTAGCAATTGAGTACCCGGAGGAGATTACAGCAGAAGTTGCGCAAGGCTGCGCGGTTTGAAGGGCATGGACAGTAGGGGACCCCTAAAGTAATGCCCCAAATAAGAATATCTTTATATGATAAGGACCCCAATCAGGTGCCCCTATTTCCGGAAACCCCCATGTTCGGGTCCAGGCTTTAAGGCGTAGTTCAGGTCACCAGCCAGCTTATCAAAGCACATCGCCAGAGCTTCGATGCTGCTTGGGACGGTTTTAGGGTTTAGGGTTTAGGGTTTAGGGTTTAGGGTTTCGGGTTTAGGGTTTGTTCTTTCGTGTTACCCCCAAATGGGGGCCTGCACCCTCGCCTTAGAGGATCTTTGAAAAAGGTCCCCGAACCCCAGGGTACACCCTTAGGGGTTCAAGGAAGAGTCCCATGACTTAGGGCCTAATCGGCCACCCCACCCTATTGTCCGGATGCCCAGCTTACTGGTATCTTGGTCATGGGTTTCTCAGTGGGCCAAGGTACCTTTACCATGAAGACCTGGTCTCTCAAAGTAGTGGGAGCTTAAAGTCTCTACTCTATATGGTTGATTGTTTTTTTTTAAGACTTCCCTTTCGGGCTTCAGCATCCCAGCCCGTAAGGAAGTTCTCTTGAGCTTAGGGTACAAGGGTTCTTAAGAACTTCAGAATCAGGTTTTATAATTTAGAGTTTAGTGTTTATGTTAACCTCGAGTCCTAATACCTCTGTCAATGAGGGAACATACCTTGTCTCGTACTAAGGATCCCTGCATAATATAGCTTAAGGTTGTTCTCCTTGAATAGGGAACGTACCTCGAGTCATACTAAAGATCTATGCGCAATCGTATTTGGTTTAAGGTCGTTCTCCAGTTCATACTAAGGATCCCTGCATAGTATATGCTGTTAGCTTGCTCTCCTTAAGTAGGCAAAGTGCCTCAAATTCAGTCTAAGCCTCCCGGCATAGTCTGTAGTTTCAGCTTGTTCTCCTTAATTTGGGAGTGACCCTTAATTCATACCACATAAGTATAGTGCAAGCTGTGTCCTCCTGATTTGAGGAATATCCTGTATTCATAGTACGGGCTCCCTATATGCATCGCATGAAGTTTCAGCTTGTTCTCCGTAGTTAAGGAATGTTCCGTAATTCATATGGTTTTAGCTTATTCTTTGTGTATACGGAGTATACCTGATTTCAAAATACTACTTGTCCCCACAAAGCATCTTCTCCCTAGTCAAGAGGAATACTTTAATTCATCATGAGCATCCCAACATATTGTTTTACGCGGGCATCGTATATACTCCAAACCTTATATACCCTACACCCTAAACCCTAGCCCTAAACCTTAAACCCTGAACCCTAAACCCTAAACCCTAAACCCCTTGAAGCAAAGGTGGAGGAGCCTCTGTCTGACCGGGTCAAGGTACTGGCTTTGCGGGCAGTGGGCGTGCCTTGACTGGTTCTAAACATTTTTAGGGAGTTTGGGGCTTGGGGTTCAGGACCTAATTTGGGTTTAGGGTTTAGGGTTTAGGGTTTGGGGTTTGGGGTTTGGGGTTTAGGGTTTGGGGTTTGGGGTTTAGGGTTTAGGGTTCAGGGTTCAAGGTGCAGGGTTCAGGGTTTAGGGTTAGGGAACTACCAGCACAACAACTACCTGGTAGTTACTACCAGCATTCAGCATTCTCCCCCTTTGTTGTTTCCTCTATCAACCAATCATAGATGATCCAACTTCCAATCTGATAAGATTTGCTTGATATTTGGAGCAAGGGGAGTTTCATGTAGGGTGGAAACATTTTAGAGCCCAAGCCCTAAACCTAAAGGGTTTCGGGTTTAGGGGTTTTAGGGTCTAGGGGGTTTTGGGGCTTTAGGGCTGTAGGGTTTTGGGGTTTGGGGGTTTGGGGGTTTTGGGGGTTGTAGGGTTTTAGGGTTTAGGGTTTCAGGCCTTGCCCGTCGAGATGGTCAGTTCTCTGGATAAGGTTTCCGAGTCGGGTACTAAGAGTCACCTATGTGCCCTTGAGAAAGGGAAGTGTACCTTAAGCAAGCTATTGTTGTATGCTCCCTCTTGAAAGGTACAAGGTCGCTCGTGGGAAAAAAATAGGATCCGAATATAGAGAACTGCCCTGGCACCGCTGTGAGGGTTTTAGGCTGTAAGTTTGCGTCCCAGTCCGAGACACCGGGCTTAGGGCCCAGGGTGAGCCCAATGCCCCTGGTTTAGGGTTTGAGGTGTAGGGTTTAGGGTTTAGGGTTTAGGGCCCTAACTCATACTGAGGCGGACGCCTATGCAGTTCTTAGTTCAAAGGGGGTATTGGGACGCTTTGTGTACAGTGCCTTGGTGGCTTGAATCTGGGATAGCTATAGGGCTTATAAATTACAATAGGGCTTCAGTTGGTTTAAGTGGAGGTTTATGATGAGGGTTTTGGTGTGTAGGAAACAGCCCAGTGTGGATCACAAGTGGCCTGCCTACATCATCTCCTAAACCCGAAACCCGAAACCCTGAACCCCAAACCCCGGACCCCAAACCCTAAACCCCAAACCCCAAACCCTAAACCCTAAACCCCAAACCCTAAACCCTAAACCCTAAACCCTAAACCCCAGGTCTCCATCACCTACAAGATGCAGATGCATCCCAACAGCCGTGTGCTGCTCAACCACATCGTGGAGCTCCTCGGCTGGGTAGGGTTTAGTTAGGGTTTAGGGTTTAGGGTTTAGGGTTTAGGGTTTAGGGTTTAGGGTTTGGGGCTCAGGGCTCAGGGCTCAGGGCTCAGGGCTCAGGGCTCAGGGCTCAGGGCTCAGGGCTCAGGGCTCAGGGCTCAGGGCTCAGGGGCTTAGGGGCTTAGGGGCTTAGGGGTTGGGGTTTGGGGTTTAGGGAGTTTAGGGTTTAGGGTTCAGGGGCTTAGGGTTTGGGGTTGGTTTAGGGTTCGGGGTTTAGGGTTTCGGGTTTAGGGGTTTAGGGCTTGGGGTTAGGGCTTTAGGGCTCTGGGGGTTTAGGGTTTAGGGGTTTTAGGGGTTTTGAGGGGTTCAGGGGTTCAGGGTTTAGGGCTTAGGGTGGTTTGTGGTTGAGCGTTGACGAAGTCCAAGCCAAGCACGCATGATTCCCCGTCCCACCCTAAACCTAAACCCCCAAACCTGAAGATGGGTGTACAGGCCTGAATAACAGGCACTTGGGATAGCGTTTCCTCCCCCCCACCCCCGTTTTGGGGGTTTTCAGAAGATTGTATTTCGGCAGGTTTTCGATGGTTGAACAAGCCAAGCTGGAATGGTACTTAGGGTCCAACCCAGGGTACCCAGAAAGCCCAATGCGCCTTAAGTAAGAACATACCTCAAACTCTCTCTAGATATACAATGAGTTATAGGGTATCTTCATTAAGGGTATTACGGTATTCCCCTAGCCTATAACCCCTAACCCTAGCCCCTAATCGGCTAGCTAACTTTGGTGGAGTTCAGGCTCTTTGCCGACGAGAACTTCGTCAAGCGCGCCAAGGAGGATTACGGCAACATGTTGGCAAGGCGCGAGATTGAACAAACCCTGAGAGACTCAACACCGACATCCTTGAGGATTTAGGGTTTGAGGGCTCAAGCCAGAAATCCTGAAAGCCTTAAGCTAATGGTGCTGGCTTCCCCAAAAAAGCTGGCGGCTCAAGGCTTAAGGTTCATATCAGGGTGGTTGCCGCCTGCCTAACAAGCCTTTGGGATGTTTTTGTAAGCTTGCCTTATTGGGTTACTAGGAGGACGTTGGGAGGGTTCTTATCGAATGTCCGAACCAACAGCCCGTCCTTACTTGCTGGGAGACCAAGCCCAGGAACTGAGAGTAGCCTGAGTCTTGAGGGTTTGGGGCTTTCAGGGTCAGTGTTCAGGTTCTGCTTCAGACCAGGCTTCTGACCCCCCCCCCCCCCAGTTCGGTAGAGGTGTTAATAGGGGCGGGGATGGGATTCAGGTTTTGGGGTCAGTTTTGTTTGTGTCAGGGGTGTTCTAGTATTAGGGGGGAGGGATTATCATGGAGGTATCCAGGCAAGACCTAAACACGGCGCCCTAAGTGCCCTGGCTAGTGTGGCTTCTTTCGCTTGCTTCGGGCTTAGACAACTAAGCCTAAACCCTAAACCCTAGCCCCTAAACCCCAGCCTAAACCCTAAACTCCAGCCCCTAAACCCTAGCCCTAAACCCTAAACCCTAAACCCTAAACCCTAAACCCTAAACCCTAAACCCTGCTTTTGCTGGCCTCCATCAGTGCTCGATGCATGCATCTTCCCATCCAACGTTTCGAAGCTGGTTTAGGGTTTAGGGTTTAGGGTTTAGGATTT
This sequence comes from Symbiodinium natans, assembly GCA_905221605.1. Lineage (NCBI taxonomy): Eukaryota > Dinophyceae > Suessiales > Symbiodiniaceae > Symbiodinium > Symbiodinium natans. Next base: position 673,700 of record CAJNDS010000691.1, read on the forward strand.
AGGGTTTAGGGTTTAGGGTTTAGGGTTTAGGGTTTAGGTTTCAAGGCGTAGGGCATAGGGCTGGGGCCAGGACGCCAGTCTTAGGGTAGCTACAGTGCAGTAGTACGGTCCCCCTATCTTCTTTAAAGGGTTCGGACGCATGGGCCCTCTTGCGTTGTGTAGGCTGTGTAGGGTATATAAGGGGTGTATAAGGGGTTACCCTAAGAGTCATTCGCACGCCTTGTTTCGAGAGCCTGGGGGAGCAGAAACGTCTGAAACCTCTTGACCTCGAACCACACAGTCTCTCTGAGACCTAGTGGTTTGTGGTGGATTTCCCCACCTCCCCCTGCCCAGTCACTCCCCATCTCGCCCCTGAAACCCCGAAAACCCAAAACCTTGACCCCAGTAACCGACCCCCAAGCCCGAACGAACCCGTACCCATGTCAGCCCAAGAGCCACATCCCAATTTTTTGTGCACCTGCAAAAGCCGGAAATGAAATCCTAGAGGACCTTAAACGCGTGTAGTATACCTACGTAGAGCAACTTTGTACCTCAAAGGCGGGTAAACACACCCACTAAATAAGATACGCTTCCCTCTTTAAAAGGCACAAAAGGTTACTCTACGTACAACCTAAACCCACTGTGAGCTTCATCCGACAAGCGAAGCATCTAAGCCTCTAAAGCTTACCCCGAGAACGTTAGGGTTTCGGGCTGGGTTTAGTCTAAGAGTAATTACATGGGGCCCTTAATACGGTCCCTTGCCTCCTTTTTACAGGGTTCTGAACCCCAAACCCTAAACCCTAAACCCTAAACCCTAAACCCTAAGTATGGGCCCTTGGGTTGTATAGGGTATATAGGGGGTAAATACCCACATCAAAGGACCATGGAGTTGCCACAGATTGAGGGACTAGGGTTTTGGGTCGGGGGTTTGAAGGTTTAGGGTTGACAGGCGAAGTAAAGGGCCCCAGGGCCCCAGGGTTTAGGGTTTAGGGTTTAGGGTTTAGGGTTTAGGGTTAGGGTTTCGGGCTTCATAGAAGAGGGCCACCAAAAAGCCTTGGGGAAGCCCCAGACAGGCACGGCCTGAAGCCGGCGAAGAGCTCGCGATCTTTGGGTGCCAAAAGCCAGGCTCGCCAAAGGTGTAATTGGGGTTGAATAACTGGGGTTTTGGGGTTTTAGGGTTTAAGGCTAGGGCTTCAGGTTTTAGGGTTTAGGGTTTAGGGCTTGGGGTTTTAGGGTTTAGGGCTTAGGGTCTAGGGTTTAAGGGTTTAAGGGTTTAAGGGTTTAAGGGTTTAAGGGTTTAAGGGTTTAAGGGTTTGAAGGGTTGAAGGGTTTAAGGGTTTAAGGGTTTAGGGTTTGGCAGAGGGGTTGGGGGTTAAGGGCTCTCTGTGTCTGTGACCGTTCGACTCCGTGTGCAAACACGAAAAAAGTTCGGTTCAAACGTATGGGCCCCTGGTAGAGAGAGAGAGAGACAGGGCAAGAGGAAGAGGGAGAGAGGCAGGGTCGCGGGGCAACCCTAAACCCTAAACCCTAAACCCTAAACCCTAAACCCTAAACCCTAAACCCTAAACCCTAAACCCGGAAGACAGAGTTTGAGAGAGAGAGAGAGAGAGAGCTAGTGAGCAAGGAGCAACGAGCAAGCAAGCAAAAGTGTCGTCGAGAGCGAGCAAGTGTAATGGGCTCAGTTCAGCATTCATGCTGCTCTGCACCTGAGCCCCAAGCCTAAAACCCTAAGCCTAAATCTGCATCAGGCCACCGCACGCTCCATGCGCGGTGGATGCTGTGGCCGGTAACACCGCCACATTATACGTCCAGCTTATCTTGCTTGAGAACCCCCAAAGATGTAAACTAATCCTATAAAGGAAGATTTTGTTTTGGTGGGGCGGGGGGGGGGGGGGGGGGGGGGGCGGCGTTCTTAAGCGAATAGCAGTAATCCCTATAGACCTTAAACAACCCTAGGAACTGCGCCCCGCCCCCGAACAAGCAGAGCAACGCGGGTGTCCCTGCACAACGTGTGGTTTTTTCAGTTGGACAAACTTGGATGTATTGGTCTTGGTCGCTCATGGTGTACCCAACCCCAAGAAGGGTACCCTTGCTATACTATGGTTACTGGGCAACCAAAGAGTTCCTTTGCGACTTGTCTTGCGAGGAGTACCTGATTTTCTGGCATCGTTCTGTAGGTCCTGTATCTTTACCAAGGGCCGCCGCAGCCGTTATAGCTTTCGACCCGGCGATGGGTGGAGCTGGCTTGCATGTCCAAGGAAGGTTCCCAGGTTTGTTTTTGCCAAGACCTTGTAAACCCCCCAAAAACTAAACCCTAAACCCTAAAACCTAAACCCTAAACCCTAAACCCTACACCCTAAAGACACGCTTATTCAACAAAAAAGCCAGCTCACTCAGAACTCATGCCTTCAGAATCCACTTCGCACATGCCATTGGGCGGCCTCCACCTCCCAGGTGCAACCCTAAACCCTAAACCACTCCTAAACCCTACACCCTAAACCCTAAAGCAATGGCGAAGCTTACGGAGGAGGAGGTCAGGGGCTTCTTTGCGGAGGAGAAGGCGCCAGCCCTGGTTTGGGGTTTAGGGGTTAGGGTTCCGCTGGCCTGTTCCCAGACCCCCTTGGGAGGATCAAAAAGTAGATCCCCTTGAGGGGGGTTTAGGGTTTAGGGTGTAGGGTTTTAGGGTTTAGGGTTTAGGGTGTAGGGTTCAGGGTTTAGGGTTTAGGGTGTAGGGTGTGGGTAGGGTTTAGGGTGGGGTGTATGGTCTAGGGTGTAGGGGTTTACGGTATCATGGTACAGGGTACTCTTTGGGGGCTCGACCTTTTGGTCTGGGTGTTGTGTGTTTGTTTTGCTTAGTTACGTGCACCCGTGCTTGCATTCTTGCCAGCTTGTTCCTAAACCCTAAACCCTAATACCCTTGTGTGTCTGCTTGTGTTCTTTTCAGTTAGACAGGACATGGGAGCGCGGGCGTTCCAAGCTCGGATTTATTATAATTATATATATATATATATACATATATTTTTTGGGGGGGTCTGCACAAAGAATCCGGTCATCAAAACTTGTTGTAAAGTTCAAAGAGGACCTGAATTGGGAGTAATCCGGGACTAAACATGCCCAGTAGCGCACACCCCAGAAGCACCTCACAGCCAGCTAGGCTTAGAAAACCCCAAAGCGCTCAAGCCCCTGAAGTAATTCTAAAGTCGAGTTCGTCATAAAAGAAAACTTCTCGAAACGCCTCCAAACCTTCCCCAGACCTCGGCCCTGAATAGGTTCAATAAACCCTAAACCCTAAATCTTTGGGGTAGGGTTGAGAGCTGAGGGTTTAGGGCTAAACCCTAAACCCTAAACCCTAAACCCTAAACCCTAAACCCTAAACCCTAAACCCTAAACCCTAAACCCTAAACCCTAAACCCACGGCCAGGGGGAAGATGAGAAAGGTGCCACCGCCGAGGAGCTGCAAGCTGCGGAGGCCGCACTGAAAAGAGCTTTATGGGGCGGGCCAAAAGGTTGGGTTTAGGGTTTAGGGTTTAGGGTTTAGGGTTTAGGGTTTAGGGTTTAGGGTCTAGGGTTTAGGGTTTAGGGTTTTGGGGTTTAGGGTTTCAGGGTTTTAGGGTTTTAGGGTTTTAGGGTTTTAGGGTTTTAGGGTTTTAGGGTTTTAGGGTTTTAGGGTTTTAGGGTTTTAGGGTTTTAGGGTTTTAGGGTTTTAGGGTTTTAGGGTTTTAGGGTTTTAGGGTTTTAGTGTTTTAGGGTTTTAGGGTTTTAGGGTTTTAGGGTTTTAGGGTTTTAGGGTTTTAGGGTTTTAGGGTTTTAGGGTTTTAGGGTTTTAGGGTTTTAGGGTTTTAGGGTTTTAGGGTTTAGGGTTTAGTATCAGATGCTTGGGCTGTTTCGGGTTTAGGGTTTATTGAAACCATTAAGGGCCGAGTTTTTTTTTGTGGAGGGGGAGGCAGGGAGGGGGGGTGAGGGGTTGGGAAAATATGACCTCAGGTTTCGAGTTTCCGGAAGGGCTGCGGCAGCTAGGGCATGATGCTGCCCCTAAACCCTAAACCCTAAACCCTAAACCCTAAACCCTAAACCCTAAACCCTAAACCCTAAACCCTAAACCCTAAACCCTAAACCCTATAAACCCTAAACCCTAAACCTTCCTAAACCCTAAACCCTAAACCCTAAACTCTGCTTACTTTTTGTGCATCTTCAGGTTTACCTGAGCCTGCGCCATATGGGCAGGATGCAGCTTTCGGGGTATCGCGTGGGGGTTGCTCAGCCCCCATCCCCCACCCATCACCCCCCCCCCCCCCTATCCCTGGAAGGGTTTGGAGTTCGGAGACAAACTGCTCACCTTCGTGGGATTGCCGCAAATTGTTGCAAGCTGAGAACCTTGGTTTTGGTTCTGGGTTTCCTTATGAAGTAACAAACTACTATGTAGTTAATTATTGTGCTTTTATAGGGTCTTGCGCACTCTCATCGGTGAGGGGAGGGCGTGTCACCTTGCGCTTGAAGAACGAAACCGTAGCGTCAGTTGTGCTAAGCGTCCCCCAAACCCCAGACCCTCTAACCCCCAAACACCTAAAGCCCAAACCCGAAACCCTAAGCCCCAAACCTCAAACCCTAAACATACACAGGAGAAGCTGGACTACAAGCTGCCAGAAGCTTTCAAGCAACTGTTGCACGGACGGAGATAAGGTCGACTTTTTATTTATTGTTTTCAAGCGGGTTTGCTCGGCTTAGGGTTTAGGGTTTAGGGTGCAGTTCGAGTAGAGCCCTGACCAAAAAACTCTCCAGAAAGGTCTGCCATTACTATGGGGGTAAGCCTACAAACTTGGGATGTTCCCCCTTATACTCGCAGTCCTGAATAGGGATTATAATATTGTTTCAAGTAGTAACCCTAAACCCTCCTAAACCCTAAAACCTAAACCCGAATTGGCACAGAATAGTGTTCAAAGTTGGGATACTCTAATCTGAGAAAGGTTACATCGTCCCTTACCTTCTTTTTCGGGTTCTGAACCACCGGCCTTTGGGTTCTATAAGTCATATAAGGTATGTAAGGGTAAAGTTAGGGTTTAGGGTTTAGGGTTTAGGGTTTAGGGTTTAGGGTTTAGGGTTTAGGGTTTAGGGTTTAGGGTTTAGGGTTTAGGGTTTAGGGTTTAGGGTTTAGGGTTTAGGGTTTAGGGTTGCCCAATGAAGGGTCATATTTGCTTGGACAAAGGATGAGAAGAAGAAAGGTAATGCTGTTGAGCTGGCTAACGGCAACGCCGATTCCAGTACTGAGCTTGTACTGCAACATCAATGAAAATCCAGCCGGCTCACAGGAACGTCGGTTCCAGCACTCAGTTTGTAATACAAACAATGAAAATCCAGCCCGCTCACGGGAACGCTGGTTCCAGTAATACTAGGCTTGTATATTGCGCATCCATGAGGCTCCAGCCAGCGCACCGTGAAACATTACCCTAAACCCTAAACCCTAAACCCTAAACCCTAAACCCTAAACCCTAAACCCTAAACCCTAAACATTTGAGCCTTCAGGCAAGGTCTCTAGCAGAGAGAGCTTCCCAGGTTGTCCTACAAACGCGGAGGTGGCGATGCTGCGAGGACAGCGGCCCTTTGCGGGTTCAGGGGTTCAGGGGTTCAGGGGTTTGGGGTTTAGGGGTTTAGGGTTGTAGGGTTTGGGGTTTAGGGGTTTAGGGTTTAGGGTTTAGGGTTTAGGGTTTAGGGTTTAGGGTTTAGGGTTTAGGGTTTAGGGTTTAGGGTTTAGGGTTTAGGGTTTAGGGTTTAGGGTGAGAGCCTCGAGTTGAATCTCTTCTAAAGAAGCCCACGAAGCCTCACCGCAGTCCCCAAGTCTCTAGGCTGCAAACAGGTCACTTCCAAGGGGAGCCCGACTACCCTGAACCAAGGAAGAAACCCTAAAAACCCTAAAAACCCTATAGACCTTATAAACCGTATAATAAACCCGAAAATAAACCCTATAATAAACCCTTTAAACAACCCTATAAACCCTATAAACCCTTTAAACCCAATAAACCCTATAAACCCTATAAACCCTATAAACCCTATAAACCCTGAGCCCTAAACCCTCAACCCTAAACCCTAAACCCTAAACCCTAAACCCTAAACCCTAAACCCTAAACCCTAAACCCTAAACCCTAAACCCCAAAAAGAAGGCCCTGCTTCGCCGCGACCGGGACATCTTGGGCGAAGGAAGAGGGTTTAGGGTTTAGGTTGTAGGGTTTAGGGTTTGGGGTTTAGGGTTTAGGGTTTAGGGTTTAGGGTGTAGGGTTTAGGGTTTGGGGTTTAGGGTTTAGGGTTGAAGGTTTAGGGGTTGGGGTTTAGGGTTTTGGGTTTTGGGTTTCGGGTTTCGGGTTTGGGTCTTTTGGAGTTCCATAGGTTCGTTTAGGTTTTTTTAAGGGTTGTTGTTTTTTTGTTTTTCCTTTTTTGTTGTTCTTGTTTTATTGGCTTTTAGGGTTCAGGGGTTTAGGGTTCCAACACTCAAGTGCCCAATTTCTCCTGAAGCCTAACCCTACGACAGCCTGCAAAATCCTAGACCCTAAACCCCAAAGCCTAAACCCTAAGCCCTGCAGTTTCGCCCTCATCTTGACAGCCTCCATCCGAAACTGGGCTTTTGGGTCAGCCCTCCCAAAACCCTGAACCCTAAGCCCAACAGTATTTGAGTTCAGGCTGTCGGGTGTAGAGCTTGGGGGTCTTCGGCTCCAGGATTTTTAAGGTTTAGGGTCTAGGAGTCTAGGGTTTACAGGGTTTCGGGTACCCTAAGCCGAAGTACCCAAGGGACTCCCTCTGGCCCCCCAAACACTAAATTCCAGGCTCAATGAGATCCCTGAGCCCCCTACAGTACAGCCTGACTCTGAAGCCATCAACGCCAAGCCCTCACCAGAAAACACGGATTTTCGGCCTTAGGTCTTGTCACTTTCAGGCTGTTAGGGACCGGGATCCTAAACCCGAAGCCTTATAACTTTGAGTCCAGGGTGCACAGAACCCTGCACCGGTTCAGGGCACCTCGCCTTTTGTGGAGCGCCAGCATCCTTATTGTAGTAGCCGAATGGGGCGTAGGGCTAAGGGCTAAGGGTCCTGAAAAGAAGGTTTTATCCACGAAGGGTGCAGGGTATCAGCCTCCTTAGTTAACGGAGTGTAGGGTTTAGGTTGTACAAGGCTGCATGGATGATTCTTGCAGTGTCGTACATGAGAACTTAAACAGAGGTTTTGGGGTTGCTATATTTTGACTTGGCGTTGGGGGGGGGGGTGCAGGGTATGAAGGAGAGACCTTCATTCTTGTAGGGCTTGGCTTAGACCATGACAGCTCAGCAGCATGTATTACAGCAGCCGGAATCTCTCCAACACTCTCCCTTTATAACACCCTTTCTACACACAATATGAACTACCCAGTTTACGGTTTAGGGTTTAGGGTCTTGGGTGTAGGGCTTTAGGGTTTAGGGTTGCATAATCCCTGAACCTTGGGCCCAAGAACCCTACGCCCATGCTAGCAGGGCTGAAAGGGGAGGGGGAGGGTTCCCCAAATTGGGTACTTATTTTATAGTTTTTAGTTTATTATTGTTTGTGTGTTTGTTTTTGTTTAGTTATTATTTTTTTTTTTTTTGGGGGGGGGGGGGGGGGCTTCCTATGATAGGGATTGTACAATTTTGGGGTATAAGTCTGTGGTACCCCCTATTGAAGAGACCCGTATTTAAGCGCTCAGCGAGGACCATTGTCACATTGGTGAGCTCATGGGTTTCAACGACGAGGAGGAGCACATGTCCTTCCTCAGCGCTGCCTTCTGGGAAGGCTGGGCGCCCCAAACCCTAAACCCGAAGCTCTAAACCCTAAACCCTGAACCCTAAACCCTAAACCCTAAGCCCTAAGCCCTAAACCCTAAACCCTAAACCCTAAACCCTAAACCCTAAACTTCAGTATAGGGGCACTTGGGCTGCCTGAGCTGTCTTAGGCAAAGTTTCCCAAAGCGAAGACTTGAACCCGTAGAGGGTCTAGGCCCCCCTCCCCCCGCCCCCCCTTAAACCCTAAAGCCTAACCCTAAGCCCCAAACCCTAAACTCGAAACCCTAAACCCTAAACCCTCAACCCTCAACCCTCAACCCTCAATCCTAAACCGAACGATACTACCTGTGTATGACATCGCGGATGAAGGTGTTGAGGGTTGTGGCCTTACGGGAAACTAAGGCTTTAGGGTAGAGACAAGTATTAATGGTTTCCTCTTGCCATCTCTGTACAACTTCAAACGTTATTACCACCACTACAGTCAAAGATGTGTCCAACATGCACATTCTATCCCGAAGCCTACGCCCTAGTCCCTTAGTTCATAATCATACGTGCTGCTGACCCATGGAAGCTTCACGGATATACGCAAGAAGATTCAGACCCAACTCCCCAGACAAACTGTTTAGGGTTTAGGGTTTGAGGGTAAGGGTTCAAAGTAAACCCTAAACCCCAAACCGCCGTTCTAAACCCTTAATCCCCCCAAAAAAAAGCAAAACATCCCGACCCTGAGATGAGTGGAGCTACCCGGCGCTGGGCGTCGTCTGCTGCATGTGCCCATCTGCTGGCCACGATTTGATTTGGCTGGACACCCGCTCCGCCTTCAACCCTAGACCCTACTGACCCTACAACTTTAAACCCTAGACCCTAGACCCTAAACCCTAAACCCTAAACCCTAAATCCCGAAGCCTAGGATCCTGTCCGACCCTCTTGGTAGCCCAGAGGTACCCTTTTCTTCTTTATTTGGGTTCCAGACGACCCTAGAATCCTTAGCAAGTAGCTTCTCCCAGACGCTTGGGATGTTTCATATTTTCATATTTACCCTTTCTTGAGAAAGCGTTTGCCTTTTCAAAATGTGTTTTAGAGGTTTAAGCGGCCAACCTCGAACAACCCTAGCCCGTTCAGGAGTAGATCTAAGCACGGGTATGAGTACCCTAAGTAGGGTTATAACCAGCTATAGCCACTTATAACTACCCATGAACCTCTAAGAATTCCCGAGTTGTTGGGCTTTTTGGGAATCTGGTCCGGGCGAAGACCCGAAACCCTAAAATTAGATCTAAAAGCTGGCAGAAGTGATGTTCCTTTTCTTTGTTGGGGGGGGGGGGGAGGGGACTGCCAACTATCGAGGACTACACGAAGTGTGGGCGCAAGGCTGGAGGGTTTCGGGTTTAGGGCTTAAGAGTTGAGTAGGGTTTTCCTAGGTAGGATAAGGGGACCCTTAAAAGGGAACCCCTTCTGAACCCTCTTCTGGCTCTCTTAAGCAGGGACCTTATTCAGAGGGTCTATATTCCCAAGGGTCCCCCTAATCATATCCCCTAGGTTTAGAGTGTCGGGTTTAGAGTTGAGTAGGGGTTTCGGATTTGGGGTTTGGGCTTGGGGCTCTTCAGGTCGATCTTGCATACTGCAGGGTTACTCTACGGTTTAGGGTTTAGGGTTTAGGGTTTAGGGTTTAGGGTTTAGGGTGGGGTTCTACGGCTTTGGGGTCGTCCCTTGCATCATAGCCCGCCGAAATCAACGTCTTTGCCACCTTGAGGCCCCAACTCAACACCCTCGGCTTGTTGATCCTTTGCCCCAGACGGCCCACTTGGTCCTTCCATTCTGGCATTACCAGCAGTTTCGCTCCCTCTGGGTGCAGCTGATCGTTACCCTAAACCCTAAAACCCTAAACCCTAAACCCTAAACCCTAAACCCTAAACCCTAAACCCTAAACCCTAAACCCTAAACCCTAAACCCTAAACCCTAAACCCTAAACCCTAAACCCTAAACCCTAAACCGTGGTCTCCCTTCGCAGTTTCTCAGGGGGAGCCCCGGGTCGTGCATGTCGATCAAGAGTTCGACTCTTCCCTGCCGTCAGGTTTTGGGTATTGGGGGTCTCGAGTTGAGTTTAGGGAGTCCAGTTACCTACAACCCAGCTTGAAGTGCGAACCATAAGCTGCTAAAAGCCTACCCGAAGCCCCGAAACCTTCGTCTCTAAGTCCTCAACCCCCCCCCCCCACCACCCCAATGCAACATCGGGCATCTACTTATGCCCTATTTGCACATATTCTTAGTGGGCTTGCCCAGCTACTACAGAGAGCTTATGCACATTGTCAGTAGCTGGAACTTGCCTTGCTGTAGAACCTGATATGGTTTCAATAGTCTTGGGGTGAACGTGCCTGTAGTTATGGAGTTCCAGAGCCCCGTTTCCCATAAGTTCTGGATGGTTCAGAGGCATGCCAACTGTACGGGAGTTTGGGGTTTATAGGGTTTAGGGTTTAGGGTTTAGGATTTAGGGTTTAGGGTTTAGGTTTAACGCCCAGCGTTTCTTTTCGAACGAAGAAGGAGCCCATCCTCGATAGGAGCATGTGCTTTGTCACTGTCTCGCGTAGCCTCGGACAAGACGAGCCTGGGAAGTACCGTAGGCGATAGTAACTTGGGGACTGGGTAGGTAACCTTCACTTAGCTTTTTTGGTTATATAGGATATATATATATATATACATACATATACATATATATATATATGCATACAAGGTTAACCTTTTTGGGCCAGGGTATTCAGCCCCCCAGGGTTCATGGTATACAGCCCAAGGACATGAAAGTCACGCATCTGGCTGATGATTTCGTCTCGTTTGTCCGCGGCTTGAAGACTGAAGAGGAGATCGCTTTTCTCCGTTCTTTGCATGTGTCACGTGGGTTGTGTCAGGGCCTCGGGTCATTGTTGCGCACGCCTTCGTTTTGGGCTATGTAGTTGGATAACTTCGGGACGCGCAAAATGGATGTTTGAGGCTTCACTGTTTCCCGGTTGTGGCTTCCGCTTTCTGATTGCCATGCTGGCGTCTAGTTTCCTTGAAAATACAGTGGCGGGACAGGAGGAGCAGCATCTGAATGATCACGCACGTACAGAGATTACTCCGGATCGATCTTGACGAATGAAGCTGGACCTTGGATCTCAACCAGCACCCCCCCCCCCCCCCCCAACTACCCTCGAAGCATAATAGTAGGGTATATCAACCCCCTCTATAAAAGAGTATAGGTGGGGGGTTCAGGAAGTAATTTTTTTCCCTAAGGCTCCTGTGCAGTATCTTTCTTGGGCAGTATACTAGAATCCCCTTTAACTAACACAAAAAGGAACTTTTTTGGGTAGTATACTAGAATCCCCTTTAGCTAACCCAAAAAGGAACTACGTTAGAGCCTTTAGCTATGTTGTACTGGGCACGAATTCCCGACGCCTGAGCAGCGGCTGGGAAACCTAAACAAGGCCTGGAAGAACCCCCTAAACCCTAAACCCGAAACCCTAAACTCTAAACCCGAAACCCTAAACCCGAAACCCTAAAAACAAGAATCCTAAACTCACAGCCCCCAGCCAGTGCAGGACTTCGAGTCTTTCGACGAGCCACCAGTTGGCCATATTGTTCAGGGTCATCGCTTTGAGAAGTGGATTTAGGGTTAAGGGTTTAGGGCTTATAATAGGTGCTTGCATCTTGAGTTTGTTGGCGACACCTTGGTTTGTTACGGGTTCAGGCTGCGCTTGTGGTTGTTTGCTGCTGGCTCTTGTTTATGCGGCTTCGTGCTTGTTGTTCTTTATTTTGGGGGTGTTTGGGCTTTCTGGCACCACCCTCTCTCACGCAGACAGCCTCCCTGCGTCGTGGGCATGGCTGTCTACCCTGAACCCTATGAATCCCATTTTGACCCGAAGATTGCGATTGCTTACAAGCCCCCGAAACCCCAAACCCTGCGCGCTGAACCACAAACCCGGAACCTCAGACCCTGCACCCTATACACCCTATACACCGTATACACCCTATACACCGCATACACCCTACACACCCTGTACACCCTATGCACCCTATACACCCTAATTATACACCCTACAGGTTTTTGGCAAAGCGGCCGAAGACGGACGGGGAGGGCGAGGAGGAGGAGGCAGAGGTGGAGGACGAGGAGGAGGAACCGGCAGGCTCCTGTCGCGCTTTAGGGGAGTTTTGAGTTTTGGGGTTTTGGGAGTTTAGGGGCTTAGGGGCTTTAGGGGCTTTAGGGGCTTTAGGGGCTTTAGGGGCTTTAGGGGCTATTGGGGTTAGGGGTTTTGGGGTTCCTGGAGTATTCCACGCAGTCTTGACAACGGGAAGTCGAAGAACGGGGGGAGAAGAATGGGAGAGGTCTGAGCCAAAAACCCCCCCAACCCACAAAACAAAAAGAGATACTTTTCCCGTAATTTAGGGTTTGGGTTCCCTTAGAGCCCCTCTAAACCAAAAAGGGCGCCCTTTTAATTCTTAGGCTGCTCTTGGTTATAGTACACGATCTTATGCGGCTTCAAGACATGCTTCCTGCTGCTTCCCTCCCCCCCCCCCCTCCCCAGCCCAGCAGCCCGTGGCTCTAAACATCGTTTAGGGTTTAGGGTTTAGGGTTTAGGGTTTCGGGTTTAGGGTTTAGGGTTTAGGGTGCCACCAGAGATCTTGCTCCAGGTTGACCGTCCAGCATGCTGCTGCGCGTCGTGAGCTGTGTGATGGCCCGGAGAGTATATATACACCTTGGTGACCAAATGAACCCAAAAAGGGTTTATGGTTCATGTACCTTGAAAGGGATTACAGTAGTATAGGGGATAAGCAAAACCCGAACCCAAGTTGAACCCCAAAAGTCTTTATGGTTCATAAGCTTTATGGGGGGGTCATTATAGTAGTATAGGGGTTTATTTATCACCCCAACCCAAATGAACCTCAAAAGGGTTCATGGTTCATATACCTTAATAGAGGTTCTAGTAGTATAGGGTACCCCTAAACCCTAAACCCTAAACCCTAAACCCTAAACCCTAAACCCTTATAGTTATAACCCCCAGCTCGGGGGTTCATGTGGTCTCCAGGGAACCGACACAGAGAGTCGTGGTGACAGAGTTGCCCTGTGAAAAAGGGGGTGGGGGGGGGGGTTCCGAAATTAGGGGTATTGGGGTTTAGGGTTTAGGGTTTAGGGTTTTGGGGGTCTATTTTAGGATCCCCTATTTTCGTAAACCCCGATTTTGGTTGAGCAGCTGAGGTTGCGCGGCTAAGGGTGCTAGGGCTTGCCAGCCACCAAACCCTTCCAAGCTGCTCCCCACAACCCCTTGGTTCTTAGTCGGGTATGAGGGAATTAGGGGCCCTATATATATATACCCTTTTGCCGGATTATATAGGGCACCTCATTCCTTTCCCTACTCAGAACCAGCCAGAAAGCACTCGCATCATTCCAGCTCAGATCCGAAACGGTACTTGGAACCCGCCAGCGTCCGACACGCTGTTTGCGGTAGCACACCATAGCTCGCGAAAGTACTGTCTCATGCACCTCCTATGTAGTACTTCAGTATTCCACAGCACTTTTTGATATACCTACGCATAGTAAGCTACCATATCTCTGATGATGTATTGCTAGAGTCTACATTTGCGTTTGCCGCCAGGTGGTCTTCACCGGAAGCCCCAGCGGAGTCCTTGCACGAAGAGCTTGCAGATCTAGGAGTGGGTGGTTTGGATTTGTTTTTGGTTTGAGGGGTTTCGGGTTTACCCTAAACCCGAAGCCCCAAACCCTAAACTACTAAACCCTAAACCCTAAACCCCAAGTTCCAGGACTTGATGAGGAAGACTTGTTCTTCAACGGCCTCTCCGAGCTGAACCTCCGAGATGCGCTCTTCGCCTGCTGCATCCTCGCGCCTCGGAGGGGCGCATCCCTTGGGTTTAGGGGTTTAGGGTTTAGGGTTTGGGGTTTAGGGTTTAGGGTTTGGGGTTGGGGTTTCAGGGTTTAGGGTTTGGGGTTGAGGGTCTATGGTTGAGGGTTCAGGGTTTAGGGTTTCGGGTCCTCTGTAGGTTTCTGCGTCAGGGTCCTTTGGCCAAGGGAAGAATTGGGCCCAAGGTGGTTCAAGAAGTTTGGGAAGTTCAAGTTTTTGGATCGTGGTTTTGTAGCCATTTGCGGGGTACAGCCACCCATACTTCTAAAACCAGTCAACTACTTCCCCAAGGCCCGGTGAGCGTTGCTGTGCTGATTTGCTCCTCTCGTAACAGCTTCCGGAACGCTACGCGGCGCCTCCCTGAGACCTTGGGCTCCAAACCCTGAGCCCTTAAACCCTGTACATATACATGTAAAAAATAAATGTGTGTATATATATATATATACATAGAATACTAGCAAAATAATATGTGTAATATATCTATACATATATATATATATATATGTTATGTATAAGCCCAAGGCCGCAAACCCCAGCCCAAACTACAATGGCCTCCGATGCCGCGCGTGGTTTCGAAATGGTGGGCGACGTCGAGTTCAACTCTTTCGGGGAGTGGGATTTTGGGGTTTGGGGTTTTAGGGTTTAGGGGTTTGGGGTTTGGGGTTTTAGGGTTTAGGGTGTAGGGGGTTGGGGTTGAGGGTTTACCTGAAGGCTCCTACGTAGTACCTTTTTGGGGCTAGTGTACTAGAACCCCCTAGAAGTAAGCCAACAAGGAGCTGCATTAGAGCCTTCAGGTAGGCCTTATAGGGCTTAGGGTTGGCCAGCGCAGCATGTGGCGAGAAAGTTCTCAAGCACTCTGTCAGTGTCCACAACACATCACTCATGTCTGAGAAGACTGAAGAACTACTATTTGCTTAAGAACCCCAAAAAAAATGAAAAATAATAATCCCTATACTACCCTTATAAGGAAGAATATATTTCGTTTGTTTTTGCCCTGGGGGAGGGGGCGGTTCTTAAGCAGTTCGCAGAGTAACTGCAAGAAAATACCTGGAGGCTCTAACATAGTTCCTTTTTGGGGTTGGTTATAGGGGTTTCTAGCATACAACCCCAAAAGGTACTACATAGCAGCCTTTAGGTAAGACAAAACCAGAAAACAAGGCAGTGTCCCTTTCACTGTCAGCCCTGGCCCATAAAAAAGAGCCACAAATCCTACACCCCAAGGACTTAAAACAGAGAGCCCCGAAAGCCCTGAAACCTAATGTAGGGGTCGGAATAAGTATTAGTGATATTATTCCCTTATGGCCCCTATACACTCAGACTATAGCCGCCCCCAAAACCCTCTTTTAAGTACTAAGGCCCCTAAAGTAGACACTCTACGTAAACCCCATGCCTCCCTCTGCAAGCTGCAAGCCCTAAACTCTAAACCCTAAACCCCAAGGTCTTGGCCTTGATGATCAATGGTCGCATCGACCGCACCAACTGGGCATTCATCCGCCGTGCTGGTCGCAGCGTACTTGGGTCCACAGTGGCCTACCGGGGTTTAGGGTTTAGGGTCTACCCCCCCGCCCCCCCCTGAGTTCCCCCCTTAAGAAACATTAATGAGGCTTAATGATCCCTAAATGGTCTTCAGTATGGGGGTGGGGGTTCTAGCGGGGGGTAGTATAGAGAGGGGTAAACCCTAAACCCTAAACCCTAAACCCTAGGGGGTAGTATAGAGAGGGGTAAACCCTAAACCCTAAACCCTAAACTCTAAACCCTAAATAGTAGGGGAACCCACGACCTTGGCTCCACCGAGTGAGGCCCAGGGAAGTTGGCTTTTTGTTGTCGGCATATGCCACCTGTCAAGGGCTGTTGAACTGAGTAGCTGAGTGAGCACACTTTATACACTTTTTGGGATACTCTAATCCCCTCTAGAAATGAAAGTGTACACCTTTTTTTTTAGGGGGGGGGGGCTTATGAACTCAGCAAACCCTAAGCCCGAAACCCTAAACCCTAAACCCTAACCCTAAACCCTAAACCCTAAACCTGTTGAAACACAGCACGACCTCAGCGCCCATAGCTCACGAAGTCCCCAGGTACAGCCCCCGCTTGAAGCCAGTTGGTCCAACGCCCTGCATCTCGTGAATGCGCCGATCGGCTGCACATGAATACGGTATAGGGCTTAGGGTTCGTAGGGTTTAGGGTTTAGGGTTCAGGATTTAGGGTTAGGGTTTAGGGACCCTACCTGAGCCAGAAACCCTGAATCCCTCATGCTTGGCGGGTACAAACTTTCTGGTTCTGAGTACGGAATTAGGGAAGTAGCATTATATCCCCCGATATGACCCTTGAAGGCATTCTACAGGGTACCTAGTTCCTCCATTGCTTACGAAGAACACGCAAGCATAGGAGGTGAGGTTTGACCATGGGGCGTGTCGTCACTTCTTTCCTTGCGTACAGCTTGAGCTTGTTTGGGTGAATTTGGGTGGGGGCGGGGGTACCCCGAATATTTTCTCAAAATAGTCTGATCCTAATTCTAGGAACCTTCCTTAAAGGGGCGCTCGCAGATTTTGGGAATCTCGTGCTTATGGAAAGCAGTGTGCAGATCGTGCTTGTGATGGACTTCTCGAGTGCCTGAGGTATGTCAGTGGGAGACAGATGAGTGCCGACATGTTCCACGCGGTATTCCAGCCTTTGGCGTCGCAGTCCTCTTCTGCGACATGCTGTGACTACATGGGTGAGGGCTGGAGATATCTCATGGACTACACCAACTGCTGCTAAGGTGGCTGAGAGGTGACTGCAGAGCACCCACCCTATAACCGTTGAATTTCACCTTTGGCAAGGGCCACCGGTTCGTGTGCTGAGCACCCGAGCTGGTTAGGCTCTAGGCTTCTCCGACTTGCTCTCATCAGGGTACAGGTCATGACTGGGCTATCGTTAATTAAGGAACTTGAGCTCCGATACAGTAAGACGGATACTACAGTATGTACTACAGAACACCATTGTAAAGTCCCTTAAGCAAGAACGCGGCACAAGGGTTGAAGTGCCCGACACAGAGAGGGTCTAGAGGAAGGGCCGATGTATGTGGGCAACGTAGTCCTTGTTGAACTCTGGAGAGTTGCTAGCGGCTTATAGGGTTTAGGTTTTAGAGTTTAGGGCTTGCAGTTTAGGGAACTGCGCTGGACCCTAAAATTAGCAGTCGGAGGTCAGCATCCACCACGACTTTTGTTCGTGTCCCTTTGCGCCTCATGTTCCGGTGGCTGCTAGCCCCGAACTTGAAGCACCAGACAGGCCGGGGGTGTAGTGTTCAGGGTTTAGGGCGTAGGGTTGAGGGCTTCGAAAATTCTCAAAAGTTTAACCTTGCACCTTCAAGGAGGGTTAAGACACCCAACAGGTTTTTTGTTTACTTGCACGGCTGGCCGGCAGTGTGCCTATTCATCTTTTTGGGCTGCGAGATTCCCTTCTGAAACCTCCTTAGGCCACACAAAAGGGCAACCCTTTCATCCCAGGAGGTTGGACTACCCAGTTTGTAGCGCTCCTGCAGTCTGCTAAGTCTCAAGGTTGGGGTTCAGGGCTTAGGGTTTTAGGTGTTACGGCCCAAATCCTAAACCCTAAACCCTAAACCCTAAACCTAAACCCTTAGGGTCTAGGGTTCAGGACTATCTAAACCTGATCCCCTTGGTTCGTATGCCATGGGTCCGAATCCGAAGTCCGTAATCCCTTGAAACCCTGGAAACCCCATAAACCCGATAAAGCCTGTAAACCCTAGAAGCCCTAAGGGTAGTTCCATGCTCCCTCCGTATGTGCCCTTAAAACGGGGACCCCTTATGCACCCCCTAAACCCTAAACCCTAAACCCTAAACCCTAAACCACTTATATACCCTGCAGAATTTCAGGGCCCATACTTCAGAGTCCTTCAAAGAAAGCACGGGACCATACTAAGGGACCATGTAAGCTAGAGAAACGCGATAAAGCCTTACATAAACTCTAGAAACCCGATAGCTAGGCCCAAACGCCTTTTCACACTCTAAGATCCATCCGTCGCACAGCTTGCAAAGATTTTCTAGGGCCCATTTGAGAGTGGCCAGTTTCCCCTCTGTATCCCCTTCAGGGTTTTGTAGGGTTTAGGGTTTTTGGGCTTTGATTTAGCCTTATCGTGCCTTTGCCTAAGTTTCCATGTACCTGATAAGGGTACACTTAGGCCTTATGACACTCACTATTGCATGGCTCTGGGCCCAACGCATACTATTTAGGAATATGGGCCCTTATACGGCTTAATACACCTCAAATAGAAGGGGTTTAGGGTTTAGGGTTTTGAGTTTAGAGTTTAAGGGCTTAGGGTTTAGGGGTTTGAGTTTAGGTTTTAGGGTTTAGGGAAACTCCACTTTTAGAGTTGTCCTTTCTTGGCGGTGTTTCAGGCGTGTGCCTCCGCGATGGAGTCGGCTCACCCACCTCTTTCGGGAGGGGTCCCAAGAAGCCAAGCCCTAAACCCGAAACCCTAAGCCCTAAACCCTAAACCCTAAAGCTTAGCCCCTAAACGCTTTCCTTACTGGGACCCTTGCATGATGACAGGGTATGTACAGAGATTTTTACGACGTCTCCATGAAGAAGGAGGACTGTCTCCGGAAGAGCGCATGTGCTGGCTTTACGCACGTGCGCGACTTCTCGGACCTCGACCAAGCATTGTGCCAGCACCCTGCCTGACCTACACCAACCCCCCAAACCGATCCAAACCGGAGGTTCATGTTTCGTTTCAATGGTTACATTAAACTCTTCAACGTCGCTGAAGTACTGCAAATCACCGACATGTCGCACTAGCAATCACAAGTTGCGATATCGAAAGCAATGGCGACAATCATGCGACGCCCGCAAGAAAGGAAACCACCTAGACGCTGCAACTCTGAACCCCAAACTCTGAACCCCAAGCCCTGAGCCCTAAATCCTAAACCCTTTTATAACTTGAACACACAATTGGCTTTCTTCTTTGATACAAGAAATTCCCATCGAGATGCAGCGACTGACCATCAGATCAAACGCATTGCCGTTTCGTGACTGTTGTTCAGGGTGGTTTAGGTTTCGAATCCAGGGTTTAGGGCATAAGCCTTGAGAGTTGGTGTTTCAGGGTTGAGGGGTTAAGGATCTTGGTGTAACCCTAAACCCTAAACCCTAAACCCTAAACCCTAAACCGTAAGCCCTAAACCCTAAGCCCTGTTCGTGCAAAGGGCGGTAGCGCAGGGCGGTCGACTCTTCGACTTCTCTGCAGCGAATTCCTAACAACCGAATTCAGGAGCCCACATGATCTCCTTACGGACTGGGTAGGTAACCCTTAACCTCTTCGGTTATATAGACTCCTACTATATATATATATATATGTGTGTGTGTGTGTATACACATATAAAGGGTTAAGGTTGTTTTGGGCTAGGGTATTCTGCCTGCAAGTAATCTTACCTATCTCTACATCGTCAAAGCCTCCCAAACATCCATTCTATCAAGATAGACTTCTATGTTGCATCCACCCGTTGCACCCAATCGAGGCCCCCTCATCATACTTGAGGCCTTCCTTTTTAATCCGAGAGTCAGAGGGCTGTTTTGGAGGTTTAGGGTTTAGGGTTTAGTGTTTAGGGTCTTGTGGTGGCTTTGTGACTCTCCCTCCCCTGCTGCTGGAACCTGCCAGGCATTCAAGCCGTGGACAGGATTTCTGTATCTTTGGACTCTATAACCGTAAACCCTATGCCTATACCCTAGACCATGCTGCTTTGCATCCTGCTGATACGCCAGACTGCCTTACAGCTTGCCTAGGACCCCGATTAGGCCTGGATTCTCTTGTTGTTTAGGGTGTGGTGCCTCTACAAGCCCACCCTGATTCTGCAGTAACCTTCAAGTAACCCTACTTATATCCCCGCTTCTAACTACCCATGAACCTCTAAGTACATGAAGACCCCGATGTACAACTTATGAGGCGTTTGCAGATGAGGACCATGTGCTTTCATCATGTCGGAACGCCTACATATAGTATATGAAGGACAGGTCCTTCAATTCAGGGGTATTGGAGTCTCTGGGGCGAAGGGCTTTCTGGCCTGTCTCTATAAAGCCTCATGGTTTTGGGTTTCGGGTTTATGGCCCTGAAGCCTCAAAGTTCTTTAGTTTTGGAGAGCTTGCAGACTGTTCCAGCAGCGGGGGATGTAGCCTTTGAAGACGACAGCCATCTCCTCTCGTAGAGAGTTTTTGGCTGCGCGAAGATTTCCAAAGACCACTCTGAGCATGGGAAAAGACGCCAGTGCCGCTGGCAGTGACGCTTAGAAAACCCAATAGCTAACGAATAGCTGAGTCTCCCTGACCCTAAACCCTCAACCCTGAACACTGAACCCTAAACCCTAAACCCTAAACCCCTAAACCCTAAACCCCTACACCCTAAACCCCTAAACCCTGAACCCCTGGAACCAGAAACCAGTCTTCCTGCATTCCAGGAGGTGTTCGAAATCATGAAGCGCAGCTACGAGAGAATTGGTTCTGGCACCCCGCCCCTGTGCCGCAAGGGCTTAGGGTTTAGGGTTTAGGGTTTAGGGTTTAGGGTTTAAAGCATTCCCATGCAGCCTCCCAAGGATGGCTCAGGCCTGGGGGGCTAAAGGAACCCTCAACGGGTTTCTGGTCCACGGACCTTCATAGGGTTTAGGGTTTAGGGTTTAGGGTTAGGGTTTAGGGTTTAGGGTTTAGGGTTTAGGGTTTAGGGTTTAGGGTTTACATGTTTAGGGTTTACATGTTTAGGGTTTAGGGTTTAGGGTTTCAGTAGTACTTGTTGGCCCAGTGGTACCCTTTTCCCTTTTTTTGGGTTCAAGGTTCCCTTATAAAGTAACTATTCCAGAAAAGGGTGCCCTTACTATAAGATGGCTACTCGGCTACTAGGTAGTATAGGGTTTTGTATGGTCAGTTCTCTAAAATATAGTCCCCTTTTTGGGCACCCTAAAGAAGACTTTGAAGAGAGGGCCTCCTTTGAAAAAGGACCCTAGCAGGGGGTCAGATTTTAGAGAAGTGACCATATGACCCCACTGGCTCTTCGCTTTGTGCGACAATTTGCCCTAAACCCTAAACCTTCACCCCTAACCCTAAATCCGTAGTCACTACCGAGAGGGCCAACCCCCCCCCCCCCCCCCCATACCATCTAACTCAAGTTCTATGGGCTTAGGGTTTCAGGGGTTTTGGGGTTTAGGGGTTTAGGATGGGGGCTCCGGAGAAGCTCGTGAGGACTACAGTCTGTTGAGCCCGTATTCGGGTGCCCTTCTGTTGGGAACCATGACCTAAACGGTAAACCCTAAGCTCTAAACCCTACACCCTAAACCCTAAACCCTAAACCCTAACCCCCTTCCCCCCCTAACCCCCAAACCCCAAACCCCCTAACACAACCTAAAAGCTCTCCGGGAACCCCAAACATCGGCAGCCCGCATGAGGTATGATCTTTGGGCTCCTGACTGCCCTGCATTTCAGCTGATCAGCTTCCATGTCCAAGGCCCTTTCGGGCTTCTGTAAGAGGGGGGGGGGGGGTTTTGGGTTTTGGGTTTTGGGTTTTGGGTTTTGGGTTTTGGGTTTTGGGTTTTGGGTTTTTGGGTGTAGGGTTTAGGGTTTAGGGTTTAGGGTTTAGGGCTACTTGAGGGGTCGGAATAGTTACTTTAATATTCTTCTATATAGAAAAAACATGTCTGTACACATATATATATATATATATGTATATATATATACCAAATTGACCCCCAAACCCTATTCAAATTATGAAGGCCCCATGCGTAAGAACCCCACCAAAAACAGACTAACCCCTATATTACTCTTACAAGGAAGAGAGAGAGAGAGAGAGAGAGAGATATATATATATTATTTTTTTTTTGGGGGGGGGGTTGCTTCTTGAGCAAATGGTAGCTACAGAAGTTGAGACGCCCGGCCCTGAGGACGCGGACGATTTCAGGTGCTCGGAACTCTGGACCTGGCCACTTGGCAGGTTCAGGGTCTCAGGTGTGGGGTTTAGGGTTTAGGGTTTAGGGTTTAGGGTTTAGGGTTTAGGGTTCAGGGTTTCGGGATCGGCTTCAAGAGCCGCAAAAGCCGACTCTTTTCGCAGGTTCGCCTGAGGAAAAGCCATAGCATTCTTGCACGCTCAGTAGATTATGAGATTTTGGGCTTGGGATGTTCCCCCTTATACGAACCTTAGGACGGATTATAGTACGCCTTATTGTGATCCCTCTTAGAGAGTGTCAGTGTTGGTGTAAGGGAGAACATCCCAATTTGGGGCTCTTATGATTTGGCTTCTTAATTCTTCTGGAACGTTTTCGAGCCTGACTTCTAGAAGTTGGGGTTTTCAGGGTTTGGGGTTTAGGGTTTTGGGTTTTCAGGGTTTTCAGGGAGGGTTTTTTTTTTTTTTTTTTTTTTTCCTGGGGTTCGGGGTACCTTGAACTCTTTGAACTACCGAGGCAGTGTTTTGAAAGGAGGCGACGCAGAAATATAGGGGTCGGAATGATTGCCAATAGTATTTATTCCCTTATGGTCTTTTTGTATTTACACTACAATAGCCCCCAAGACCCTATTGCAATTATTCAGGCCCCTATATTAACCAGTTTGCAAGGTGGTTCGACCTTTCTGAGGGTGGCGCATCATGCCATTTGAGTTTGGAGGCTTCTCATTCGGAGGTTTTAGTCTGCCTTATTGTGGGGCTTGGAGTACTATGATGTGCGCCCAAGCAAGTGAAGTCTTCGTGTCGGGATCGACGCGCTTCCATGTAGGATCCCTACATATTGACATATGAGGCCTCTTGCAGTGGATCACAGCCCGAGTACGGACCATGGTCGCGTGATCATATAGCTGCTCTTTTGAACTTGCGGCAGCTTCTGTCCAGACATTCTTAAAAGGAGACTTGCCACCTCATCCCAAGTCGAATCCAGAAAGATTTTTCAACATCCATGTCTTTTAGATCTGTTGCTACCAGCCTGCATGTTGCTACTGTAAACTGCTGCTGCAGGATTTCTGGCATATCTTGGCCGACGGGGAGCTCGCACCAAAACCCTCCGCCTTGTCTTGTCTGCACCCAGAAATGCACGTGCCTCGGCTGTTTAGGGTTTAGGGTTTAGGGTTTCGGGTTTCGGGTTTCGGGTTTAGGGTTGGACTCTGATGTGGATATCATTCGATTTGCATTATCCACAGCCGTAAACGTCACAAAAGCCATTCGGCTGCGTGAATCAACCCCGTACCCTATTTTAAACTGACAGAGGCTGTGTCCCACGCAGTAGGAGTCGCTAGCTTCCTGGTAAAGGGACCCTGATTTGGAGCATCGCCTGTATACAGATTGCGGTTGCAGGCTTCGCCTCCGAGTTGAACCGCCCTCAGAAGAGGGATGTAAGCCCTGTTCCACGTCACACACATACCCTGACCGGGACATCCATGGTTACTAAAGGAGCCCATATTCCCTATATACAATGCAATTTAGAATATGAACTCGACGTGCTGCTTGCAGTCCTCAGGTTCGATATCTTCTCGTCAAGGTGCCTCGTCAGGGTTTTGGATTCAGGGGTTTGGCCCAGGGTTCTGCATACTCAGGATCAGATTTCCTGCTCCCGGAAGGTTCTGCCAGGTATTTTTGCAGAGTTGGATGCTGTGGGCGCTTGTCTTTTTTTGCTAAGGTCCAAGCGTCACAGCGTTCTTTTACCACCCTAAGGCTCTTGGGCCCTCAAACCGCTTAGGAATTGAGACCCCAGAGCCCTCCTTAGGAGGCACCAATCCCTCTGTAGGAGGGTCCTTGGAGCCTTCGGGCAGAAAACGGCCCAAGAAGCTCCCTCCCCAGAAGGTGGGTTTGGACTGTTGCGTGAGGGTTGCTTCCGACGTCTACGTTTTTATCATGGAATGGTCCACTACGGGCTAGGGGTTGCCCTCAACCCTAAACCCTAAACCCTAACCCAAAGGGTCCGTGTGGTGCCCAAGGGAGCACATTGTTTATTTCATCTGAGCGGCCACTTGTTGCTATTCACTGACATGGGTTTTGGGGTCGGTGAAAGACTTCTGTTTTATTTCTGCGATGTTAACCTTAAAAATGTTTAGATTCGTTGCTTGAAATCTGGGTTGCCTGTGTCTCACCTGTGTTGTTGTTTAAGAACAACAAAACCTGGAGAACCTTAAGTATGCATGCTTTTAAGGATTAAAAGAATAATAACATTTTCTATGTTTTCCGTGTTGACAGGGGTCGATGGGAAGGGGGGAGAAAGGGAGAGGGGGGTAGGGGGGGGGGGGGCAGGGCGGGCCCTAAATGTAAACATAGGCCAACAGTGGCCCAGATGATGTTCTAGTGAACGAGGGGATTATTTGCTGGAAGTCTGGGGTGATCGCCTCCGATTTGTGTGCTGAATTTCTTGAAAGAAGCCAGGGAAATGTTTGGGTTTTCTGTTTTTTGAATTGTGGCGGTTATGTTTGCTTGGGGCGGCTTGTGTCTGCTTCGGTCATGCTAGGCATCACACCCGTGTCAGGATCGACCCGAAACATTGAGTGTGAGTTGGGCCCGCTCGAGTCTTCGGTGTGTTGTTTGTGTTTGTGCAGAAGACCTGCTGGCTCCAAATGTTTGCTCAAACAGGCGCAGCTGTCATGCCACATCGAACGAACAGCTGGGGTTTTGCAGCTCAGCTTGAGACATTAATGTGGAGGGTAGAAGCTACGACTAACAGAGTTTGTGTAAAAAAAAGTTGCACGCATATCGCACATGGGCTCTAGCCACACGCATGGGTCTTATTATGCTGTTTCAGGGCGTGCTGCAGTTCGGGTCGGCTGTGCATAAATTCGCTGCATTTTTGCAATTGTGGTCAATGCCGGGCTTCTATGGCATCCTTCACCACGTGAACAAGAAGCGTCGCGAAGGTGCCTCCCACCCCCTGTATGCTCTGCACATGTGTGGCCATTCAAGTTGCAAGCTGTGGCAATTAATGTGACGATTGTGTGTGTGTGTGTGTCAAAACTGTGGCAAATGTGGCTTGCAGCGCTAGTGTCTTTGCCCTAGGCCAGCAGCTGTGGGAATCTTAAGCTTGCAACCTTGCTGAAGGGTCGAGTTTTCCAAGGTGTGCTGTGCAGCTGTTGCTGGTACCGGCCGGCTGTGTAGGGGGTTGTTGCTGGCTTTTTAGCTAGCTGTGTGCCAGCCATGCCGGCTGCGAGTAAAGTGAAGGCTTCACATGAGGGCTCGGGGGCCCCGGCTACGTTCCAGCAGATGGATGCAGAGATGGTTGTAGATGGCAAGCATGTGTCGGGCAAGCAAGTCCTCCGACCCGTGCGCTTCTTTGTGTCGGTTTCTTGCTTCATATAGTTTATAAGAGAATCGACTGCTGTCGCCCTGGCCTAGGCCTGCCCCTTTCCGGTAAACTCCTGCAAAGCTGATTGCTGAGGAGGCAGCCCTGAGGATTGTGGACACCATCAGGCCAGTTGTGGAAAACCGGCTGTCAGAGCTGCGGCAGCAGGAGGAGCTGGGTAGCAGATTGTATACAGGTTTTTGTTTCCCTCCAAACTTTTGCATTTCGTGCACATGTGTGTGCATGCCATGTGCATATGTCTATATGTGTATGTGCACACATATACATGTGCGAAGATGTGCCATGTGTGTGACATTAAGGACAAGCCCATTCTCACCCTGTACGAGGTGAAGATTGGAGAACCGGATCTGATCGACGCCCAGAACTATGAGGTGATGAAACTTTACACTGTGAGCCTCCTTAAAGGGGTGGTTCTGCCAAACCCCGAGCTCATCTCGGCCAAGGAACATCATGTTAGGGCCTCAAAGCCAGAAGATGTTTTGCGGCTGGCTCACCAGGGCATTTCTCTGTCGAGCAAATCAAAATTTGTGTGTAAACAAGGCAGCGCTGCTGTACGTGGGGGTGCTGTATGGACTGTGGTCCAACGCGTATGTCACTACCAAGGGCAACAAGGGCAAGCTGCGTGTCGGGCGGGCAGTACAGCTTGTGCGAAAGAGGGTTTCTGAAGTTGCGTGGCATTGAATGGGCTAGATCTGCCAGGAATGGTCAAAATTACAGGGCACGCGTCTCAGATGGCTGGCGTCGTACTTGTGCAGCACAATACACAGAACGCCGTATGCCAGGACATGTGCTTCTGGGTGCAAACGCTCGATGCATAAGTCCAATATCAATATATAAATGCAGAGCAGGACACCAAAAGTGGCTGTGCTCAAAGCTCTGTTCTTCCAAGTGAATGGGAAGCCGGTCCCGACACGTTCAAAGAGCTCAAGCTCACTATCCAGCGAGGCAGGTCTGGACAGCAATCGGGTTGCGGTGTGCCCACAAACGATCCATCGACTACTGGTTCTTATAGTGGGAATGATGGCATTAATGCCTTTTAAATATTTTGTATATATGTCCCCTATATAATCCCCTAAAGTCGCTATTATATATATATATATATATATATATATATAGCTATGGCGATATCAGGTACCTAATTCCCTCATTCCCACTATAAGAATTCTTGGTTTCCGAGGGGTGGTGGCTGATCAGGCTTGCAAATTGAATCCACATGTGCAATTTCGGCTGGGCAGGCTTCTTTGTCACAGCCGTCAGAGATGGGGTCCTTGGCAGAGGACTTGGAGGAATTCCTGCATTCCTGGACCCGGCCCATTAGCTAGGCCTTGTACGGTGGAACCTTGGAAGGATGCTGGCGCTGAGTTGGAAGTCTTGAGCGCCGATGGGGATCCGGATGAAGACGAGGCTGTGCTGGTGAACGTAATTTTACAGTAACACGACATCATTCCGGATTGTGTGCAGCAGCCAGGCTGCCTGAAGTTGCAAGCCAGGTCATGGAACTTGAGGTTTGAGTACTAGTGCTTGGCCCCAGGTACTTGAGGTGGAGATGGATGTGGCCGAGGATGAAGTCAAGGCTGCTAGGGCACGTTTAAGAGTTTTCAACTTTGGCTTATAATATGCATATAGGCATCGATTGGTTGCAGTCGCCAGGCTTGCTGCGAAGGTGGAAGCCAGGTCCTGGACCCTGAGGTGCAAACTACTAAAGTTCTTGCTGGTCTGAGGTTGCAAGCCCGCGTTCGTCTGAGGTTGCAAGCCCGCGTCCGCGTGCTGGGTTTGTAGAGGCGTTGCTGGAGCACAATTCCTGGTGAGCTACGCGTGATATTAAGTATGATATCGATAGCAGTCCAGGTCCTTTCAGATTCTGAAGAGCGGCCGTGCCCGCCCAACCCTGCAACTTGCATTATTTCAAGAGCTTGTCCCGCTATATGCTTGCATCTAATAAGCGGTTCATGTAGTGATGATGTTTGGTGTTGAGAGATCGCTTAAGGCCTGCGGGCCTGCGCCTGACAATGTGAACTCGGAGGCAAAGGAGGGGTCGGGACGGTGGAGGGGGGGGGGGGGGTATTTAACCCCTAAACCCTAAACTAACCGGATATACCCTAAACCCGGCCCGAAACCCTAAAATATTTTTCTGAAAACTGCAATATATATTGGGATAATGTGTAGCTAGCATTCTTACAACATAAGCAGTCTTGCTCTCTGTTGTCCGCACAACCCCAAATCGAGCCCTTAAAATGCACACGATTGCTGCACCCTTGTCGGAAATGTGGCACAGGTGCCGGCTGCCCTGCCAGAGGATTGATGCTCGGAATGAGTCTGCTGGTGAGGGATGCTTGGCATGCCCTGCGGGTGCAGAACAATCTGCTGCAAGAATTTTATGGCAGGAGCCAGTCATCCCTCGCGTGTTGGAGCCTGATTTGGCCTGGGCCTGAGATACCCTAAACCCTAGCGACTAAACCCTAAACCCTAAACCCTAAACCCTAAACCCTAAACCCTAAACCCTAAACCCTAAACCCTAAACCCTAAACCCTAAACCCTAAACCCTAACTAGTGCTTAGATTCTCATGGATCAGATCAGGTTCAGCCCCGTGGTGTAGTTCGTGAAGGTTTAGGGTTGGGGCTGGTCGAGGCCAAGACATTATAATATGATGGATCTGGAGGGGAGAATTCCTGCACTTAAGTCCCAAAGTAATTCCTTGCAACGTTGAAACCTTAAAGGTAACCAACCCGGCCTAGATGAAGTGATGTTACGTTACCTGAGCCAAGGCTGCGGTTGACCAGCTGCCCGGTGATCTCGCCAGTGTTCCTCACTCCAGTGGACAGGGCCCAGAGGCACGGCTACTATCTGCAAAGCTTTAGATACATTGATGGATCTATTTAAACCCTCTAAACCCTGGCCCTTAGATGCATCGGGTCGCAAATATAATGTAAATGTGAGGCCCTTAAAGCCTACGGATTCGATTCCGGCTTCTTCTAGTTCCTTGAATGTCCCCCCACAATATTTCTGTCATTCCCACAAAATTCAAGTAGAGTTGGTCAGCAATAGTATTTGTTGAGGCCAATCTGTTTAATGCCTCATGTTCGTTGTAATTTCGATTCCGGCACCGACTGTGGCTGTGGAGGTGACACACGCCAAGCTGTTTAAACATCAGCAATTAAAGCGTCCCTTGCTCTCCAAGCGTTTATGTGTGCTGAGGCTGCAAAGAGCGAGCCTGCCGATATGATTCCTGCGACTGAGACTTTGGAGGCCAAATGCCCAGCACGCAGTCTAGGTCAGAAAACTTATCCCCATCCTCAAATTAATGTGGTGGAGGCCAACCCGAAAGATGTGCCTATGAGTTCTTTGGATTCAATGCCGGCACCCACTGTGGCTGTGGAGGTAACGTTCCCAGCTTGGCATTTGTTTCTTTTAGTAAGTAAACGAGTACACGATTGCCCCCTACTCTGCATTCAGGGTTGAAATAGGCACATGTGTTCTTTTGAGGCGGGACCCATGCCAGTGGATTCGACAGCTTCTGTGGAAGGGCCTTCGGAGGCAATCAGGGTCCCCCCTCTTCCCCCCCTCTCCCCCCCCCCCTTCCTCCCTCCCTCCCCCCCCCCCTCCCCCCGGCCCTCCACCACTCCCCCCGGTAGGGTTTAGGGTTTAGGATTTAGGGTTTAGGGTTTAGGGTTTACGGTTGGGTTTAGGGTAAGAGGTTAGTGTTTAGAGTTGAGAGTTTAGGGTATTTTAGGGTTGGTTCAGGTGAGACTGTAGAACATGGGGGGGGGGGGGGGGAGACAATGCACAGCGTGCAACCATATGTGCGTATACAGAGGCTCTGGGTGATGTCGATAGGGGGGGTTTCCGAACCCTAAACCCTAAACCCCAAACCCCAAACCCTAAACTGTTTATAGGGTATCTTTTGGGGGGTCCCTGTAAGGCTAGGGGGATTCCGTTTAAAGGGTACCCCCTGTCAATTTTGTGAACCATACATGACATGCCAACCCAACTAGCTAGACAGTTCTCTGAATCCATCCCTGATCTGCTTTTACGAACTTATTTAATGTGAGGCTCCGGATCCTGCTCCCTTCTCGAAGCCTACCTCGAATGGAGCTTTCAAGGACACCCAGGGTAGTCTAGTCAAATGTGCATACTTTAGAGAAAGTGGTTCAGGACAGAAAGCCTCTGCTTCCGGATGGCAATTTGCCCTTCCACTTCCCGGTTGTCATGCAGATGGATATCGATGGCGAGGCGATTACAGCTGAGGATGTGCGCAAAGGGCAGGCTGCTTTGAGACAGCAAGCTCGTGAGGACATTTCAGGGCTTGACTGAAACCCTAAACCCTTCACCCTTAAACCCTAAAGAGCTCAACCCGAAAACTCGAGATAGCAAGCCTCAAACACTAGCCGGACCCAAGCTGTGATGTAGGAGGAGGCAAAGACAAAGCTGGAAAAGAAGCGGACTGCTAGAGCTGCAGATGGATCTAGAAAGGCTAAACAGCCCAGGGTCAGTGGTGTGGCTCGAAGTCCCGCGCACGATGCCAAGCCAGCCTCAGATCCAGCAAAGATCTCCCCAGAAGTGGAGCTGTCCACTGCGGCTGCGTCCCAATCCGAAAAGGAAGCTGCCCCCCTGGAGGCCCTCTCTGCGCCTGCAGTGGAGGGTGTCCCCATCCCGAGCTCCCCTGAAGCTGCACCCCCGAAGGCCCCTGCTACAGCACTGGAGGACACCTCCATGCCTACTGCGGCAGCTACCCAAAATGCGTCTGCGCCCCGACAAGTGAAAGCCCAAGAAGCAAAAGCCGCTAGGCGCTGCAGGCAGGAGAGCAAAGCAAAGCAGGGCTTGGAAAGGCTCCTAGCAACTCCGGGCATGGCAGATTGCCGGCCCCCGACTGGTCAGCTTGATCCTGCTGCCTTCACAAAGCTGACTCTTGTTTGGGTTGGATACCAGCAGCTCTGTACATGTAGCTAGCTATAGAACCCCTAAGACTCAATGAATTGTAAGATTCTGCCCTGACGCTATCTAGATCTGCATCCCAGGAGCTTCACAGTGCGGTGTCCGGAGAATGCCAAGGAGGGTGCGCGTGGGATTACTGTTGAGCTCAACAAGGGATCCTTTTACGTGCAGAAAGCCCTCTTGACTTGCCCCAACGTGAGTGCACCTTTCCTGCCTTCGGAACATAAACGGATATGGTTAAAACAATGTATCCTGCCTGCTATCCTTAAGTGTTCCACAGATATAGAATCCAAGGTTGACAAAATGACTGGATCGACTTTGGCGTGGTCCCGTGGTGAGCTGCCTGCTGTGTGGCCTTATCTGCATGTGATATGATAGATTGTGTAGCTATATGTACTGTCAGGTCCAGGCTAGCTGCTAGTACCTAGTGTATTGGAGTGGATGGTTCTCTTTTAAGCTTAAGGTAAATGTAGTGGGTCTCGCCCTGTCTCTAAATTACTGATACCTTAGAAAGCCCCTGATCAGCCGAGTTGCAGGTGGGAGCTGGCGAAGTACTTAGCAGGCTGGGCGATGACGCTGCAGCATCCGCAGGTGAAGGTGCCAGATCCATGATTCCTTGGCTTCAGGGAGGGTTTACGGTCAGTGTTTAGGGCATGATAGGGTTTAGGTTTAGGGTTTTGGGTTTTGGGTTCAGGGTTTCGGCCTAAATGGTTTAGGGTTTAGGGTTTAGGGTCTATAGGGTTTCGGGTTTATGAAACTTAGGGTTGAGGCCTGGGTTTCAACCTGGAAACCGAAACCCTAAACCCTTGCCTGCTTCATCATGATCAGTGAATACGACGCAACCCTGAACCCTACAGTATTTAGGCCTGAGGCCCAAGGTGTAGGGTTGAGGGTTTAGGGTTTATATACTGTAGGGTTTAGGCCAGATTTGAAGCCCGAAAACCGAATCCCGAAACCCTAAACCCTTGCCTGCTTGATTTACCAAGCGCGAGAGTCGTGGGTTCAGGGGTGATGTGTAATTTAGGTTTCAGGCCAGGGTGTAAATCCGAAACCCTAAACCCAAAACACGTACCTGCTTTAGCAAGTGCAAGAGTCGCAGGTTTAGGGTTTAGGGTTTATATATACTTCATTAGGGCTTAGGCCAGGGTTTAAACCCGAAAGCCGAAACCCTAAACCCTTGCAGGCAAGTGCGAGAGTCGCGGGTTTAGGGTTTAGGGTATATATATATATATATACAAATAAATGAATATAAATACAAATAAATGTGAAATAAAGAATTAAGATATATATATATATATATATTTATTTATTTATATTTAAATATATAATTGGGGGTTTGGCCAGGGTTTACACCCCAAAATCCGAAACCCGAAACCCTAAACCCTTGCCTGCTTCAGCGAGCGCGAGAGTCGCAACCCTAAACCCTATGTATTTAGGGTGTGCTTAGGGTCGGGTCTGATGCAAGTGTTTATACGGTTTACGGGGGGTGTATAGGGTTTGTTGGTCTTATATGGGCTTACATGGCTTGTTCGGGACCAGCCTAAACCCTCAACCCTAAACCTAGCGCCATGTTTCGGAACTCCGGTCTAGGGTTTAGGGTTTATAAAATTAAGGGCTTAGGCCAGGCAGGGCTTAAACCTGAAAGCCGAAAACCGAAACCCGAAACCCTAAACCCTAAACCCTTGCCTGAGCGCAAGAGTCGCTGCCCTAGTAGACCCTGAACCCTAAACCCTTTTGAACCCAGACTCTTCGAAGTCAGCTAGCTGGGAAAGGCCTTAGACAAACAATTTCCCTAAACCCTGAACCTTGGGATGTTCCCCCTTATACCAGGGATTATATATAGTACCCCTATATCATATAATATATCCATACTAAGGCCGTTGTACAGGGAACATCCCAACCTAAACCCTCAACCCTTACCTTCTTTCGATGTTGCCCTGTCATTAAGTTGTTTGTTGCTGGGCTTGCAGGCCTGGCTGACACCGACACCGATGGCAAAGGTGAGTCTGCCGCCAGTGGCAGGGCCGGAAGATGCCCCCGAGCCTGTGCCGAGCAATGTAGCTCACGTGGCCAGTGAAGATGCTAGTGATGGTTCTCCGGGTGCTGTAAGGGCCTTGGTGGCCTGAATGGTCACATCGTTGAAATTTTGCTGTTGCTACACCTTTAATTGGACCAGATAGCTGCAAGCATGGTGACATACAGGCCTTTACAAGATTTCTATGTGCTCAGGCGTGTGCATTACACATGCTGAGCACCACTACTTTTGCTCCAGTGTGTTTCGCGATCAGTTAGTGATCTGTGGGAGCAGCTGCAGGATCGAGCCTGTTATCGGTGTGCAAAAGTCGAAGAGTTTACGCATTCTGAAAATCATTTGGCATCATGCCCCTAGCCCCCCCCACCCCTCCCCCCCTCCCCTTCCCCCCCTCCCTGACGCCGTCCGGATCAGATCCAATCAAACGGTCTCCCAGTCATGTGGTAGAGGAGCCGTGCCCCAATGTGTTCACACGGGGCCTGGCAGGGATGTCCCAGCAGGCGCATTAGCCCTACCTCCGGCATGGAAAGCTCGAAGGACCCTGCTGTCATGCACCACCCTGCTGGTGCGTTGGCCTCAAAACATCCCCCCGGACCCATTTCTGGTGTCCGGTCACGGCAACCACGCCCCAAACCTGACCAGCGGTTTGATACGCGCTGCGAAAGCAGGGGCAGTGCGCATTTGGTAGGGCCCACCCCAATCACTGCCCTGTCCAACTTGCCCAATCTTAACCTCTCCCAAATTTAAATCCAAAGCCCCAACAGACCCCAACACACAGACTCCAGATGTGACAGCCGGTTACCCGACCCTGAACTCAGAACCCTCTCAATACCCCCAGCTGCAGAATTCGGCCTGCTGGTTGGATGTCAGCGGTGCTCGAGGTTAAACTTTCATGTGTTCTTTCATGTGTTCTTCAAATATGTTAACATGTCCATGAAGTGTTGTTCTGTGGGCTTGGGGGCTTCGCTGTGGGATTTCAGGTGTCGATGAGCCTTCACACCCCTTGAAGAATATCTAGTACCATGGTTCCGCGTGAAAGAAGTGCAGATAACGTAGGCCGACAGGCAAGTTAAGAGGCCATGGAATCCCAACGACCGCCCCCGCTCGGCCTCTCCAAGCGACAAACCCGCTTTCTCCTCCGACTCGGCCTGCCTGCTGTCTTGTGTCTTGGTGGCATGTGGGGCCGAGGGCATGGACTGTGACACTCCCTGTTGCTTGCAGTGTGTTTGTGTGTCCTTATGTGTCAACTCACTGCAACTGCAGCATTCACCTGATCGACTACACAGCTCTCATGATACCACCAAGTGTGGCTTCCCAGGAACCTTTGCTCGCAGGTACATTATAGTTTGATAAGTGTTTTTTCTGCATCTGTCATGAGATACTTACCAGCAGAACTAAATATAGCCGAGGGCCTCTTCAATGTAGAGCTCTTCTCTGGTCAGAATGGATCCATTTGCAGAGCATTCAGTGCCTTGGCCAAGACCCCCTCCTCAGCTCATGCGTGCACAAGCACAAGAGAGAGAGAGAGAGAGAGAGAGAGAGAGAGAGAGAGAGAGAGAGAGAGAGAGAGAGAGAGAGAGAGAGAGAGAGAGAGAGAGAGAGAGAGAGACGAGAGAGAGAGGAGAGAGAGAGAGAGAGAGAGAGAGAGAGAGAGAGAGAGAGAGAGGAGAGAGAGAGAGAGAGAGAGAGAGAGAGAGAGGGGAGAGGGAGAGGGAGGGAGAGGGAGAGAGAGAGGAGGAGAGAGGGAGAGAGGGAGAGAGGAGAGGAGGAGGGAGGAGAGGGAGGAGAGGGAGGAGAGGGAGGAGAGGGCAGGAGAGGGAGGAGAGGGAGGAGAGGGAGGAGAGGGAGGAGAGGGAGGGGAGGGAGGAGAGGGAG
This sequence comes from Symbiodinium natans, assembly GCA_905221605.1. Lineage (NCBI taxonomy): Eukaryota > Dinophyceae > Suessiales > Symbiodiniaceae > Symbiodinium > Symbiodinium natans. Next base: position 707,479 of record CAJNDS010000691.1, read on the forward strand.
GAGAGGGAGGAGAGGGAGGAGAGGGAGGAGAGGGAGGAGAGGGAGGAGAGGGAGGAGAGGGAGGAGAGGGAGGAGGGGGAGGAGAGGGAGGAGAGGGAGGAGAGGGAGGAGAGGGGAGGAGGAGGAGGTCTTTTTTTTTTTTTGCTCTTCCCTGGAAGGGGGGGGGGGGGGGTGGGGGGGCGGGGTGGGTGTGGGGGGGTGGAGACGCCCAAGCCAAGGAGAGAATGGCTACCCTGCGCAACCTGTCTTTCATTGGGCTGCTCTGTCCCTAAACCCCAAACCCTAAACCCTATAACCCTTGAACTAAGCAGGGTCCGAAATACCACCCCAAGCGGCTTTGCCCCTACTAGATCAACGAGCCAGATGCAGTACCATGTCCTGCAAGTCTAAGGGAGGCCTTTGATTGGAAGACTGGTGGATACGACATTTGCAGCTTCGAGGGCTTCGTGCAAACGGTAGCGCTTGTCTTGCGACTTGTGCCTGGAGCGTTGCTCCACATTGGCTTGCCGTGTAGCAATTTTATTTGGATATCCAGAAATGCTCACAAGCGTTCGATGACACGACCGTTTGGTGACTTGAGCAAGTCATCGGTGCAAACTGCAAACTGTGTCTTTGGGCGGGTGGTTCTTTTGATCTGCTTAGCCACAGCAAGACGTGCATGGTGGTTCCTCGAACAGCCCCGGTCGAGCATTGTGCCGCACATGGGGCCAATGCGGGAGATTTTGACCCTGGGTGGTGACATCTTGCGAGCCTATCACATCGAGTGGTGGATGGGCTCCTTCGGCCATTGGACTGTGAAACCTAGCTTGGGGCTAGGAACAGCTCCGTGGCTGCCAAATCTTCAGTTCCATGGGAACAGGCCCGGCTCGGAAATTAAGGCCTTTAACAATCAATCATGAACAACACTAACCCACCCCCAAATATACACGGGTCCTATGACAGAATCCCCCGGAAGGATGAACAAAGCTCTGCGGCAATCTCTTGCCAACGTTTGTGCCCTCCGTGGCCTGGTCAAGACTACGCGAAAGAGAAGGCCTGATGGAAGTGTGGCTGTGAGGCTTAGCAGAAACGGTCATGATGCTTCGAGGCAGGCTTTGGGTTCACGATCTCGTGGGAGGATCAGGGGTGTAAGTTTACAGCAGAGGTTTGGGCTGGAGGTAGATGGAGTAGACACCGATAGGTCTTCTGGTTTCGGGGCTTTATAGGTCTTACTCCTTGTCATTTCTCTGAATTCTCGGTTGAGGGGAACTTATAATACAGGTCCAGATAGGCAACCAAAAAAACCAACCACAATTCCCAAAAGCACAGATATGTACACAATCCCCGAGCCCTGTTACGGTGGGCCACCCAACCTCCCCAACAGCAGGACGACCAACCCAAAAGGCCGAAGCTGTTCTGTTAATGTTCTATGGTGAGCCACCTAACAAGTTCGTAGGAGATGTGTTGGGTCAGGACCACGTCTGGTTGTTTAAAATAGAACTCTTTGCCCGCATCTGAGGACTGGGGCCAAGGATCTTGTCAAGACAGGGGAGTACCCCAAAAGTTTTGCAGACTTTGTATCCTCCTCGCATTGCGCGGTTGCTTTGGCTGATCTCTTCTGGACTTTGAATACATAAATATTATCAATACATATATATATATATATACCTATTCGGTATATTAATTTTATTACTAGCTCGATGCATATACACAAATACAAATACAAATATATCTATATATGTGTGTGTATATGTTTATATATATGTATATATATATATATATATATTTTTTTTTAAAACCCTAAACCCTAAACTCTAAACCCTTAACCCTAAACCCTAAACCTTATAAACCCTAAACCCTAACCCCCCCCCCCCCCCCCACCCACCCACCCACCCGCCCAGGTTCTAGAACATTCCAACAGAACGTTTGACTTGGATGCACTGACCTCGGCTCTCCCTGGGCCTTTGGAGACCTCTTTTGAGATCGCCAAGCTTCAGCCAATTCAGGCCATTCCTGGCAGCGGGTAGGGTTTAGGGTTTAGGGTTTAGGGTTTAGGGTTTAGGGTGTAGGGCCACCTGCTCAGGCGCGGCTGGAAGATGAGGAGAGGCTGATGCGGTGGGTGCACGACCCTGCAATTCCTATGAACTGCCTGGCCTTCCATGTCATGTGCTAGTCCGGACTGTTGCCAAATCGCACCCCCCAACAGCTGCATCATCTATATAGACAGCAGGAGATAAGCGAGATGAATGTTGTTTTAATCTAAAGCGCGGGTGGGTTCGACGTGGCAGTTTTGTCTCTGGATTTTGAAGACATTCGGGCACAATGGCTTTAAATTTAGGTTCACACAGAATCCTTACACTTTGTGTCTGGGCCCAGCCTCTGGTTCGTATGCTGAGTGCTTGGAGCAAAACAAGGTGCACACACATGCACTTGTCGGCCTGTGCGTGTGTGCACGAGGATGAAGTGGAGATGTGGTGCTACGCATGACATGGCGTGGAAACCACTCATGTACTCGCCCGGCCAGGATCAATTCAGAGCTGCATATATATAAATTCACAGTCTGTGATAGCAGGCAGACTAACCAGCGATATTAGCCGATATTCTGCGTTAGAAGTAGCCTCTGGGACAAAGTAGGCCGTTATCCGGCGTGATTCTGTGTTATTGGGTGCTGTCCCTGGAGCTCAGCTGGAGCCTAGTCTACAGGTATAGGGCATTCAGGCCGATATTAGCCGATATTTGGCGTTAGAAGTGGCCTCTGGGGCAAAATACAGCGTTATTGGGCGTGATTCTGTGTGATTCGGTGGTCTGGTCTCTAGAATCGGTCTTACCCTACGGAATTCTGGCCGATACTAGCCGTTATTTGGCGTTAGAAGGGGCCTGTGGGACAAAGTAGGCCGTTATTCGGCGTGATTGTTCGTGATTCGCTGTCTGGCCTCGGTGCTATGGCAGCCCCTGCAGGTCGGCAGCAGGTCCAGGTCCTAGCCAAAACCCAAACCCTAAAAATGGGTGACGTAAACAACCCTACCCGAAACCCTGTATCGATGTAAACCCTAGAGCCCTAAAATATGCATCCACCCTCCTTGCTCCAGGGGACGGGGAAGACGACTTTCATCAACAATGAAGTGCAGAAGGCGCTACAGGCAGCTGGTGTTGCTGCAGGCAGGGACGGAACAGTCTTACTGCATAGCTGGGTACCATATAACTGTTCATTTGGGGTTTCGAGTTGTGTTGTTCTATGCACTAGCGTACTTCTTCGAATTCAAACCGTCCCCCTTAAATTTAGGGTTTAGGGTTTAGGATTTTTGGGGCTTAAGGTTTTGGGTCTAGGTTTTGGGGTTAAGCGTTAACTTAGAATTGCCATGTGTTGTAATGTTCTTGGCTTTGGGTTTCGATCGGTGGTGTTCTATGCAGCACTCATTCTAATGACCAATCCGTCCCTGTACACTATTCAGGTTCTGGCACTGGGGGCACTGGTGACACAACTTACACTGGTGCAAAGGTGCTTACCAAAGGTGGAGAGCCCCGGCGTGTAAAGATTGCTGGCAAAACCTGCCCTGATCAGCTTCTCGTACACCCAGCAGCTCCTCCACCCAAGAAGCCTACAGTCAGCCCTCCACCGCACACAGAGCCCTCGGCCAAGAAGGAAGTGGCACCCAAAGCTGCTAAGAGCACCTCATCTCGAGCTCAAATAAATGCATTTCAAGTTTAAACAAGCAGTGTAACTATAGACTGTACAAGGGTAGTATATCTATAAGTATGTGTAAAATGAGTACTTTCTCAGTATCCTCTACCCGGCACCCCCAGGTTCCCTTCAGATGAAGCTGCGCATCCCCAAGTCGGAGCCCAACGCAGATCTAGAGGTGGATGGTTCGGACATGGCTCGGCCTGTGGTGCCAGCACCCCAGGAAAAACCAAGAGAGCCTGTGATGCCCACTGGAGTGGGTGATCTTGCTATGGCTGCCACGCAAGTGGTAGAGACACCATCGAAGCCCAAGTTGACCGATCCTGCTGCAGAGGCTGCCACACCCACAGAAACAGCCTCGAAGCCCAAGCCTGCCGACCCCGATGCACAGATGGTCACAGTGACAGAGACACAGTCGGAGCCCAAAAGTCCTGATGCACTCACACAGACACCCAAGCCTGCTGATCCTGCTGCGCAGGTTGCCACACCCGCAGAGACAGCCTCGAAGCCTGCCGACCCCGATGCGCAGATGCTCCCAGCGACAGAGACACGCTCGAAGCCCCAACCCGCCGATCCTGCCGCACAGATTGCCCCGGCCACAGATCAGACACCCTCGAAGCCCAAGCCTGCCGACACCGATGCGCTGATGCTCTCAGCGACAGAGACACCTGTGGCAGGGACACCCTCGAAGCCCGAGCGCGCTGACCCTGATAAGGCCATCGATCCTGATGATCTGCAATTGCAAGGGATGCTTGCAGCGACACAGACACCGTCCAACACCAAGCCTGCCGATCTTGGAGAGATGCCCCCACCAGCAGAGACACCGTCCAAGCCCAAGCCAGCTGTAGAGAGTTCAGCAACATCTCCCGCGAAGGACAAGCCTGTCCAGACCCCAGACAAGGCACCACCGATCACCACAACACCAAAGAGCACTCCGATTCGATCCCCGCAGCTCAAGAAAATCAGAACCCTTGGTGCCCCACAGTGTCTCTTTCCCGAGCAGGCTGGCCCCCCTAAAGCCTAAACCCTAAATCGCAAATGTTCCTGTTAGATAGAACAAACACACACACACACACACACAAATTAATATCAAGAGATAGATCGATATGTAGATAGATGCTCCGCTTAAATATATTTAATCTTATATGAGAGAGAGAGAGTATAGAGTTACTCCACTTCAACTATGGCTATCCGCAATCAATATATATATATATATATATATATATATGTGTGTGTGTGTGTATATATATATATATATATGTCAATTACCGATGTTGCTTGTACATACATACATACATACATACATACATACATACATACATACATACATACATACATACATACATACATACATACATACATACATACATACATATGTATATATATATATATTTGTAAAAGAAGCTGTAGTCATATATTACTGTTACTACGTACTATATATATATATATATATTGAAATATTGTTACCCATCTTATATGTCGATTCTGCTTATATTCCTATTAATACTTATAACACATGATTAATGCTAACATGTTATTCGCACATAAAGTATATATTATGTAGCCTTTAACGACATTTGCCTCATATAATAAACCCTAAACCCTAAACCCCGAACCCATAATAGACCGACAAACCCAAACCACAGCCCTGTAATTCTAATCAAAGCCTGTGGAGGATTCTGTCCTCCCCAGCGACTGCAGCAGCTCTAGCGCCCAGTCCAGTATCCGCGAAGGAGCCTAAGCTAAGCTAGTTGTTTGTGGGTTTCGGTTTCGAGGCCTTTTAGGGTTTTCCAGTTCCCAAGGTTTCTATACCTAGCAGGATTTGTGATTTAGGGCTTCTAGTGGCTTGGGGTTTCATATCCTTTGGCTTCAACAGTCCACTCTGGAGTTCCCCTAAACCCTGAAACCCCAAAACCCCAAAACCCTAAAAAACCCAAAACCCCAAATCCCCAAATCCCCGAAACCCCAAACCCCCAACTCCCAAAGCCCCAAAACCCGAAGAACCCCAAACCCCCCAACTCTCCAAACCCCTAATTCTCAAACCCTGGCTCGGGGTTGGGCCAATATGGGGTTCGGGTCATCGAAAGGGCCTAGGTGGGGCTTAGGGTTCCAGTATGTGATCTGGTGAGCCTGTCTGCAACTTTACCGGGTTTCAGAGTTTGGGGGTGCCGATTTTCATGTGCAGCAGGAGCCTTGCGACGGCCGGACACGATGACTACTGTGGCTTTGGGGCATGGGAACACCCAGGAATCGCTCGATGTCGAGGATGCCACGGCGCAGCCTTGCTTGCTGGATGCCCTAGCCAAGCACTGTTTTGGATTGGAGGCTGAAGAACCTCTCAGCCTGGATGCAGCCCAGAATGCTGAGGTGGCCAAGCTGCTCGAATGGGCAGCGCAGGTGCTGGGTTCCGATTGTTGCAACGCGCTTGTCAGCCCCACCAGAGCAAGGGTCGCAGCTGGGGAGCAGCGTGGTGTGCCTCTCCTTGATACGGAGTGGCAGACATGTTTGGAGCCGGCCCTTAAGGGCGTGAGAGAAGCGATGTCTATGCTGCGTGACTTCAAGCTATTGGAAAGCAAGGCTCAATCTATGGTGCAAGCTGTCAGCCAAAGGGCCGAGGACATGCATGCAAAGCTCAGCAACACGCTGAAGCGAGGCGAGCTTGCCGAGGGTAGTTTGCTGCAAAAGGCCAAGGTCGTGGATGATTGGTTAATGCAAAAGAAGGGGGAGATCGAGCAGCAGCTGTCAGCTGCAGAGTCAGAGGCGCTTGGCAAAGTGGAGTGTGGGGCGACCTTGCTGCTGAATGCCTGGCTCAGCCTTTCTCCGCAGCCGGAACAGCTGGCTCCCATTCCTGAAGGGCCTCGGGATATGGAAGTGGATCTGAGTGCCGACGACATGCTGGCCGAGCTAAATGCAGGCCTACCAGATGCACCGGCTACAATTGTCTTGGGCGTGGAGCAGGACTTTGCAACTACCGGCTCGGTCCTAGGGTTTAGGGTTGAGGTTTTAGGGTCTAGGGTTTAGTTTTTTTTGTAACAAAAGACAAAATCTACTTTTCCAAGCCCTATATGTCAAACTAAATCAATGTCAATGTAAAACCTTTCAACTCTCTTGCAATTGCCAACCCTGGACCCAAGCAGCCCAAGCCCCAACCACCAACGATCCCTAGTATGGCTGCAAGCACCCAGCTCGCTCCCGGGAACCACAACCCAAAACCAGCGGCCAACCTGCAAAACTGTTCAAACCGAAGCCCTCCCCTTTAAAACGCCCGCGTTGCGGCCCCCGAGCCCACGCCAGCCAGCAGGATGCAGATGTGAGTGGCGCAGCGCCAGCAGCAGCAGTGTCCTTCGATCCCGATGGGGATGTGCAGATGGATGGGGCTGAGGTTGCTGAGGTGAGTACACGTGGGGCAGTGGTGGGAGCTGAGGTGGCTTTGGCACAGGTCACTGCAGAGCCGGATGATGCTGAGAAGTGTGGGGGGGCAGGGGTGCAGCCAGCCAGTACTGCTGGCAAAGGTGCTGTGTTTGCAGCCATCGATGGGGGCCACATCCATAACATTCTCCTGCACCGCCCGGCAAGCTTCCAGCTGAAGGATCCGGATATATGTACATGTAAACCCTAAACCCCAAACCCCAAACCCCAAACCCTAAACCCTAAACCCTAAACCCTAAACCCTAAACCCTAAACCCTAAACCCTAAAACCCTAAACCCTAAACCACCCTAAAGCCTAAAGCCTAAACCCTAAACCCTAAACCTTAAACCCTAAACCCTAAACCCTAAACCCTAAACCCTGTGCACAAATTTAAAGCTAGAGCTCTAGAAAATATAGAGCCTGTGTGTATATATTTGTTCTCTCCATGGCCAGGAGTCGGCCTTGCAGCTCAAGGAAGATGAGACGGAAGAGGAGCGCATCTTGCGAATTGCTCACAACATGTACATGAAGTTCAGTCGGAGCGTCAAGAGAAACTTGCAAGCAGTAGCCCCCAAAGTCCAACCGCATATAGTCGATACAACCGATATGTATACTGTGTAATACCCTGCTCTGCAATTCCAATCAAAGGCAAGGCCTGTCCTCAAGAAGTTCTGGATGCCATGGCCAAATCCAAGAATGGCGGCCCCTTGCCTGGGATAGTGTAGCTTCAAGGATTAGAGTTTCGTCCCAGACACACAGTGTAGCAGTCCCCGCCGTAACAAGGGCTTAGGGTTTAGGGTTGAGGTTTTGTTGTGGGGTTAGGGTTTTGGGTTTAGGGGTCTTTATAAGGCCTATATAGGGCTTATATAGAGGGGCTGTAGGGGTTGTAAGGGGTTTGCGCTGCTGATCCTAAGAATATTGGTTTCTATGTACGGCGTTGGAAACCCATTTTTGTTATATATTACCTGCAACATTTGGTCCAATATTTCTGTATGCTTCAGCTTTTGATCTACTGCACATGTACTACAGTCATCAGGCTCGGGCACAAGACTAGAGGATCTGTTCGTCGAGTACCTCCGCTGTGGTGGTGTGTGGCTTGAGTCAAAGCTGGTGGTTCGGGCAACCAGCTCAAAGTCAAAGCTGGTCGAAGGAATCGAATCCTACATTCGATACCAAGACCTTCGAAAGAAGGAGGGGGCCGTGGCAGCAAGGATTATCAGAAACGAGAAAAGGGCACTACAGGAGGAGCTCGACAAGAATCCGGACGATTCTGTGCTTCCCTATATCCTAGCCCACCCCGACATGCCGGGGTCGGAGGACAGACGTAGGGCAATCAATGTAGGGGGTCTAATCTGCCCTGCTACCATATACCTGGAAGGACTGGGAGCTTCTGAGGATATTTGAGTCGGCAAAAATTACGCGTTCAGACTTGAGCAAGAGTGAAGCAACCGTCACGGCCGAGCTGGACTTGGACGGGGCACAGACGCGAGCCCTGCTGTTTCTAGGCTAAAATAGGTGTGAAAAAACGCCTATGTAAATGTGTGGCTCTTGCTTCAATTGCAGGCCAAGAGCTATGAACCTTGGAGGCCAGCCTGGGTCATTGCCTGTGTCGGCTTCCAACGCCATCACTGCTTCCGACACAACACCCAACTAAACCCTAAACCCTAAACCCTAAACCTGCGATCCCAGAGGAGGTCTGCTAGGTGGGTGGTAAAAAAAACACTAAACCCTTGACCCGGAACCCTTGACCCTTGAACCCAAGCAGCTACGCAGCTTGGAGGCCAGCCTGGGTCTTTGCCTGCGTCTGTCTCCGGCATCAGTGGTTCCGCAGCCTTGCCGGTGCCGGCTGGGCTTAGGACGTTAGGCTCAGTAGAGGACATGGAAAAGCATGCTGAAGAGCTGAAGAAGATGCGGAAGTCAGGGAAAGGTGGCTTTGCAACCCAAGTCCGTGGCAAAGCTAAAGTGGTGGAAGACAAGTTTAAAGAGATCCAGGATCTTAAAGACAAGCTTGCTGAGAAGCCCCCGCATTTGTAGCTTGGTTGTACTGGTATGCGTACCTGTACTAGGTCTAGAAGCAGATATCCGGATCCAGCAGGGTTTAGGGTATGGGGTTAGTTTATAGGGTCTATGGGGCTCATAGGGCTCACAGGCCTGGGGAAGTTTTAGGTTTACGGGTTCAGGATTTATGGCTTCGGTTGGCACGGACGAGTTGAAGGTTAAAGGCTTGCAGACTTAGCCTTTTGAGGGTTTAGGGTTGAGGGTTTGGGGCTTAGGTTTAGGGTTTACTTGGAGGTTGAGGGTACTTAAACCCAATGACATTTGACCCATACCGGCCCATTCTTTTGAGTGAAGCCTTCCTATCCAAATCCGAATTGAGCCCAACACCCTATATATGTGAAAGGTCCGAGCCGCTGCGCAACGGCTACGATGCTGAGCTCGATCTCCACAAGAATGCCTTGGCTTCTGCGTTGGAGAAGCTGCAGGCGTTAGGGGTGGCTTAGGGTTTTGCTTGTGAGGGTTGGGTCACAAACCCCTAAACCCTAAACCCTTGGATTCTTTCATGGGCTATAGGGTTTTCAGGAGTCTGTGTAATTGGGAGCGGATGGTTCTGTGACTTGGTGTCCCCCACCCTTTTTCTGAACCAATCATGTACAAATCCTCACCTGTGCACGTGTGCCCTTGAACGAGGAGGACAACTTGGAGGACCCAGAGGAGCAGCAACTGCGCCTGGATGCATTGGTCGAGAACATGAAGAGGTACTCAGATGCTGTGAGCATGATCAAGAAGAAGGTTGTGCCCTGGCTCTGCTCAAGAAGCTACCGTGTGTGTGTGTGTAGGTGCAGCTGGCCAGATTGCTTGGGCTAGCGCTGTGTCCCTGTCTGAGGCTGAGCCAAAGCCCAAAGCCGAAGCGAAAACGAAGGCGGCAGCCAAAGGTAAGGCGAAGGCAAAAGCAAAGCGAGCAGCAAAGAAGTGATCCGGAGCACATTTTGTGCACACGATGTGGTGGTCGGTTGTACAGGATGGCTGCTAGTGCCCTTAGTGTGCTGGAGTATACGCACAGATCGATCACGAATCGTGCGTTGCCAGGCAAGGTGCTTGCAGATTACATGCATCCTAGCTAACTGCAACGTGAATGTCACAACCGGCTTTCGACATCGAAATAGAGTTAGGGGCTGGCAACGTGTGATCGGAGAGTGGGCCCAATGGGGGGCTTGACTCGTGTGCCTCAGTGATGGGTACAGTGTGGCCTTCTTGTGCACGTTTTGAGACCAGCAACGCGGGCTGAACCTGCGTACAATCTTTTCCCTTGATCACGGCCACAGTGGCCAACATGATCTCCTGAAAGCTATCGTCAGCTATCTAGTACCGTGTCGGTTCGAAGGGTGCCGGCTTCCGTGCAGTTCAAAATGGCGTGTGGCATATGATCTTGTGCTTCCACATGCGCAAAGGCAGCTACATTCGAAGTCGAGACCTGGAGTCATGTCTCTATACGCGCAGGCACTCACAAAGATATGGGCCCTCTCTGTCGACATGTCCTCAAATGTACTGGCAAAGGCGCCTCCAGGCTGAATGAACCCAAACCCTAAACCCTAAACCCCAAGTCCTTGCAAACTCCAAGCTCCCAAACTATTCCGCCAATGTTGCCATGAAGCTGCTCCCAGCCACTCCAGAAGTTGCCACTCTAGCCCAGGACCTGAGCTTTGTTGGAGCGGTGCAGATGCTGCAAGAGGGCCACAAGGACAGGAGACAACCTACAAACCCTGCACCGGACCCTGTACCGTGAAATCATAAAAACAATGCTTTAAAGCCTAGAAGTGCTTGTACTGACCTTTACAGTTCCTAGCTAACTTCCCTTTTACCAGGCGCACAAATATGAGTGCTATAACCCGAACGCCCTGAACCCCACAATAGTCCAAAGCTATCGATAATGCTGGACAGGAGGTGCGTGCAAAGGGTGGATCTCTGTGCAGCTTGGGGGAAAAGCTTCGATGCGCGGGATCGGACGGCAAATGGTCGTCGAACATGGAACGAGATTGTCTCCGGGCACTGACTTCTTCGTTGGGCTCGGATGCCATGCTGAACTAGCCATGCATGTACAATGGTGCAGTGCTTGCAATTGTACTAAGTCATTTTTCTTTCCAGGGAATGCTACCATGCAAACTTAAAGGTTCCAATATCCGATGTTTTGGTCCCGATGAAAAAATCTGTGATGGATGACACCGTGATCGAGCGGCCACTCTGGTGTTGAATCGGGCCCTGGGTTTTAGGGTTTTATTTTTTCGCAGGGGCACGGGTAGGGCAGCTAGGTTTCCAGAATCCGGAGCTCCACACCTCTGGCCTGTTAGGAAACTCCCTGTCGTTCTGCCTCACCACCTTCTACAGTATCTGCATGAAAAGGGAATTGCAGATGATGTCTTCGATGAGGAGAAGACCCGTGCATACTGGCGCCATGTGGTGTCAAACACAGACTGGGGTGCAAGCCACCCTTGTGCTACATCCCCCAACTTGACCGTTCCTTTGTTCATTTATGGAGATGATGTCAAATTCAACACCTTGGAAAAATTGACGTGCGTGTACCTGGGATTCATACTGTCCGACAAGAAATGCCTTTCTATGCGAACACACCACCCCATGTTCATCGTTCGCGAGGCTCGGGCCTCGGGCTCTTTCTTACATGACCATGCAACCGAATTCCTAGCTAGCACTTTGTGGTACAAGCCCTGCCATCTTATAAGATTAAACCCTTGGAGGTGCTGAGCTGCGGTGCTGCTACCGTGCAGGCCTACCTGAAGCCGGTGCCCTTGAATGCATCTAACAGCTAGTGTCTGAATAACCATTATAACCATACAGGTTCCAGTGCAAAACCCTATATGCCTCACCCTACCCAAAAGCCAAATAAATTAGGCCCCAACCTGTGCTTTCATTGCAAGGTAGTCGCCTCGCTGAACGTGGCGCTGCGTGGTTTCGCTCCAGAGATGCCAATCCTTCAAGATGGTGTGTGCAATGACTTGGACCCGCCATGCAGCAACCGACCATTGGTGGTCAAGAATGACAGTATGCTCCAGTTTGCCTTGTGTGAGGCACGAGCAGATTGGAAGTTTTTCAAGGCAGGATGCTATAATCGATATCAACAGCCTTTCATCCCCAGACCCCAGGGAGGATCCACAAAGTAGATCCCTGAAGGGTTCCTAAGAATGACCCATAGAGGACTAGGGTACTATTTGGGGGATCCATATAGTGCCTACTTTTTGGATTCTTTCGGAGGTCTGGGTTAATATTACGGTTTAGGGTTTAGGGTCAGGGGCTAGGGTCTAGGGTTTCTTGCGAACAAATATGTGTATTGTGATCATGATTGGCAGGAGTGGTTTGGGCTACGCACCGGCTGGAATTCCCGGCAACTATGCCATCACTGTTTCGTAGATCAGAATAATCCGTTCGAGGTACCGTCTGTGCTCCACAATCGACCCCGCCGCAGTATGCAGAACTTCGCAGACGAATGCGTGCAGCAGCTGCCTCCGGTTCGTGAGAGAAGTTTCTTTGCAGCACAGGCCTAGGGGGCTCTAGTCTCTTTTTGCTGGTTTCGGTTTTGAGGCTACATGCTGGAGATTGTGGGCTTCAAGCACACAATGATGCGGTGGTGCTCTCTCCACAGCATCAACTTGGGAGTCCTTGTTTGGGCCTGTGGTGGATGTTTGGAGATGCTACTGCAGGAGGCTACTGCAAACCAGTTGTTTAATTTTGTATAGCATTTTTTTTGTTTTGGGAAGTAGTTGAATCCTCTGCAGGGCATTTGGCATGGACAGTCGAAAGCCGCGAAGCTGAAGTCTGCCTATGTCGATTTTTGCCAGTGGGCTGCCGAACACAAGATCGTGTGCCTGTGATCGATTATATTCAGAGACGTTCTAGTTTACAACCCTAAACCTGAAGCCCGAAACCCTAATAAGCCCTAACGTGTGGTCCAATTCTAAGTGTCCAATATTGCAAGGCATTCCCAGCCGCTCTTCCAGCCGAAACACCTTCGGGGGCAGGCTGGTGTCGAGCTCGCCGCGAAGGCTTACAATGTGCCTGAGCTGGCAGGGGTATCGGCCTTCAGGTTCCACGGTTTAAGGGTTTAGGGTTTAGGGTTTTGGGTTTAGGGTTTAGGGTTTAGATTTGTATAGGGCCATATGGTGTTGAGCTACTGCAGGCTCGTGTGGTGACGAGCTGGTTAGCAGACCTCGTGACAAGTCTGATCCACCTGGAAGCCTATGACAACATGGAGAACTTGGTCCGCTTGGCGCAGTGTATGTTGCTGGTCTGATGTCGGGTGGGTGGCACTCCGTATAGGGTTTGCTGGTTTGACATTTCATGGAACATGTCGAGTTCCCGAGGCACTTTCTCTCAGAACTGATGAACACAGTGGAGTGTGCCCCACGCTACTTGGATGACACCCACATCGAGGCTCTCAACTATTGCGCAAATGCTGCGTTGGCAGCCTATGGCATTCTGGGGGCGCAATGCGTGGCCATGGGTGATGGGCTTCCACTATTTCAGGTCCGCCCGAAGCTGCATGTACCCTGGCTAGGGCTTCTAAGCTTGGGTAGGCTTCTGCTAGGAATCCTAGACAGATGCTCAAAATTGGCAGCTGAGGCGTACCAGGAATTGGTACACTTCGCCAGCACAGAGCGTCACCAATCTGACTTCGGTTTGAGGGTTTGGGTGTAGGGTTTAGGTTTAGGGGTGTTTGGGGTTCCGGGTTTAGATGTTACTGCGAATATTTCAGTTCTGCCTGCTCAGGAATCAATTTTCGCTTTTATCATACGTTTGTGTCGGAGGACATGAACGGCCGACTTGTGAGTGACTTGACCGATTGCTCTCGGTTGAATCCCCCCAGAAATTGCAAACCTTCACTCCATCCACATGATCCCTAAACCTTATGCCCTAAGCCCTAAGCCCTATTTTATAAAGCCCAAAGGCCTAAACCCTACACCCTAACAAGTTAAATCCCCAAACCTGTGCAGCCAAGATATTGCGAGCAGAGTCCACGCCCGGGCGTTGGAGCGAAGCACGCTGCGGCGCTACTATCTTTGGTGACGTGGCAGACATACCCCAACCAATTTGGAAGGTTTAGCTCTGGATGAGAGAGACTGCCTCGAAAGACCCCCCCACCCAGGCCTATACTATAATCCCTTGAACACCAGACTCAGGATAAGTCTAGTTCTGTTGGGGGGGGTTTCAGTCTGAAGGTTCCTTGTCTGTGTTATTAAACTTCTGGTCTTTTTAGGTCTCAGGATTTCGTGTGTGATCTTGGCTGCCAGCTGCTAGGGTTCATTTTACAGGTCGAGGGTTTGGGGTGTGTTGTCCAGAAACCCCCTACAACCCCCAAAGGCCCCAAACCTGCCTCAACCCAAGTACTAATAAGGGTCCATGTACCTATATAGCACACTGGTGCCTTAAAGGGGTCCTCCGTATTGTGCTATCATCTAATTAAACTCCCAAGCCCTGGGATCCCAAAGCCCAAAGCAGGTCTTAGTGTGTTTCCAGCCCGAACTGGTTTAGGGTGGGTAAGTAATATATATAGACATCTATATATATATATATATACAAATATATATATATATATATATATATACGTGTCGATATATATATATATATATATAGGGTTTAGGGTGTAGGTTTTGGTGGGCTTTAGACCTGATGTCAGGCCGGGTTGCGGCTCTGCAGGGCTGTGGGCCCTCTCGGCGACTGTAGAGCCAGGCTCTGAAAACACCCCTGAAAGCAAAAACACATCCCTAAACCCTAAACCCCAAACCCTAAACCCCAATCCCTAAACCCCCAACCCTAAATCCTCCACAAGTATATACGGTTCTAGGGGGGGTACTCTTCCCTCTTGAAGGCCCTTGAAAGTTCGAACTGGCAAAACCCAGACCATGAACCAGTACTAGCTCAAAGCAATATTCGCAACCTTAAACCCTATGCCCTAAACCCTTAAACCTTAAACCACCCTAACCTAGATTCAAGTTCAAGATGCTTCGGGTTTAGTGTGTGGTGTTTAGGGGAACCCTAAACCCCAAACCCTAAACCCTACAGCACCTTGAGCTACCCCTGCAGCGTAATCCGAAAGCTAAACCCATATGACAAGGCCCAGATCTTGCTTGAACAGGAGTTTAGGATTGAGGTTTTAGGGTGTAGGGTTTCGGGTGGTGGAGCGGTCTAAGGCTCATCGCCGACCACTGTGGGTCTGATGATGAGGGCAGTGATGGGATGGATGTGAGTACGGCCTAGCTGCCTGACAACTAGAACACAGCTCAGCTAGCCGCAAAGTCCAAAACCCCGAACCTCCAAATGTGGCAGAGCCCGAGCTCGCATGCACTCAATTGGCGCACCGCGGTACTGACTGCGCAGTGCCAGGGGAAGAAAAGGGTGCAGCAAACACACTTGCCGTGAATCCGGAAAGGGTGCAGCAATCACACTTGCCGTGAATCCGGGACCTATTCCCCCAACAAAAACCAGGCACAGAGTCTAATTTTGTCGACGTCTGGTGGTTGGAGGGTGTTTGCTGTTGGGCGTCTATTTTTTTTATATACGCCTGCAAAAAATCATTTGTAACTGGGTTTACAACCTTTGGAATACGATTGTCAAAAG
Organism: Symbiodinium natans; assembly: GCA_905221605.1. Classification (NCBI taxonomy): domain Eukaryota; class Dinophyceae; order Suessiales; family Symbiodiniaceae; genus Symbiodinium; species Symbiodinium natans. The sequence continues at coordinate 723,174 of CAJNDS010000691.1, forward strand.
TACTTTAAATGGGACACATGCACGTCGGCCAACTTTGCTTTGGACAACTTTGCCTGCCTTTGCAGGCATGGCTTTTGAGGCATATACAGCAACCATTTTTGGCTCTTGCAATTTTCCCGAGCGGACACATTTGTCCCTGCAGGCCACATTGTCTCAGAGGCTACTTGGGTCTCGTCTTATATAACTCTGCTATACCTGGATTGCAAGTCTTCTCTCAGAACACACACCCGACCCTTTGGGTAAACCCTAAACCCTAAACCCTAAACCCTAAACCCTAAACCCTAAACCCTAAACCCTAAACCAACCCTTTCTTAAGCCGAACACCCCAGACACCCGTCGCCTGAGGCACCCGACAACGCCATCGTAACCCCGCAAGGTCGCACGGACCAAATTCCCAAAGAGCGGGAGTTTAGGGTTTAGGGTTTGGGGTTTAGGGTTTAGGGGTTTAGGGTTTAGGGTTTTAGGGTTTTAGGGTTTTAGGGTTTTAGGGTTTTAGGGTTTTAGGGTTTTAAGGTTTTAGGGTTTTAGGGTTTTAGGGTTTTAAGGTTTTAGGGTTTTAGGGTTTTAGGGTTTTAGGGTTTTAGGGTTTTAGGGTTTGGGGTTTGGGGTTTAGGCTTAGGATTTAGGGTTTAGGTTTAGGTTTATAGGGGGGATACCTGGAGGTTCATGGGTAGTTAGAAGTTGGGGCTTATACGTAAGGTAGGTCTAGTTGTAACTGGTTATAACCTGCTTTGGGACACTTATAACCCTGCATAGAACTACCCGTGAACCTTTCAGTCGGCTGTGGTAGAGATCAACGAGTTGGGCTTTCAGTATGGTCTTTCGGTTTAAGTCTCATAGGGTTTGGGTCAATATGTCTGCAAAAAGACATTGGAGAAGACCTTGTAAACCCTAAACCCTAAACCCTGGCAAGTCTCTGTTTGCCCTTTCAGGTTCCTCGGTACATTCGACACGTAGGGACAGGTTCATCCGAGGGTCGGTGTATGGACCGGCATTTTCGGTGTGAACTTCGCTGCGTTCATACTGCAGCAACCTCCTTGGGGACCAAGCGAAGCCTATAAGGGTTTATGGTTCATATACCCTAACCGGGAGTATAGTAGTATAGGGTATATAACCCCTATTTTGAGAGTTGTTTCTGCACCCCAAAGTTAGGTTTTGAGCAGGTAACCAGGTGGCCTAAATCTTGTCGAGTGCCCGAACTTCTGTGACCTGAACTGGGATGCAGTTGAGAAACTGAAAGAAATACCTTGCCACAACAGCGCGGATAGATGCAGTAGACTAGCGGAAGAGATGGTTTCCTTGTTTTAAGGCAACATACTTTAAGTCTTGAAACGAAGAGGGAAGCGCTATAGAGGACTCCCAATGGACCCACATTCCCTTTCGGGGGTTTTAGGGTTCAGGGTTTGGAGTTCTCGCAACCCTAAACCCTGAACTCCAAACACTGAACCCTCAACCCGTTTCTTTGTTTTGCTTATTCTGCTAGGATGCCCAGTAGTACCCTTATTCCCTTTTTGGTAGGTTTAGGTCAGGTTCCCTTGTAAATCCCTTTTAAGCAAAAAAGGGCACCCTTTTTCATCCTAGGTTACTGGGGAACCTAGTCTGGGGCGCAGGGTTCAGTGATCGGCCCGGTCGGGGAGCCCCACATCCCAAGAACACCCTGGTGCTTCCGACGTTTTAGGGCCTGAAGGGGCAGGGTTTGGACAAGGGAACCAATGGACTTCAAGGGTTTAGGGTTTAGGGTTTAGGGTTTAGGGTTTAGGGTTTAGGTTGTCGGGCTTCAACGTTTATGGGTTTCAATTTGGGCTCCGCTGAGAACTATCAATTTTGTTCAGCATCTGTCAGCCCACTTCGTGCTTCATGCCCTGAACGGTAAAACCCCAAGCCCCAATTCGGTTTCTGGAAGTTTTCGAGACCTCAAGCCTACCCTGACACCCCAAAGCCCTGAAACCCTGAAACCTTTCAAACTCTAAACCCTAAACCCTGAAACCCTAAAAGCCCTGAACCCCTCAGCCCTAAACCCTAAACCCCTAAAAACCCCAGAGCCCGAGAATCCTAAACCCTATATACAGACCTGAAGCCCCAGGAGTTTGCGCTGGGCTTGCACCTACCGGAGCTACGCGGTGGAGCCACTCCGTGCCTCACCAGGAGGGTTGAGGGTTGAGGGTTTAGGGTTTAGGGTTTGCACCCTAAGGCCCCTAAGGCTCCCAAGGCCCCCGAAGACCCTACACCCCAAAGCCCCAACAAACCCGAATTCCGGTAGGACATGTTAGCTCCCCCCCAAAGTCCGTGGCACGCCCGGAAGCGCATGAGAGCCCAGATACCTCCTTATTTAAGGGAAACAGACGCCCTTGGAGCAAAGGGGCCCCTTACATTGCGAAGTGCGGAATACAGTTTTTGAGCTACCATATTATATGTTTAGATATATATACATATATGCTCGCCCCCCCCCCCATGATCCACACATTTGGCCTCGGGAAGGGGGTTTTGGCAGGGGGGGCGGACTCCAGACTCCAGATTTCCAGAAAAAATCTGGAGTACCCGGGCCCCGGACTCCAGACTCCAGTTTTCCAGAAACAATCTGGAGTACCCCCAGACTCCAGACTCCAGATTTCCGTACCCCCAGACAGACTCCAGACTCCAGATTTCCAGAAAAATCTGGAGTACCTCCAGACTCCAGACTCCAGATTTCCAAAAAAAATCTGGAGTACCGGGACTCTGGACTCCAGATTCTGGAGTCTGTAATCTGGAGTCTGGGGCCGCGAGTACTCCAGATTTTTTCTGGAAATCTGGAGTCTGGAGTCCGGGGCCCGGGTACTCCAGATTTTTTCTGGAAATCTGGAGTCTGGAGTCCGGGGCCCCTGTACTCCAGATTTTTTCTGGAAATCTGGAGTCTGGAGTCCGGGGCCCCTGTACTCCAGATTTTTTCTGGAAATCTGGAGTCTGGAGTCCGGGGCCCGGGTACTCCAGATTTTTTCTGGAAATCTGGAGTCTGGAGTCCGGGGCGTGGGTACTCCAGATTTTTCTGGAAATCTGGAGTCTGGAGTCCGGGGCGTGGGTACTCCAGATTTTTTCTGGAAATCTGGAGTCTGGAGTCCGGGGCGTGGGTACTCCAGATTTTTTCTGGAAATCTGGAGTCTGGAGTCCGGGGCCCGGGTACTCCAGATTTTTTCTGGAAATCTGGAGTCTGGGGTCCGGTGCCCGGGTACTCCAGATTTTTTGTGGAAATCTAGTGTTTTGGTTTTAGTGTGTAGGTTTCAGGGTTTAGTGTTTTGTGTTTAGGGTTGAGTGTTAAGTTTAGGTTTTAGGGTTTAGGGCCAAGCGGCTCGGCTAAAACCCAAATAAAACCCTAAACTCTGAAATCCAAACAGTAAGCATCTGAAACCCCGACGGGTTTTGGTTTCAGGTTTAGGTTTAGTAGGGCTCGAGGTTCTGGCCTTGGGGTTTACTGTTTAGGGTTTAGGGTTTAGGGTCTAATGTTTAGGGTTTAGTTTGAAATGTTTAAGGTTTAGTTTTTGGGTTAAGTGCTAAAGTGTTTAGGGTTTCGTGCTAAGTGTTTGGGGTTTGTGCTAAGGGCTTAGTGTTAAGTTTTTAAGGTTAGTGTTTAGGGTTTAGTGTTGAGGGTTTCGGGTTTGGGTTCTAGGTTAAGGGTTTTTAGGATTTTTACAAATTTAAATGATCTGGGGAAGGCACCGGGGCTGCCCCAGACCATTGACAATTTAAAAAACCCTTCTGTTTAGGCTTTAGGGTTTAGTGTGTAGGGTTTAGTGTGTAATGGTTAGGGTTTAGTTTGTAGGGTGTAGTGTTTAAGTGTTTAGGGTTTAGTGTTTAGTAAGGGTTTAGTGCTTAAGTGTTTAGGGTTTCGTGTTCAGTGTTTGGGGTTCGTGCTAAGGGCGTAGTGTTAAGCTTTTAGGGTTAGTGTTTACGCTGGTGTTTAGGGTTCAGTGCTAAGGGTTTCGGCTTTTTTTTGGGTTAAGGGTTTAGTGTGTAGGGTTTAGTGTGTAATGTTTAGGGTTTAGGTTTTAGGGGTGCTTAGGTGTTTAGGGTTTCCTGTTAAGTGTTTGGGGTTTGTGCTAAGGGCTTAGTGTTAAGTTTTTAGGGTTAGTGTTTAGGGTCTGGTGCTGAGTGTTTAGGGTTTAGTAGTGCTTAAGTGTTTAGGGTTTCGTGTCAAGTGTTTGGGGTTTGTGGGCCTAGTGTTAAGTTTTTAGGGTTAGTGTTTAGGGTCTAGTGCTGAGGGTTTAGGGTTTAGTGTTAAGGGTTTCGGGTTTGTTTTTTTGGATTTAGGGTTTTAAGCATGTTTACTAGTGTTCAGGGTTTAGTGTGTAGGGTTTAGTGTGTAATGTTCAGGGTTTAGTTTTTAGGGTGTAGTGTTTGAGTGTTTAGGGTTTCGTGTTTAGGGTCTAGTGCTTAAGTGTTTAGGGTTTCATGTTAAGTGCTTGGGGTTTGTGCTAAGGGCTTAGTGTTAAGTTTTTGGGTTAGTGTTTAGGGTCTGGTGCTGAGTGTTTAGGGTTTAGAGCTAAGGGTTTCGGGGATGGATTTTAGGGTTAAGGGGTTTGAGGGTTTTTGCAAGTTTACATGATCTGGGGAAGGCACTGGGGCTTCCCCAGACCCACCTAAACATTAAAAATCCTTAAAATCTTATAAAAATCTTTAAGCTTCTGTTTAAGCATTCTCAGGATTATGAAGGTTTTAAGCCGTTTAAGCCTTTTAAAGACCTTAAATTGCTTACGTATTTAAGTGGCTGCCCTTTGCGGATTTTAGAGATTGTTGAAGTTGCCAATGGTCCGGAGAAGCCCCGGCGCCTTCCCCAGACAATATAAAATTTTTAAAATCCGTAAAGTCCTGAAAGTCTTACAGTTGTAAATGGCTGTCCTTTTAAAGTTTAAAGATTTTAGGATGTTCAATTCTAAAATCCGTAACTTCCTTAATTTTAAACGGCTGCCCGTTTTAAATTTTAAAGAATTTTAGACTTTTGAGGGATAAACGTTTCGAGGTTGTTAAGGGCTTAAAGCCTTTTAAGACCCTTTAAATCTTGAAATTTTGAAAGGCTTTAAATACCTTAAAGCCCTTCAAATTTGAAAAGGGCTGCCCCTTTTAAGGATCTTTAAAATTGCAAATGGTCTGGGGAAGCCCCGGTGCCTTCCACAGATCCTTTAAATTTTTACAAACCCCTAAAACCTAAAACCCTGAAAAGCCTTAAGCTTCTAAATGGCTACCCTTCTAAAATTTTACAGAGCCGCAAAACACAAGTTTCAGAAGCAAAATGCACATAAAAACACTAGTGTTTTTATAGAGGATAATATAATAGAGCTTTTTGTATTCCAGTGCAGTTTTTACTGCATTTTTCCGGTGAAAAAACAGAAAATCAGACAAAGACGAAGACAGGAAAACCATAGGTGTGGATCATGGGGGGGGGGGGTGACCACATATATATATATACATATATATATATATACATATATATATACATATATATATATATTGTATATATATATATATTATGCATTATCAGCTTCAGGGTGCTATTATGTTTTGCGAGGGTGCTTCGTACACCCCTGAACCTGGCTTGAGACAGCTCGGTGCTCCTCCCTAAGCTCACGATAGCCCCGGCAACGCCATACAAAGTATGCCCTGAGCCCTAAACCCTATATAAACCCTAACTCTAAACCCTATAGCCCCAAGAATCCTAAAGCCCCCTAACACACCCGAACCCTAAAAACACTAACCCCCGGTTAAAGGCGAAAAGCCACAAGGTCTGTGGCATTCTGAGCACGGTTCAGGGGTACGGGTTCAGGGTCGGACTTTTGGGCAGGAAGGAGCCTGGGTCTGACCCGGTCTTCATAGATTCATTTCTTGGGTTTTTGTCGGGCTTCTGGGTTTCTCGGGCGTGGGGTCGAAGACCGAATCCTGGCTTGCCTCCTAAACCCTAAACCTTAAACCCTAAAACCTAAACCCTAAACCCTAAACCCAATTGAGCGGCTGGGCAGGATGCCTCCTGGGTGACTTTGTTGGTGGAGAGTTCCCCAGGCCAAGCTTATAGCAGGTTTGGGCAGAATCCACCCTTAATCCTAGGGTTTAGGGTTTAGGGTTTAGGGTTTAGGGTTTAGGGTTTAGGGTTTAGGGTTTAGGGTTTAGGGTTTAGGGTTTAGGCCCTAAACCCAAACCCTCGAGTCCATTTCGGGGTTTGGTTGACCTTGACGCCACGTCGTGACACTGGGCGAGGTCTTCAAGACGACCTTTGAGAGCTTAAAGCTGTGCAAAAACAAACGCATCCAGAAAGAGCTCTGCCCACAGTCCTGGGGCAAAATGGTCGCGTTTAGGGTTCAGGGTGGCTTCTGCCCTACTTACTAACCAATTATAACTTTAACTGTACTTGTAACCCACTTATAAGCCCCTTAAGTGCCCTAATATGGCTATAAGTACAGTTATAATAAGTAGAGTTATAATTGATGAATAAGTACCATGAACCTCGAAGTAGTTAGAATCGGACCTAAATCTATGTCGGACAACTCCCTCCCTCCCCAAGTATGAAGGAACAAGCTGCTCCAGCTGCAGTTTCTACTCATTTTGGGTTTTGGGTCGGGGGCAACTCCTAAACTAACGCTACCCGAAGTCCTAAGTCCTAAGCCCCATCTGTTCCCTCAAGCCCCAAGCCCTGCACCTTCCCAACCCTCAGCCCGAAGCCCCAAGCCCTAACACACCAGACGCTGCACACAACCCCTTAAGACCCCAAATCCCCCCAACCCGTTTGCCCCTTTCACCCTTACGCCCTTTAAACCTTAAACCCTTAGACCCTTAAGAACCCAAAGCCTGAGAACCGTCTAGCCGTCTTAACCCCTTAAGCCCCTTAAGCCCTAAACCCTTAACTCTGAGACCCTTAAGCCCTAAACCCTAAACCCTAAACCCTAGACCTTGAGACTCCTTAAACTCGATTGCCGCAGGGCTCTTCATCAAGCCGAGTCGCCTGGATGGCTGGAAGAAGGTCGCCTTCGCTCGTCCTGGACCCCGGCTGGGGTTTCGGGTTTCGGGCTCCTAAATCCTAAACCCTAAACCCTAAACCGCTCCAGCGCTCTAGTAGGGCGTTGGCTGCTTTCGGGTTTGGGTTTTTCTTTGCCTGAACTCCTCCATTCAGGTATCTACAGATATATATTCATTGAAAAGTCCAAGGGCCCTACATCCTTGGTTGGTGTTTAGGGTTGAACTCCTGGACACCAGGTGCCCAAAATGCAGAGATTGCTGTAATAAACCCTAAACCCTAAACCTCTTCATTGTGGAGGGCATTTGATAGGTCCGGTGTCTGGGTGTAGGGGGTAGGAGGATTGAACCCCTCCCTGCCACCCCACCTCCCCCACCCTCTACCCGCACCCCTGACCCCCTGCATTTGGGCTCTCAAGCAAGTCGTTCTTTGGGAATCTGCAACTTGGACCAGGGCGTCCATAGATCTAGGATAGTTTCAGGTGGGTAGGTAAGACCCAAAACCCTCAAAACCCTCAAAACACTAAAAACCCTAAAAACCCTAAAAACCCTAAAAACCCTAAAAACCCTAAAAACCCTAAAAACCCTAAAAACCCTAAACTCCAAACCCCAAACCCCAAGCCAAGCCCTAAACTTCCAGACCCCCAGCCCCAGACGCCGAACCCTAAACCCTAAACCCTAAACCCTAAACCCTAAACCCTAAACCCCAAACCCTAAACCCTAAACGCTTAGCCCCATTTTCCTTCAAGAAGTCCGCATGGTCTTCCAGGGCGCATACTGGTGCTCGTCGGCGCGGCCCTGGCGTTGGCCTCCGAGGGTCATTTAGGGTTTGGGGTTTAGGTTTGAGGGTTTGGGGTTTAGGGTTTAGGGTTTTAGGGCTTGGGGTTTGGGGGTTGGGGTTTGGGGGGTGGGTGTGTGGGAGTTTGGGGTTTCGGGTCTGGGGTTTGGAGTTTAGGGTTTGGGGTTCAGGTTCGGGTGTTGCGGTTTTAGGGCTTGGGGTTTAGGTTTGGGGGTTTGGGGTTTGGGTTCGGGGTTTGGGGGGCTTAGGGTTGGTAGGTATGGGGTAAATTTGGCCTAAAGGCTGCTTCCTCCGTTGGTGGAAGGTCTTGGAACGTCACTCCCCTAGGCCACAAACCCTGTCGACCAAAAGCACCCTATAAATGATGTTGTATACCCTTTACTACTATAACCCTAGAGGGTACATTTGGTCCCCCAGGAAGGCTTCAGACATTGCACGGCTTTAGGGCTTCGGGTTTTAGAGAGGTTTAGGGTTTTAGGGTTTAGGGTTTAGGGTTTAGGGTTTAGGGTTTAGGGTTTAGGGTTTAGGGTTTAGGGTTTAGGGTTTAGGGTTTAGGGTTTAGGGTTAGGGTTTAGGGTTTAGGGTTTAGGGGGCCCTGAAGGTCACTACCCAGCGCCCTGCCATGCTGTAGAGGCCAGGCCTCCCTGTTCTCTCCTTCCCCAGGTCCGCATCTGCCACTCTCGCACCCTATCTCATTCTCTCTCTCTCTCTCTCTCTTTTTCTCTCTCTCTCTCTCTCTCTCTTTTTGTTTTTTTTTTTGTTTTGTTTTTCTCTCTCTCTCTCTCTCTCCCTCTCTCTCTCTGACTCGCTCTCTCTCTCTCTCTCTGACCCGCTCTCTTTCTCTCTCTCTCTCTCTCTTTCTTTCTCTTTCTGTTTCTCTTTCCATCCAGCACTAGGCTTTAGGCTTCAGGCTTGTAAATGTATGTGCAAGAGAAGCACATTTGCAGCGGCGCCAGCACCCTCTGTGTTGAACATGTCTATAGGTGGCACTTGGTTCCGACATTAGAGGCATTCCAGCTGGCTTCTTCTGCTCTTGGCTTACTCTATTACAAGTGTCTCAACACATGGTGCACTTGGCCGTGTTTGCTTGTGCGGAATTCTGGTAGAGTTTGCCAGCTGATGCGATGCCTGTTCTGACAGACTGGGCCCCCTGATGAATTCGCGTATCTGCTCTACACCCTAAACCCCAAACCCTAAACCCTAAACCCTAGACCCCGAAACTGCTCTCTGACGGTACAGGTTCCCACTTCCTTTCGCCTCTCTTGGGCCTGGATTTCGCCCGCACATGTTTGCGGCTCGGCCGGGAGATATGCCCTTCTCGCAACCTCCTTGATTTATGCATTCTGCGCACCATAGTACCCTAAACCATAAACCCTAAACCCTAATCCCTAAACCCTAAACCTCGCAACTGCAAGAATATTAAAGATTCGTCATCATGAGCTTTGAACTGCAAGACTATGCCCAGGCCTAGTACGATCCAACGTTTTTTTTGCAAGTGCTACACTCTTCTCAACATGCTGGCATGCTACTGCGACGCTGAATGAATGTTTTTGCACTTGCCTTTGCCCTGAGCCCGAAGCACCCTGATCACGAACCTGGTCCTGCAGGCTTCTACAACCCCGCAAACCAGCTTCATTTGTCCCAATGTGGCGTGGTCCCGACCTCAGCCCAAGCAGGTTGGGGGTGTGGGCCTCTTGATTGAACCCTTGAAGTGGTATTGTTTCTGCATGACGTCAGCCACAGTGCCGTCAGTAGATGCTCTTTCCGGCTTGTGCATGCCTGCTCCTTGTTAAGGCTCTGCCCGATGAATCCCCTGCGCACTTGCGCCTGCATGGACCTGTCTTAAGGCACTCCAAGTGATTTTTTAAACCAAGGATGCTTATCGGTCCGTTTAGAGGGAAACTCGGGAACCCAAACCCTCACCCTAAACCCTAAACCCACGACGAAAGTACCTTGCAGAGTTGGCTGGAAACTTATTCAGTTTAGGGTTCAGGGGCTCGATGCATACCCTGACCATGCGAGCACACAAGTCTTGAACCCTGAACCTAAACCTTAAACCCTAACCCTTCACCCCTAAACCCTAAACCCTAAACCCTGAACCCTAAACCCTAAACCCTCAACCCTCAACCCTAAACCCTAAACCCCAAACCCCAAACCCTAAACCCTAAACCCTAAACCCTAAACCCTAAACCCTAAACCCTAAACCCTAAACCCTAAACCCTAAACCCTAAACCGAACGAGGGCAGCCGTAGAGCTGAAGGTCTGGCGTCCTGAGCTGTCAGCGCCGTCCGATTGCCATGACACGGATTTGGTGGGAGGCACCGCGGGGACTCGGTCCTGCATGCTCAGGTTTAGGATTTAGGGCTTAGGGTTTAGGATTTAGGGTTTAGGGTCTAAGAATTTAGGGTTTAGGGTTTTGGATTTGGGGTTTAGGGTTGAAGGTTTTGGGGTTTATACTTTGTTTGTGGAATTTGGGGGGGTCGTTTGGGGATGAAACTCCCAGACCCATGGTCCGATCAGGGTTTAGGGTGTAGGGTTTCAGGGTTTAGGGTGTAGGATTTAGGTTTAGGGTTTAGGATTTAGGGGGATCCAGGGTTTTGGGTTGAAGGTTTTGGGGGTAGACTTCGTTTGTGGAATTTGGGGGGGTCGTTTGGGGATGAAACTCCCAGAGCCATGGTCCGATCATTCCCTCAGAACCAGGGGGTTTTGTTTGTCCATGTGATGTGAATTGCACTCTTTTCCTTGAAGTATGGCGGGGTATATGATGGGCACCCCTGCCTTGGGAAACGCCCATACGTGTACGCGATTCACACTTAGGTCTTAGTAGGCTGGGTAGGATCCGTGAGTACTTGCCCCCTAATTAACCCGAAAACCCAAAATCGAGCCTACAGACTCTAAACCCCATGAGCCCTTAGACTCTTAAACTGCAATTCAACCCACCCGAAACCCGAAATCCTAAGCCCGAAACCCTCCTAAACCGTCAAACCCTGAGCTGTTAGCCCGGCAGCTGTGCCGCTCGGGGTTTCGAGGGGTCGAGATACGACCCTCGAGCCCTGCACCCTTCCTCCCCATAGGGTTTCCGGTTCAGGGTTTAGGGTTGAGGGTTTAGGGTTGAGGGTTGAGGGTTTAGGAGTTCGGCTTCCTCCCCCCCCCCCGCCGCCCGCCCACCCTTCCCCGCAATAGTTTAACATTTGGGTGCTTAGGGTTCAGAGCGGGGAGGCTGTGCCGGGAAGCTGGCGGGAAGTTTAGTACCTATGCAAATCCCTTCGAGGGGTGTGTGAGGGGGGGAACAAAGTCTTTACCTCAGCCCCGACTCCCCCTACTCCCCTACGAAGAGCGCCGAAGAGCTTGGGACCCTAAACCCTCTAGAAACCTCCTCAACACCCTAAAACCCTAAACCCTAAACCCTAAACCCTGAAACTCTAGTCTTACGGCAAGGCCGTGGCTCACGTGCTCCACTTTCAGCGGATTACGGCTCGTACCCCTAAGGTCGCACCCCTAAAGGTTCCCCTGAATCTACACCCGAAACCCTAAACCCTAAACCCTAAACCCTAAATCCTAAACCCTAAACCCTAAACCCTAAACCCTAAACCCCTAATCTGGCCCTTATTACTACCTTCAGGATCTTGAAAAGGCTTCCCCCAAGCACTCAAGGGGACCTCGAGGTTCCAAGGTACACCCCGCAGACACTTGGGATGCTGGCTGCTGAACCCAAACCCCAAACCCTACCCTGACCCTAAACCGTGAACCCTAAACCCTGAACCCCCTAAACCCAAAAACCTGAACCCCCTAAACCCTAAACCCTAAACCCTAAACCCTAAACCCTAAACCCTAAACCCTAAACCCTAAACCGCATGGAGCGCGGAGGTGGGATGCTCGGGCTCATGAAGCGCCGAACCTCGGTGCTGCCACTCGATGTTCGACGTGTCCTGGCTTGGTGTATGGAGGGTTTTAGGGTTTAGGGTTTGGGGTTTGGGGTTTGGGGTTTGGGGCTTGGGGTTTGGGGTTTGGTACATTCCTCCTCTCTGCTTAGGAACCGCCCCCCTCCCCCCCCCCCCAAGCACGCAAGCCCCCGTTCTCTCAATTAAGCGGAGATTCAAAAAACAAAATCGAAAAGTCAAAAGTCGAAAAGTCGAAAAGTTTTCGACTTTTCGACTTTTTGACTTTTTTCGGGACTTTTCGGGACTTTTCGGGACTTTTCGGTTTTTCGACTTTTCGGACTCGCGCCCCCCCCCCCCCCCCCCCAAGAAAAAAAGAACAAAACGAAAAGTCGAAAAGTCAAAAAGTCGAAAAGCAAAAAATAGAAAGGCGTAAAAGTCGGCAAAGCCCAGATAAGTCGAGAACTTGCGAAAAGCGTCTTGAAAGGGAACTTCACGATTCTCCATTACATGCAACAGTCTCTTCAACGAGCCACTAACCAAAGCGTCACGCTCGACCCTAGAGGCTTTCAACCTTACGACCTGACACTTTCAAGCCCCAGTCCTCGAGTCTATAAACCAGACAAGGCTTCTTCTTATATCATCAACCACAAGCCGCTGCGTGCTGCTCGCTTTGGGCATCCAGTCCACCCCTTCCCCCCCTCGTTCACGTTTCGACTTGCAGATGCTTTTCGCAAGTTCTCGTCTTATCTGGGCTTTGCCGACTTTTACGCGTTTCCATTTTTTTGCTTTTCCACCTTGCGACTTTTTGACTTTTCGACTTTTCGGGACTTTTCGACTTTTCGACTTTTCGACTTTTCGGAACTTTTCGGACTTTTCGCGTGAAGCTCTTGTCCAAATCCACTTTTCGACTTTTCGACTTTTCGGGTTTCTCTGTCCGTACTCCACTTGCGGCCTCGGACTACCGTTCGCAATCACAGGGTCCCCCCCCACCTTTTTCTTCACCCTAAACCCCAAAGGCTTTGCAAATCAATGAAAACAGTTAGGTTACCGACGTCCTGAAATTTCAGCCCCGTCATCGTTGTGCATGGGCCACAACCCTATAAGCCTTAAGTGCGGCCCGGCCCTGCCCTCTGCGCCCTATGGCCGATTACGAGGTTTAGTGTTTAGGGTTTAGTGTTTAGTGTTTAGGGTTTAGGGTTTAGGGTTTAGGGTTTAGGGTTTAGGGTTTAGGGTTTAGGGTTTAGGTCATTCTGTTTCTTTAAGGTTCCAAGGGCATGGTTACGGTTTTCTGGGTGTCCCAATCGGCTTCGATGCCCATCCTCCAGTTAGCTAGCATGATGGTAGCATGTACCAAGAAGACATACCCCCCCCCCCCCCCCCCTAAACCCTAAACCCTGACCCCTAAACCATACACCCAAGCCCTAAACCCCAAACTCCCAGACCCTAAACCCTAAGCGCTAAACCCTACCCTAAACCCTAACCGCTCCACGCAGAGGTTTTTAATGGCCAACATCGTATATTGGTAGACACTACACGGGTACATGGGCCCTCTTGGAGCGGGACCCTCGGGAAAGTGTTAGGGTTTAGGGTTTAGGGTTTAGGGCTGAGGTAGAAGTATCTAGAGTCGACCCAAATTGGTGGATCCGCCCTGAGGGCCTCAACATAAACAAGCCCGGTGGACACATGTGCCTGAACCCTAAACCCTAAACCCTAAGCTCGGTACCCAGGCTGGTGAACATAGGTTCCGGGTGAGCGGAGTTTTGGGCTTCTCACTGCCCACAGCAGACAAGGACCGAACCGTCTGAGACATATCTGGAGTATTTGAGGGCTTGGGGGTTGAGGCTTCGGGTTACTTGGGATAACCCTTTCTAGGCTTACTGCAACAGTCAAGGTACTTTGATTTTTTGGAAACTTTTGTAGTTTGTAGAAGTACCAGGTTCTAGGAAGCTTCGACATTTGCTGCCGAGATGCAGCTTGGCGGACTCTTGAGACTGTATACCCTGTCGGTGTCAAGAGAGGGAGTATTTTCAGCCAGGTTAAAGAGCCAACCCAGGAAGTTTGCTACTCTTGATATGTCATGGGGGGGCGGAGGCGGGGGGGGGGGGGGGGACAGTCACGAACCAAGAGCCTCAACGCACAAGGAATTATCTGTATTTAAGTCTTGTAGGGCTGTGTGGTTTGTTCGCGTAATCATCCAGGATCCAGTGGTCATGGCCAGCGAAGTTTCCCCCAAGGACATTGGGCGATGTGCAGAGCAGGAGCATATTCCGCGAAGTCCACTGCAGCAGCCGTCTTTCGGTGAGAACCACTACAGAGTAGTGTTCGAAGAGCATGCGACTGCCCTCGTGAGCTGGGGCAAGAGAAGGTTGATGAAGACGAAAAGGTTCACCACTGCGACGACCCAGATATATAAAGACCCCTTTATGGTTGTTTTGGACTCGCTCCGTCAAGTCTTCAACCACCAGATCCAGCCCGTCAATGCAGCTCATCATGCACGTGATCCAATCTTTGGGTTCCAAGTGCCGGCACACCTTGGGGGGGGGGGGGGGGGGGAATGGCAGCTCGCGCAATGGAATCATCAGTCCATCTCATCGTGATGCGCTGACTGCCGTGTTTGGGTTACTGTTGCCTTGAGCTTTTTTTGTTTGCAAAACAGCCGTGCTAACAGAGAAGGCAGTAGCGGTGATCATGCAGTTGCACTTTCGCTGCGCAGGTTTGCATTGCATGCCTTTGGGGCATCAGAGCTGATACATGAGCAGAGGATCCCGAGCAAGCGCTTCCAGTTGCAGTCATGCTCAAGGTCTCCGGCCTTTTGCAGCGTGGCTTCCATCCGACGTCATGTCCCTCTCCCGCAACGTCATCGACTCGGAATGGACCTCATGTTGGCAAGCATGATTGCTGTACAGTGCTGCATCCTGCTGGCTATGTCCAGTGCGCAAACGAGCCCCTGCGTGCGCACACCTCGCCTGCAGAGGTACCCTTACCCTCTTTTTGTTGGTTCTGGGTTCCCTTATAAAGTAGCCAACCCAAGCAAAGGGGCCTTTGTTATAATATTGGTTGCGGGCTACCAGGGTATTTCCCAAAATAGGGGTACCCCGTTTATACCCCAAATAGACTAGAATCCCTTAAAGGGACCCCAACCCTAAACCCGAAACCCTTTAAACCCTTAACTACCCTAAACCCTAAGCCCGAAACCCTAAACCGCTAAAAAGGGTACCCTTATTCTCGTAAACCCCTACCAAGAATCCAGAGCTCTGCCCTCGAAGCACAGCATCCTGAGTTTGAGCGCAAGCTCTTTATTTGGGCTTGCGAAGGCCTTACTTGGGGAGTAATTATGGTGCCTGACATCGCCAGGTTCAGGGTTTAGGGGTTGGTTTGGGTTCAGGGTTTGGGGTTTAGGGTTGAGGGTTTAGGGTTTAGGGTTCTGCAGGTCTTTGTATCCTCGATATCTCGTGTGTTGAAGGCGTTTCATGTTTGCAAACATGTCAATAGCGGCATTGAAGAGGGAACACAGAGAAGACAAGCAAAAACCCTGTTCCTGTTCAGTCATCGCAACCTGCATCTTTGTTCAGCGACTTCCCTCTGGTGTTTAGGCCAGCTCATCCTGTCGATCAGCCGCTAATAACTGATAGTGTCGAGGAAGAGCCTAAACCCTAAACCCGAAACCCTAGACCCTAGACCCTAGACCCTAGACCCTAGACCCTAAGGCTTTGGTGGACTATGCATTTTAAGCAGCGGTAGCAGTACTAGTAGTACTAGTACTAGTACTATACTAGTAGTAGTAGTAGTAGTAGTAGTAGTAGTAGTAGTAGTAGTAGTAGTAGTAGTAGTAGTAGTAGTAGTCGTAGTAGTAGTAGTAGTAGGAGTAGTCGTAGTAGTAGTAGTAGTAGTAGTAGTAGTACGTAGTAGCAGTAGTAGTAGTAGTAGTAGTAGTAGTAGTGGTAGTGGTAGTGGTAGTGGTAGTGGTAGTGGTAGTGGTAGTAGTAGTAGTAGTAGTAGTAGTAGTAGTAGTAGTAGTAGTAGTAGTAGTAGTAGTAGTAGTAGTAGTAGTAGTAGTAGTAGTAGTAGTAGTAGTAGTAGTAGTAGTAGTAGTAGTAGTAGTAGTAGTAGTTAGTAGTAGTAGTAGTAGTAGTAGTAGTAGTAGTAGTAGTAGTAGTAGTAGTAGTAGTAGTAGTAGTAGTAGTAGTAGTAGTAGTAGTAGTAGTAGTAGTAGTAGTAGTAGTAGTAGTAGTAGGTAGTAGTAGGTAGTAGTAGGTAGTAGTAGGTAGTAGTAGGTAGTAGTAGGTAGTAGTAGGTAGTAGTAGGTAGTAGTAGGTAGTAGTAGGTAGTAGTAGGTAGTAGTAGGTAGTAGTAGTAGTAGTAGTAGTAGTAGTAGTAGTAGTAGTAGTAGTAGTAGTAGTAGTAGTAGTAGTAGTAGTAGTAGTAGTAGTAGTAGTAGTAGTAGTAGTAGTAGTAGTAGTAGTAGCAGTAGCAGTAGTAGTAGTAGTGGTAGTAGCAGTAGTAGCAGTAGTAGCAGTAGTGGCCGAGAGCAGGAGTGATGGTACCTGTTTCGTGTCATGCACGCAGCCATAGTAGCGTCGTCGAGCACATGAACGAACGCCTTAGGCATGCCCTGCAAGAGTGTGACCCTAAACCTGAAACCCTAAGCTTCAAACACCAAAGAGTATGACGTGCTGCTCGGCTATGCGTCGTGGTGTTAACTCCAAAAGCCCCACACTTGCCAAGTATTTCCCCAAAATGAAATAAAGGGGCCCCCCCTAATATGCCCCCCCTATATTCCCTATATTCGTATAATCCGTAGTATAGGCGCCGACCAAGAAGGCTGCACCTGTGTTCGCAGCAGCAGCCCTTACACCCTAAACCGTAAACCCTAATCCCTATACAAGTCATCGTACAACCGCGCGGCCATGACTGCTGGATCCACAGTCCTAGCCTTCGGCCCACACGTGGAGGATGCAGTTTAGGGTTTAGGGTTTAGGGTTTGGGGTTTAGGGTTTAGGGTTTAGGGTTAAGGGTTTAGGGTTTAGGGTACCGGGTGTACTTTTCCCGACTAGAAGCCGGGTAAACGAGGGATGTGGTTGGACGGACGCACTCCATACACCCTTACACCCTGAGGCCTGCTCACCTGGGCTTTGCCTAAGCTGACATTCCCACATACAGTCCCCAGAGAGCTTCGCACCTACGTGTGTTGGGAGGATGCCCTTGGCTGCCCAGTTGGCAATGTTGGGGGGTTCTGGCAAGGGCTTGAACTTCGAGAGACTCGTGGGCATTTTTTGTTACACAA
This sequence comes from Symbiodinium natans, assembly GCA_905221605.1. Taxonomy (NCBI): domain Eukaryota; class Dinophyceae; order Suessiales; family Symbiodiniaceae; genus Symbiodinium; species Symbiodinium natans. Next base: position 740,110 of record CAJNDS010000691.1, read on the forward strand.
AGTCCCACGTAAGCCCAAGCTGAGTTTAACTTTCAACGAAGCTTTCTCGAAAGTGTCCATTCTACTGCGCTTTTCTTTGACTGAAACCTACACCCTAAACCCTGAACCCTATATGTGTTCTTTGCCGCTCTGCGCAGGAGCTTGGCGACAGGCCGGCACTGTTGGCGCTTTCGCTGGCAGACGGTACGGGAGGTGGGCGGGGAGGGAGGGAGGGGGGGCGGGGCTGTCGAGGGTTTAGCGTTTAGGGGTAACGCTCAAGGGATCCAGCGCTTATGTTTCTAGGGTTGTTTAACCTTACTACTATTGCCACAATTCGAGAATTGCGGTGTCACAATATATGATTATACCCTAAACACTAAACCCTTCAACCTATGCACTAAGCCCTAAACCCTGAGGTGACTGAGGTGTGGGAGGAGGGTCTGCGGCCTGCTGCGTAAGAGTTTGTTCGGTGGGCTTCGGGTTTCGGGTCCACCCTTAAGCTCGAGTCGAAGTAGCCCAAAATCCATGCATGGGCGCAGGCAACCTTGCAATATGGGTCCTTAGTACTTACCTAGAGGCTCCTATGTAGTACCTTTTTGGGGTAGTAGACTAGAATCCCGCATAAATAACCCAGAAAGGGCCTGGAGACTCCAGGGCGAGGGTTTAGGGTTTAGGATTTGCAGGGTGAGAGGGCCCGGCTTGTCTTAGGTACTCCTTACAGTTGAAAAATCTTCCTCACCCTAAACCCTAAACCCTCAACCCTCAACCCTAAACCCTAAACCCCAAACCTAGGCCATATAGGGGTTCCTATAATGTGAGGTTTTCCGTTAATGCCTCCTCCATGAATCAGAGGCAAGTTTTCCAAGTGTTTTAGTTTCAGGTTTTCCTTGCCCCTCTCTTGCCTAAACCCGTCAAGTTTTCCTTAATCCCCTAAACCCTCAACCCTGTTCCCTAAACCCTGAGCCCTAAACCCTAAACCCTATAAGATCCACGGGGAGTTTAACGTCCGCTCCATATTTAGAAACCTCACTGCCCCCATCCCCCCTTCCCCCCAAAGCTTGCGGAGCAGGAATTCCCGAAATTAAATCGTTTGCACATTCAGAGGCGGAGTCTCGAGTGCAAATTAAATGAGGATTTATAAGGTTTATGGCGTAAGGTTTGAGGTGCTAGTGTTAGGGTATTAGGGCTTTAGGGTTTAGTCAAGGGACTAGGACTCGTAATGTTAACCTGCAAATTTAAAAAAACCCGTAATTAAAGAATTCGGATCCCGGAACTCAAATATAAACCCCCCCTCAATAATAAGAAATCCCGGCCCGGGACAGATTTTTTTCTACGTGCCCTTTTAGGTAGGTCAGGGCTTGGGGGCGGCTCGGGACAGCCCGACAATAGGAGGCGGGGGGAAACAAAAATCAATTGAGACCGGGGGGGGGGGGGGGGGGGCAATTATTTGGAGGTCAACATTACCCCTATTGTACCCCTAAAGGTTCCCCTTAGTATACTTCTAATTTGGCCTTATACTACCTCATTAAGGATCTTGAGAAAGAGTCCCCCAAAGCCAAGGGTACAACCTTAACGGTCCACGGTGCAACCCTAGATTTGGGATACTTAGGGTTTTAGGGTATAGGGTTTTAGGGCTGCGCCATACCCTGCACCCACTAAACCCTAAAACCCTAAATCCTGCACAAACCAACCTTCAAACTCTCAAGCTGACGTGAAGGTGACCTCGACACCTCGGCCAAGGCAGACCTGCTTGGCTGCTTGGGTGGCAGGTTTTACCAACCCTCTTCACGCTTGAGCCCTAAACCCTAAACCCTAAATTCCTAAATCCTATACCCTAAACCCTCAACCCCCATTGGGTTTAGGGCTTAGGGCCTCAGCCCTAAACCCTAAAGTGTAAATCCTAAACCCTAATCCCAAACCTCTTTAGGGCTTAGGGGCTTAGGGCCAACCCGGCCCCTAACTGCTAAACCCTATTTTAGGGTTTAGGGTTTAGAGTTTAGGGTTTAGGGTTTACGGTTTAGGGTTTAGGGGTTGTGCAGGATTTAGGGTTTAGGGTTTAGGGTTTAGGTTTCCTCTTCTGGCAACTCGATCCACAACGGATGACGAAGGGTTGCGGCATGTGCAAAAACATCCGGAACTGAGCCCTAAAGCCTAAACCCCGAACCCCAAGCCCCAAACCCTAAACCCTAAACTTCCAGACAGTCTGCCAGAGGGCATGCATAAACCCTAGACCCTAAAGTGTGCAGGTTGAGGTTGAGAACCCTAAACCCTCAACCCTAAGCCCGATGCCCTAAAGTCGCGCAGCTCGATGCAATGTCGTTCCGCCCAGGCGACGACTTGGAGTTTTGGGACCTGGTCCCAAGACCCTCGACCGGGTTTAGGGTTTATAGCGTTTAGGGTTTAGGGTTTAGGGTTTAGATAGGGTTCAGAGTTTTGGGGTTTAGAGTCTCGACAGTCGTTGTCGGACAGGAGGGTTTAGGGTTTAGGGCTTAGGGTCTAGGGTTTGGGGTTTAAGTTTCGGGTTTAGGCTTTAGGGGCCTTACATTCCCCATTCCGAATCCCGAAGCCACCAACCCTTAACCCTGAAGCCTTATGGCCACTTTTTGAGGACCCTAAATATTCAGGGACACCTTATCATGGTAATCCCAAAAATGACCCTGTCATTTATACTCCCAACTCCAAACCCTGATCCCCAAACCCTTGAATCCTAAACCCCAAACCCCAAACCCTAAACCCCAAACCCTAAACCCTAAACCCTAAACCCTAAACCCTAAACCCTAAACCCCATTCAACCCTGGCACCGAGGTTGCATCGACCTCACGGACTTTGTGGCACAGCGCCTCCGGGATGTGGAAGCCAAGGCTTTGGCAGGGTTTAGGGTTTAGGGTTTAGGGTTTAGGGTTTAGGGTTTAGGGTTTAGGGTTTAGGGTTTAGGGTTTAGGGTTTAGGCTTGAGGGTGCAGGGTACAGGGTTTGAGTAGGTTGGGGTCCAGGGTGTCTGAGTGCTATGATCAGGGTGTGGTGTGCCAGGACTCCGAACGGGGCTCCTCAGCCATCAAGGGCATATCTTAGTAGTTGTGTGAGCACACTTTACACTTTTTAGGATACTATAACCCCCTATAGAACTGAAAGTGTACTTTTTTGGGGGGGGCTTATGAACTCAGCAACTAAGATATTTGGCTTCTGAAGACCGGAGTTCTGCTGCTGCTACTTAGTCATGCTTCAATTCAGATTGTTGCCTTGGTCTAGGGTTTATAGGGTTTAGGGTTTAGGGTCTAGGGCAATGATACAGCGATACTGTGATACATTGGTGCATGGTAGTTATTCCCTGGTTTGGGTTTTATTTTACGGGCATCTTACCCTAGACTCTTGAAATGGAACATACAATGAGAGTGTTCCTCACCTTTGCCCAGAACTCGAACTAGAGACCAGGCAAGACATCAAAACTGACCATGACCTTTGGTGCAGGAACCCTAAGCCCAAAACTCTGAAGAAACCCTAAACCCTAACCTTAACCCCGAACCTGTTGGATCAGAGGTGCAGGGTAGGCGCACCCGTCACTGCACCAACTGATCGGGTATGTGGACAGTTTTTGAAGATTTGATGATTATACCCTAAACCCTAAACCCTAAACCCCAAACCCTAAACCCTAAAGAGCCCAAGAGGTGGCTCCATCTTAGTAGCTGAATGAGTACACTTTCCACTTTTTGGTGAAAGTGTACAGTTTTTTTGGGCCTATGAACTCATCAACTAAGCCATATAAAGTGCCATGTACCATGAGAATCTGTAGGGTTCTGGCTCTTCGGTTTTGGCTATGAGTTTAGGCCGGGCTCCAGGACCAGTAGGCTACTGGCAGTTTCACCATAAGAAAGTAGCTATAGCGACGTTGGGTAATTAAGCCAACAGGGGACATTTTTTGTGAACCCTACTTTTTTGCCAGCCACCCTAGCAAGCCACCCTAAACCCCAAACCCTAAACCCCAAACCCTAAACCCTAAACCCTAAACCCTAAGCCCCCTGATCAGGAGGAGGGCGCTGCGCAGCGCCTGTCGCCATGCTCACCCGCTCAGCTCCGAAAGCTCCGACACAAGCAGCGGGATGACTACCTGATGGCCAGGCCGGGTCACTACAGTCCGCGGTTTAGGGTTTAGGGTTTGGGGTTTAGGGTTTAGGGTTTAGGGTTTAGGGTTTAGGAGGTTTAGGGTTTAGGGTTTAGGAGGTTTCGGGTTTAGGGTTTAGGGTTTAGGGTTTAGGGTTTAGGGTTTAGGGTTTAGGGTTTAGGGTTTAGGGTTTAGGAAACGGCCGTAGTTGCTGCCAGTCTGTTGGATCGTTGCAGTCACTGGGGGGAAGAAGATGTAAACGTTGCTGCTGCTTACGTTTACTAGGGGGAAACGACCACGGATGTAACCTCATCATGTGCAGAGGCGTACTTTGGCTAAGCGTTCCTTCGAGATTTACATGCTTTCGCAACACTTTCGTTGCTTCTGGAAACTGTAAAATTCATGCGCTCATTGGGGTAAGGGATGCCGTGGTGTGCAAAATACCTTTGCTTGAGCTCTCGGCTGGAACTGGTGACCACAGCTTACGCACTACTTACGCGAGCCTTACGCGAGCCTTATCCGCGCAGCTTGCGCGGAGGTGACTCGAAGACCAACGCTCGGCACGCGATTTTCGGTTGTGGGCGGCTCGCAGATCAACGCTCGCTGAGCGATTGTCGGGTGTGGGCTGCTCGAAGATCGACTGGAACTAGAATGCAGCTTTTCGCTGCGTTTAGATGGTGTTATGCATGAATTTTCGTGCATGTGGATGCGGTGTTTCGTTGCGTTTAGGTGGTATTTGACTTGGTTTTCGTGCATGTCGAAGTATGCCAAAAGTATGATGTCGTAGATGCATTGTTTCGCTGCGTTTACATGGTGTTTGGCATGTTGTTGGTGCATGTGGAAGGTTGCAAAAACTCACATGAAACCTGTGGCTGGGTCTTGCTTTCCCTCGGGGGAAAGGATTCCTCCAGTTCATGGTGGATAACATGTGTCCATGTCGTGCTGCATTTACTTGAGGGAAATTTTTGGCTGGGACTTTTTGGGGTCGTGGCTGGACCTGCGTTCCTTGGGGAGAAGGCATCCGGAGGCAAAGTGGATGGGACTACGGTGGATGATAAAAATCCTGCATGACCCCAGCCACCCACAGAACACGCTGCGTACACACATCCCCTGCGCACCCCTGAATTTCAGTGTTGACTAGGCGCCTGGGGTCATGCAGGATTTCAATGATTCGCGCTACCGGATTTCTCGGACTGGATTCCCGGTCAATGTTAAAATTCAGGGCGGCGGGAGGGTTGGGTTGTCTTCGAAACTCATGCAGGATTTCCAGCATCAACAGTACGTACCTAGGTGCGTTCTCTCGCAAGAAGAGCAGTTGGTCTCGCTCGCCCGCTTTTTTTCTGCGTCAGAGACGCTTGCAGGCGTTGGCTGGCACGGGGACGTTGTGCCTTCGCGCTCTAGCGCACGAGGTAGACCGATGTCACAGGTCCTCATCGTCGACTTCCACTCCTCCCACCTGGCGCTGGCGCCGCGCTGCGTATGCAGCTGCGTTGTCAATGATGAATCTGCACCAGGATTCGCGGCAGTGCGGGATGGGCTCCAGCTGCCCTTGGATGACCACGTGCGCATCGAATTGAATGACGCGCGATTGCATGTGTCGGACATCCTCACGCGTCACTGGGCTTGTCACATCCCACAGTCCGTCCAGAGGAGCTGTCAGAGCGGCCCCACGACACCACCTAAAGTCTGGATTGCCGTCGTGGTGCGCCTGGGATACCTGGATCCGGAAGTACTGCCCAGCGAAGAGCTTCTTAAAAGTCACTGCTGGGACAGTTGGCGCCTTGGGCGGTCGTGAGGCAAACTCTGTAGGCGAGAACTCATCCCAATAGATGAATCGCAAGCGCGTGTTGGTCGCCAAAGAACTCAAAGCCATCGAGGCACCCTGCGCTGGGCAGAAATCGATGCCTTGCCGCCCAAAGACCTGGATGACGGGGTCGAAGATGAGACTCTTGCCCGCATTCGTGGCCCCAGCCAGCAAAGGGACCCGTGCTGTCTTGCTGGGGCCGTGTTGGATGACATTGGCAATGCTCGCAGCGAGCAGGCCTGGGTCCACCGTCGCCTGGTTCCTGCGGAAGAAATCCCGCGCTGCCGCCAGCCACTTGCAGTTCCATTGCAGCAGCAGGACCCACTTGCGAGCCGATGAAGCAGCGCCCAATCCGTTTCTTGCTCGAGCACATGCTGCTGCCTGGCATCCCTCCACGCCTGTGCGCCCGAGATGAGGTCCTCGAGGCGCTTTTGGTTCCGCACGCAGTACAGCTGCGCTGCATGGGAGCCATGCTCCTGGACGTACGCCATGACGGCGTTGGGGGTCCAGAGACTCTTCTCCAGAACCAGGGCCGTGAAGTCCAGCGGGGTGAACTTGTCCACCTTTGCCTTCTTGCCAGTTGCCGAGGCCACCATCTGGCCGCCAGCTGCCGCTTCCGCCTTCTGCCGGCGCTTGGTCCAGACAGCAGCATTGAACGGTTCCTGCGCTTCTTCATAGAGGTTGACAGCGACCCTGTCCGTTCCTGCCACCTTGTGCTCCAGGCACTGCCCAGGACCAGCCTGCACCGGCTCTAGCGCCCCGCCTGCCTTCACCCACACTAGTGGCTGCTGGTCAACGACGGGCTTGTGCTCTGTGGCAAAAACACCATACCGGACTGCGCTCCACCACTGCGTGTGCGACGTGCTCCAGTGGGATGCGAGGCCGGACCGCTGACGCAAGGACATCTTCAACGGGAGGAAGCGCGTGATGGCATTCAGCCGCAGCGCAACATGGAAGTGGCGAGGCTCCTCAAGGAAGACCACCAGCTTCTGTGGCTCCAGCGACTTCGACCGAGGACGGCCACCTTGCTGGGATGTCTCCTGTGTGGGATTCGCCACGGCATCCAGAACGGCATCCTTGATGTCTGCACGTGTGAGGTCGGCTAGAGTCCTGAGTGGTCTGTCCGCCTTCAGCGCAGTCTCTTCCAAGATGCCAGCAAAAGTGATGAGGAAGACGAGGCTTCGCGCGGAGGCGTCTTCCGTCGTTAGCCAGTCTGGCTTTGGCTCCGCCACCTCCACCTCCTCCTCGGAAGACGACGAGGATGACTGGGAACTGGCCATGGCGTCTGCTTCTCGAGCCACACGTGTGGCGGTGTGGTGGCAAAGGCTCGCAGACCGGGATAGGCTTCAGGCTTTGGAACCAACACCAGTAGTGCGGTGCTGCCGACCTCCTGACTGTGCAAGGCGGGCAAGCGACCTGGGCCTGGGCTCATTGCGGGTGCTACCGACCTCCGCACTGCGCGAGGCGGGCAGGCGACCTCTGAAACAACCGCTCGCTGCAGTTCAGAAAGAAGCGCGGCCAGTGTCTGAGATGCTCCGCTACCAGACTCGTCGCGGGCGCTACCCGCTCTGTGGGCAAGCCATGCGACCTCTGAAACAACCGCTCGCTGCAGTTCAGAAAGAAGTGCGGCCCGTGTCTGAGACGTCTGTGGGCAAGCCATCTGAGAGGACCGAATAAAGCGCATCTCTTTGTGGGGGGGGTTGGGGGGGGGTTGGGGGGGGGGGGGGGGTGGGTTGGGGGGAGGGGGAGGGGGGGGGTGGGGGGGTGGGGGGTGTGGGGGGGGGGGGGGGGGGGGGGGGGGGGGGGGGGGGTGGGGGGGGGGTGGGGGGTGGGGGGGGGGGGGGTGGGGGGGGTGGGTGGGGGGGGGGGTGGGGGGGGGTGGGTGAAGGGTCCATTTCCAAACTCCCCACCCCATTTACAAACCATTTACAAACCATTTACAAACCTATTTACAAACCCATTGTACGGGCTCCTACGCGGGCACAAAAACGAAATCCTCCAAGAAAAGCTTCCACTTTCCAGATTCTGCGCACCCCTCTCAAACGAGCTTCACAAAGGCTTTGAAAAGGAGTTTGTAAATGAGTTTGTAAATGGTTTGTAAATGGTTTGTCAATGGATTGTAAATGGCAAACCCACCCCCAACCCCGCCCCACGCCCCACCCACGCCCACCCCACCCCCACCCCCCACCCCCACCCCCCCCCAGCCCACCCCTCCACCCCCCCCCCCCGCAACCCCCCCGCCCCCCCCCCACCCCCCCCTAACCCCCCCCCCCCCCACCCCCCCCCCAACCACCCCCTCCCCCCACCCCCCCACTCCACCCCTCCCACCGAACCCCCTCGCCCCGCGTTGCCCCCATGTTCTACCAGCGCTCCACAACCGATGGCCAAGGCGGACGTCGCGCAAGCCGACACCATGCAGTAACGCTCTCAGGGCAGGCAGCGCGGACATGCGCGGCTGTCTAGTTATGCTCACACAACCGAAACCGAAGGCGGACGTTGGCACCACGCACTCGCCACGTGTACACACATAAGTCGACAGTAGGATCGCCTTGGTTTGGCAGCCTCTGCTGCGCATCTGTCACACAATCAAAAGACAGTTCCCAGTTCCAAAGCTCCTGCCCCCAACAACTTTCCATCCTGCAGGTCCAGACTGCGCGGATCAGTTTCGGCCCTTTTTTTGCTGGTGGGCAGCTCCAGTCCCAGCGCACGCCGGCGCAGACTTGCACGGCCCGAGCGTGGCATTCTGCCTGCCTCGAACCGAACCCAGAAGAAAGCACAGCCATTGGCTAGCGTCCAGAACCTCCCTCCTCGAAGAAATGCCCCTTAGCTTCATAGAGCCTCTGGCAGCGACGAACCATGTCCCCGATGCTCTTCACCAGGAAGTCCTTCGAGAGGTTGCGGATGGTGCGCTTCAAGCGCGCAACATAAGCCGGCCGCCCCTCCCGCTTCTTTTTGGGCCAGGATTTCTCCTGCCGGCGCAGACGCTTGTTGACCTCCTTCCAGACTGCGTAGTCGAGCAGGGACAGGTCGGGGCTGCGTTTGGGGATTTCGAAGACGGAGATGCCCTCTTCAACCTTGGCCGCAACACCCTTGGCAGACTTGTAGCCGGTCGGGTCGTTGTCCTCCAGCACTGTGTACTTCCGCTTCGCGGGCCACGTCTTGGACAAGCCGCTACGCAGAGCCTTGTAGAAGGTGACCGCAGCCTGCCCATTCCAGCGCGCCTTGACCTCATGCACAGTGACAACATGCCCTCCACCAATGCCAACCTGGACAGGGAAGGACACGAAGACACTTGGATGAGTCACGCAAGGCTCGCCCGCAGCACTCTGGATGCTTGAGGCGGACTACAGAGAGCTGGCACCCCTACAGTCAAGGAGGCAGTCGCGCGACTGTTTCGGCAGACCCGGCCTGGAGAAGCACACCTTTGGCGCCCGTGTTGTGCCGCAGGCTCCCTGCCTTCGGCTTGACATAGCCTGCGCAGAGGCCCTTGCCAGGACGGCGGTAGGCGCCGAAGGTGCCATGGGTCGCCGCTCGGGCTCTCTCCTTGCCGGTGAGGTAGACCTGGAAGTACTTGCCGTCAATGAAGGCGTGGATGTTGCGCAGCCACCATGTTTTGGACTTGCCCCGGTACTTCTTGGCAAACGCGAGCCGGGCCTTCACATCGGCTGGGGTGAGGACTGGCTTCTCGCGCAACTTGCGGAAGTAGATGTTCCGCTTGTGCAACGCGGCCAGAATGGTCTGCGTGCTTGCCTTCACCTTGGTGGCTTTCCGCAGCTTGTCCACAGTGATGGTGGACTGGCCATCGGCCTTCACGATCAGCTCGTCCAGGCGGCGCTCCAGCATGTCCACCTGCGCGTTTGTGAGCGCAGCGGGCCTGCCTTGCTTCTGGGCCACCTTCTGCATGCAGAGCAGGCGAGTGAGGGTAGAGGAGTCACGACCCAGCAGCTCCGCGATTGCGGACGGAGGCTTCCAATCGGAGTACCAGCGCTGGGCCAGCTCCCGCTCCGAGGCAGTCATCTTGACCCATCCCGCATCAGGCATGCTGGCGAGGCAAGGCAGGATATGTACAGGGCACGTGAGGAACTGGCTCGAACTTGGGGCTGCGGATCTGCGCGGCCACAAGTCAAACGCACCCGACGGCCAAGGCGGCCTTCACGCAAGTCGGCACCATGTACCGCGGGGGATTTGTTTGGAGCCCTCTTCGCGAGACGGTGGATGATAAAAATCCTGCATGACCCCAGCCACCCACAGAACACGCTGCGTACACACATCCCCTGCGCACCCCTGAATTTCAGTGTTGACTAGGCGCCTGGGGTCATGCAGGATTTCAATGATTCGCGCTACCGGATTTCTCGGACTGGATTCCCGGTCAATGTTAAAATTCAGGGCGGCGGGAGGGTTGGGTTGTCTTCGAAACTCATGCAGGATTTCCAGCATCAACAGTAGGACCACCCGCTGTAGTGTTTAGGGTTTAGGGTTTTGGGGGGTTGAACTGGCACAAACGAATTCGAAAGAGCTTCACTGCCCCCATCCCCTCCATCCCCTCCATCCCCTCCTGCCCCTCCATCCCCTCCATCCCCTCCTGCCCCTCCATCCCCTCCATCCCCTCCATCCCCTCCATCCCCTCCATCCCCTCCATCCCCTCCATCCCCTCCATCCCCTCCATCCCCTCCATCCAACACTTATATATGGACAGTTGGCAGTCAATCTCTCGGAGCTTGCGAAGCAGGGAGGGGTTAAAAGGATTTCGTGTTTGGGGTTTTGGGCTCACAGTTGAACGCGGATGCCACGCACAGAAATGCGAATACTTGCATCTTGATGCGTTCAGCCGTACATTGATTCAGTTGGAAAAGATACTGTAGGAAGCTGGGAGAAAGAGGGTTTGGGGGGAGATTCCTTCAAACTACGGAAGTATCGAGCCTGCAAGCTCTCTCCACTCAACCGTTTAGCCACGCCATGTAGATGTAGGTGAGGGGCATGCAGGCTACTGGAAGCAAGATCCTGATGTGAAGAGGTCTTAGAAGAGTCCATATGTCGAGATGGCCAGTGCTTCTCCGCACATCCCCTTAAAGATGTGCAGGCCAGGGAACTGGCATTCCTGATCGTCAATACGTTTCACCTTCAATAACCATAAACCCTAAACCCTAGTAAGACTTAAGGGCAAATGTCGAAAATGGGGGTCCCTTTAAGGGGATTCCTTTCTATTTGGGGTACAAAGGGGGGTACCCCAATTAACATGTGAATGATCCGGGATCTCTCAGACCATCCTCCTACACGTGCAGTATCTTAGGGTTTAGGGTTTAGGGTTTAGGGTTTAGGGTTTAGGGTTTAGGGTTTAGGGTTTAGGGTTTAGGGTTTAGGGGTCGGAAAATAGGGTACCACACACTTCACCTTTGCACGCCAGACCCATACCAGAGCCGCATCTCATCTCACTTTCTAGTCATGACATGTACAGTGCAGAAGTTGACGGAATGCAACTGTCCAGTGACCATCCGCGTGCCTTGAACAACACGTCTCAAATCTTCCACTGATCTGTCTTTCACCAGGTGGCTACTACTATTCGTGTCGGAATGATTACGAATAGCATGCCCCCATGGCAGCTATATGTAATTATACTATAAGAACCGCAAAACCGTATTGCATTGTTATACCCGGCCATATTTGCTGCACACTCGTCTGCACGAATCACGCGAGCAGAGCCGAAGATAGCACGGACAATTTGGTTTCCATCAACATCCGTTTTCAAACATGAGGGCCAGGCCACTTGGGCTGTGGACGTCATGTGGGAAGTATAGTGGGGTCAGTATAGTGGGGTCGGAATAATTGCGAATAGCATTCCCTTAGGGTCCCTTTATACTTATACTGTACTAACCCCTAAACCCTAAACCCTAAACCCTAAACCCTCGGCAAGGATTCTTGTGAGGGATAAGATCCTTGGCATCAAGCACCTGGCAAACCAGCAGCACAGTGAGCATGGCGTCGGCGGCCGCTCGTATGCTTTTAGGGGTTTGGGGTTTGGGGTTTAGGGTTTAGGGTTTAGTGTTTTTACTCCAACATCCCGAATCCCTACCTGCAGGCTCTGTTCCTTTTTTCGGGCTAGTCAAAGGGGTATTATGCTACCCAAGAAAGGAACTACGTGAAAGCCTTGGGGGAAATAAATGCTCCGTCTTGCTGACGCAGGGCCGGGGAGTATAGGTACACATAGGGTTTAGGATTTAGGGTTTAGGGTTTAGGATTTAGGGTTTAGGGGTTTGGGTTCTCAGGGGTTTCTTGGTGGTTCGTGGGTAACTCTGCATGGCAGGGTTTAGGGTATCTGCTTGTAGCCTTACCTACGTACTTCTAAGCCGACAAGACAAGAATGAAGCTGACCTGACATTCCTTTGCCTGCAACCCTAAACCCTAAACCCCAAACCCTAAACCCTAAATCCTAAACCCTAAACCCTGTGTGTTAGAAAAAATGCCCAAGTGCATCCATGGGCCGGAGCATCGGGTCCCCAGGATGAGCAGGGACCCTCGCCCTTCTCAGGGTGAAGGGTTTAGGGTTTAGGGTTTAGGGTTTAGGGTTTAATCCCTTTCCCCTTTTTTCCAACGTACCCCAAATAATAAAAACATGTTTCGGAAAAATCCTGCCGAAACCGACCCCGCCTTTTAAACCCAGGCTCCCAAACCCTCAACCCAACCACCCTAAACCCGAAACCCTAAACCCTAAACCCTAAATCCTACCCTCAAGCCAACCACCATCCTCAAGCTCCTGCGTGGAGCTCCCTCTCTGCGCTCTCAGGGTTTAAGTCGTTGCGGAAACCCTCCAAAGCCTGAAGCCTAGACCCCAAACCCTTCGGACCCCAATCATGAAGTTTGGATAAAAACCTCCCCCCTTAAACAACAAAACACACATTTGGAGTTTCTTTTGGGGTGGGGGTGGGGACCCCCCCATATTGGCGGGAAGGGATGAGGGTTTAGGGTTTTGGGATTCTTGGTGGCTTGCCACCTTCACCTCTTGGCTTGGTGGCCCAGAGGTGCCCTTTGCCCTTGTTTTTTGGTTCAGGGTTTCCTGATAAAGTAAGTAGCCACCCAAGAAAATGGTGCCCTTATAACAAATGGTTACTGGGCTACCAGGATCTTCTCACCAGAGAGTCCACTTATAGTTCTATAATTATGGAAGTAGGTACCCGAAACAATACACAAGGGGTTTTGGGGTACCTGATCCCTGAATAAAAGCATAAGTGAACCCCCCCGGGGTTTCATTGTGTGAATATGAGGTATAGGGTCTATATCATTTGTTGCTCTTTGGTGAGTGCATATAGGTTTCTGTGGGATTTTGCTCATGCAGTATATGTGTTTGTTAATATATATAGAGAGAGAGATTTTGGGTTGCCTATGGGAATACCAGATGAAGACCTCCCTCGACCGATCATGTGCGCCTTTCTGGCATCATGCTGAGTTAAGCGCATTGACACTCTCAGCAAAGAAAGTTCCACATTAGTGGCACCGGCAAGAATGAAATTATTTAACAATCCCCCTCTTCTCGTGTGTCTAACGCGCTCTCCCTCCGTAATATGGCAAATCTTCACGCAACCCTAATGATGTCCCTGATGATGTGAGTGGCACAACGGTAGGCCGCAGCCATGGCAGATACAGGTGCAGATGATGGCATGAACAACGCTTCTGTTGCTGCCAGCCTGAGTCTGGATGACAGCTTGAGTAACAGCTTTCTGGAGGAGCAGGCTGACCTCGACAGAATGGAGCAGATCATGACACGGGTCCTTTACACCATGAGGCCAGCCAGGCCCGACATTGTGCGCGCAGTACGTGCCCGGCGCGCTCTTTGGTGCTGCGGCCGCGCTTTCCGCGGCGGTGTTCCTGGATCGTTCCATGCAAGCTTTCCGACTGGGGAGATAGATGCTAGTATGGCCTTGGAGTATTTTTCATTTTTCGTATATTTGTTGTGAACACTTGCCCAATAGCTTTAGCATCGGTCTCCTGTCCAAATTAATTGAGGACTGGGCAGATTGGGGCGGGCACCGGGGCAGGCTACGGGGTGGGTTCCAGGGCGGGTCTCAAAGGCAGGTTGCGGGGCTGGTTCCACGTGACTCTGGCGCCATTCTGCGCATTCGAATTGTGCTATGAAGCATCCTGAAACTGTTCTGCAAGCTAGCCAAGTGCCTTGTGCGAGCTTCCAAAAAACACGTTTGGCACCGTTCTGCGCAAAGAATCGAAAAGCACAAGCTCGGTTTGGATCTGGTTCCGGGGTCTAGCCAGATGCATTTGCCGGGTATCCACAAAAAAGAACGCGCGTGGCACCGCTCTAAGCAGATTCCAACCGTGCGACGCTCGAAAGCCAAGCTTGGAATGAACCTGCTTCCGGGGCTTGTTTTCTGCGCTTCCAAACCAGGATGGGCTTTTAGGCCTTAAAGTCCTCATAATGAACCCTATAAAGGGCCTTTTAAGGGATTATAGGGTGTAATAGCCCATCCCGGAAAGCGCATTCGGCACGGCGCTAACGTCCAGCTTTGCTTGAGAGGCAAGCTTTACCCGACTCTCGATCCGAAACCTGGTGCCGGATGCATGTTTCGGCTCCCGAAACATGTGGCGCCGTTCTGCGAAACTCCAACGTCAAAACCAAGCTTGGCCTGAACTTCTGGTTCTGGAACAGATGGAACATATACATATATATACACATAAAAATATAGATAAATATAAATATCTGTATATATAGCCAGATGCCGCGTCTGGCCTTCCAAAAACTGTTCCGTGCAGTTTCCAGCGCCAACCTTCAGCGCTTGGCTCGAACAGCAAGCTTGGGTTTGAAAGCTGGTACTGCACCCTGAACCCCAAACCCTAAATCCAAAACCCGAAACTGGTACTGCACCCTGGCCAGGTGCATTTTTTGCGCTTTCAAGCACCGCATTCCGGAAATTAAGGTGGCTTGAGTTTGGTTCCGGGCCCCCTTGCCAGATGCGTTTTCCGGATTTCCACCAAACCGCATATGGCACAGCTCGAAGCAAGCCCTAAACCCTAAACCCTAAACCCTAAACCCTAAACCCTAAACCCTAAACTACGCTTGAACAAGAAGGCTGGCTTGAATCTGATGTGCCGGCCGAAGCAGATGCACAGGCCGAACCTTGCACACATGCATTTGGCACGGTTCGTTGCGCCAATTCCCAGCTGCCAGCAGCTTCGCATGAAAACCAAGCTTCCCCTCCAAACCCTAAACCCTAAACCCTAAACCCTAAACCCTGAATCTGGTTGTGGGGCCAAATAAGACAGAAGCAACTTCTGGGCCTCCTCCAAACACGCATTAACTTCGTGGCTGAGTGAGCACACTTTACCCTAAACCCTAAACCCTAAACCCTAAACCCTAAACCCTTTACACTTGTTGGGATACTAGAATCCCCTACAGAACTGAAAGTGTACACTTTTTTGGGCCTGATGAACTCAGCAACTAAGATTAAGCAACACCCTAAATGGTGCTCAAGAACTTGCCATTTTGCAGCTTCGCGTTGCTCAAGACTAAGCTTCTTCTACGTAGAGGGTTTAGGATTTAGGGTTTAGGGTTTAGGGTTTAGGGCTTCCAAACCAGCATTGTGGCACCACTCTGGGGGCAATTCCCACTTTGCGTGTCGCACGAATCCCATGCAAGCACGGTTCCGGATCTGGAGGCCGGCCCATATGCATTTTCCGGCCTGGTTTTGCGCATTTTCCCAGTGGTCGTAAGAGAGGAAATTGGCCTCAACCACTTCGTTCTGCAACCGAAACAGGGGCAGATGACAGTCGCAGCTTTTTGTTCCAGTGCCAAGAACGTATTCGGCGTCATTTTTGCGCAGTTTCCAGCTATGTTTCGTGGGAGAGCCAAGCTTGTCTTGAAGCAGTTTTTCGCGCAGCCCCAAGGCCCCAAGGGTTTGGGGTTCAGGGTTTGGGGTCCTTAATAGGAATTATGAAAGGGGGGGGGGGGGGTAAGAAGCTGGAACGGATGAGAAAGACCGGGAGCCAAGGTCGCAGGGGGCAAATGACAAAAGCACAGCTGTACAATTTTACGCGTGTGCATGAAAGCATACTGCTGTTGGGCATATCGCGCCAGTGCATTTGCGCAATTGCCAACTTAGGATGAGTTTTGGAGCCATAGTTGGCATGGCGAGAAGCGCATCAAGATAATGACCGCGTTGTTCCTGAACAATGGAGCTATTGCGCCAGTGATCGCCACAGTGTTCGCGATCGTTGCCACCATCCTTTTCATCGTCGGCGTACTTCCAATGAAGTTTTCTGGAGGTTATGATGTCTCCTTACCACAGTATCCTATGAAAAGCTATTGGGGCAAAGCTGTGGGTCTGGTGGCCTTTTGTGTGTGTCTCTTTTGCTGGCAGCCAGGGAGAGCGATCTTCATGGATGTCATGTGCATCAATCAGGATGACCCGAAATCCAAAGCCTTGGCGCTGTTCAGTAATTATGCCAGCAGTCCTGAAGGCCACAAAGTCTCTGGGTTTAGGGTTTAGGGTTGAGGGTTTAGGGTTTAGGGTTGAGGGTTGAGGGTTTAGGGTTTAGCGTTTAGGGTTTAGGGTAGCGGTCCTGAAGGCTTCAAAGTCTCTGCTGGTGCTATGGGATCCCTCCTACACTCAGCGCCTCTGGTGTTGCTTTGAGATCGCTGTTCCTGGGCTTAGGGTTTAGGGTTTAGGGTTTAGGGTTTAGGGTTTAGGGTTTAGGGTTTAGGGTTTAGGGTTGCTCTGGAATGCAAACTCACTTTCTACAAGAAGGATATGCAGTTATTATATGGGGGTTTCAAAAATGAAGGGTACCTTAGTAGGGTCTTTATTTTCAAGGAATCCTACTATTTGGGTCGATATCAGGGTTCCCTAATTCTCGTAAGCTCCCATATCTTGGTAGCCCAGTGGTACCCTTAACCCTTGTTTGGTTCTGGGTTCCTTTTTTAGAAACCAACCCAAAAAGGGCCGCCCCATTTCTAACATGGCTACTGGGCTACCAAAGCCTAAACCCTAAACCCTAACCCCGAAACCCTAAACCCTAAACCCTAAACCGGAAAACCCTAAACTCTAAACCCTAAACTCTAAACCCTACACGCCTTTATTTTGGTAGCTTGTTCCGAGTTCCTGAACACCAAGCCAAGGCTTTCTTGCGGAGCCGCGGAAGTGGGGAAAAAGCAGATGTAAGAGTCAGGCCTACACTGCTTGGCCCTGTTTCTAGATTGGCTGTTGGGATTTGTTTCATTTTTCCTTATTTGGGTTTATAAAACCTATAGGTTTAGGGTTTAGGGTTTAGGGTTTAGGGTTTAGGGTTTAGGGTTTAGGGTTTAGGGTTTAGGGTTTAGGGTTTAGGGTTTAGGGTTTAGGGTGCCCTAGAAGCCCCAAACCCAGGTGTTCGTCTCACTGCCCATTGCTTTGGCCATCACTCAACTCGGCATCTCTGTCGACCTTGGGTAAAGGTTTAGGGCTTGGGTTTATAGGGTTTAGGGCATTTACCTTAGGGTTGAGGGTTTAGGGCTCTTGCTGCAAGAAGTCTTAGTACGGTAGGTTTCCCAAAATCATGCACCCGGTGATTTTAAAGGGTGGCGGCTCCCCAGGAATATATATATATATATATATATATACGTAGAGAGAGACAGAGAGAGACCCAACAGTTCATATCTGTGTATATATTTTTTTATTTAGTATATTTATTTATTTGTTTATTCTTCATCATTGCTGCATGTCTCTTAGCTTCGTCTTGATCGGGACCATCGAGCAGGGATCCCCCTTTACTGCCAGATATGGAACTTCCCTCTGCTCCAGGTATGGGCTTCGTCCCACTCACTTCAGAGGAGGGCAGTAACCATGCAGTGATTTGGCCGATGATGGTGGGGTCTTCGTTTTGCGGATTTTATTGGAGCGTGGCCAAACTACGTGAGTTTTTCCGGTCTGTGGATTCGCTTCATCGTGAGCTGCAGCAGTTTCGATGCGGCGACTGTCTGTGCTATTGCTGTTCCGTTGGCCACAGAACGAAAGCTGGGAGGAAGATGGCATGTGATCGCCGAATCCTGCTTTCGTGCATAACTCTCTGGTTTGGCAGCGCTGAGAACTTTGACACTCTCGTGCGCTGTGAAGTTCTGACCTGCCTTACCGAGCAACTTTCGTCACAGGTTCTGACATACAAGCAGTTTGCAGTTATGGCGGTGCCTGTTGTCTGGCACCACCTTGACACTATGTCCGACCCTCTAGAATGGGCACTCAACCCGGCGCCAGGGCACAAAGTGCACCTGCGGTATGAGATACTTATATCTTCTCTGGAGATAGTCCGAGGAATTGGCTGGGCATTTGGGTTGTTGCCCATCATTTTCTTTGTGACCGCCAAGCTCACATGTTGCTTGGGATAGATTTTCGTTTGTCTTCCTTCCTTCCTTCTTTACACGGGAACCAACACAAGCAAATGTTCAAAAGCTTGAACCCTAAACGGACCCTAAACCCTTTAGCCCTGAAATTAAACCCCTAAACCCTTACAAAACCCTTATACAGCCTTATAAAAGCCCGATTTAAAACCCTTATGAAACCTTATAAACCCTGATAAACCCTTAAACCCCAAAACCCAACCCTAGAAAGCTTGAGCCCTAAACGAACCCTAAAACCCTAAACCCCTAAACTAAACCCCAACACCCTTAATCCCCAAAACCCCCAACCCTGAAACCCTAAACCCTATAAACCCTAAACCCTGGAGCACAGTTCAGGTTGGTTGCGGAAGAGAGTCGGCCAGTCTGCATGCGCGCAGATGTGCGGAGACATCTTGGTCAACTGCTCGATCATGACCGCGGTGACTTGGAGAGCGTTAGGGTGTTCGGGTGTTAGGGTGTTAGGATGCTAGGGTGTTAGGGTGTTAGGGTTTAGGGTTTAGGGTTTAGGGAATCATTACCCCTGCGACGGGGAGAGTGAGTGGGAAAGGGATCAAGGGGTTGAGGGTATCACCCTTATGCCCTCTTCCATAGTCATGCTCCAGTTCCCTTGTCTTAAGCCCTTTATTACATACAAAAACAGGGCACGCTTTGGATTCCTATGTTGAGCTGGGAACCAAGACCCCAAAACCCTACCTAGAGCAACCCATATACCCGAACAAAAAGGCATCTGTACCTCATTTACCCTTTTTTTGGTACAAGGTTACTCTAACCCCTAAACCCTAAACCCGAAACCCTAAGCCCTAAATCTAGGTGACAATGCTCCTCGTGGCCGCCTTGGCGTTAGAGACGGTGCCCTTCAACCTTAGCTCCTTGGAGTTTAGGGTTTAGGGTTTAGGGTTTAGGTTTTAGGGTTTAGGGTGTTTTGCGCGTAAGCATTTTTATTAGGTTGGAGGCGGGCCTACGAGTTGTGGAGGGTTAAGCTTTTTCTGCCTAGGGTTTAGGGTTTGGGTTTAAGGTTTACGGTCTAGGGTTTAGGGTTCAGGGTTTAGGCTGTAGGGTTTAGGGTTCAGGGTTTAGGGTTTAGGGTTTAGGGTTTAGGGTTTAGGGCGAACTGATTTTGTCTTAAAGGTGCCGTGGAGCATGGCCGATTTGGCTCAGTCATAGCGATGGTCATCTTTGACGTGATCGTCCTCCTTTGTGCCAGGCTGCTGTTGAAGCTTAGTCGTTTAGGGTTTAGGGTTTAGGGTTTAGGGTTTAGGGTGTCGTAGTGTGGGTAACCTTTAACCTTTTTTGGGGTATTCCAATCCCTATAAAATCCCAAAGATTCACCTTTACTCAGGTCTCTGGACAACTAAGGAAGTGCATTCCTATCAAGGTGCGCTTTCCAGCCCAGACGCTCAACTGTCGAACCCCACCACTTTGAAGCGTTTTGGCTTTTCTCTTGGGCTTCTGCAACATTCTACAACATCATACCCCGAAGGTTTAAGTTGCTGTTTTTGGAGAAGTCAAGGACACCATCGCCTGTCGCGCGGGCCTCCGATATGGCACACACGAGCTCAGTCGTCGAAATCAATGTTTCTTTTGTGAAGAAACACGAATATTTCTGGGCAACTTCTACTTTACCCAGAGGCTCCTATGCAGTACCGTTTTGGGGTAGTATACTAGAATCCCCTATAGCGAACCCAAAAAGGGACTACATTAGAGACTCCAGGTAGTATTCCCTATGGCAGCTCAAGTTTCTCCTTGGGTGCTGAAAAAAACATAAGGACAGGCTTGCCGTATGCAGAGGCTGCTGACATGGATGCATCCCCTGAACGGAGCTTACAGCAGGGCACCGTGATCAGTCTGTAGATGGTGTTACACAAGGCTGGTTTCTTGCCCAAGTATATATATATATATGTATGTACGTATATATATATATATATGCATATATACATGTATGTTTATATGCATGTGTATGTATGTGTTGATATATATATATATGTGTGTATGTATATATATATATATATATACATAGAGGTTTCACCTAATGCACAATGTTTGCCCCCAACTCTGTCAGAGTTTCCTCGCAAAGGCTAGAACCTTTCAACCACACGCAGCACTTGTTCACCCAGCCCTTCCTTGATTCCAGTGTTCCCCTGTTCATTCCCAAGTCCTCCCTCATCCCCCATCAAAACCTCAACTAGACAGCCAGGGGCCCGTCTCACAAGCTGGTCAAAGCACAGCGGATGTGGCCAACTCGAGCGCCCCCTCCCCCCCCTCCCCCCCCCCCCCCCCCCCCCCCCCCCTCCCCCCTAGGGTTTAGAGTCCAGCTGCAGATCTCAGACTCTGCTTGTCGTATGGGAACAGCTTCCGAGCTAGTCGCGGATCAGGGCTCTCAACCCTGAGCACCCCCCGTCCTAAACCCTAAACCCTAAACCCTAAACCCTAAACCCTAAACCCTAAACCCTAAACCCTAAACCCTAAACCACCAAGGTTCTGCTAAAACACCCTAAGCGGGTTTCGAGTGTTGAGGGTTGAGGGTGTTAGGGACTCGGTCCCCCCTACCCCTAAACCCTACAATGCTAAACCCTAAAAACTGTATCCCTAAACCCTGGGCCTTAAACCCTATAACCCTAAATCCTATATCCCTGACCCTAAACTCTATATCCCTAAGCCCTAAACCCTAAACTCTGGATCCCTAAACCCTAAGCCCTCTAAGTTGTTATCGGCCTCTCTCTTCACCCTAAACCCTAAACCCTAAACCCTAAACCCTAAACCCTAAACCCTAAACCCTAAACCCTAAACCCTAAACCCTAAACCCTAAACCCTAAACCCTATCCCTTCTCTCTTCTCCAGGCAACCTTTGGGGCGCGGCGCTGGTGTTGTGTCGATTCCTCGCCGCGCCCTCGCGTCCCGCGGGGAGGCGCGGTGTGGGTTTGGAGCCCAAGATTCCTTATAAGGAAGGTTTAGGGTTTAGGGTTTAGGGTTTAGGGTTTAGGGTTTAGGGTTTAGGGTTTAGGGTTTAGGGTTTAGGGTTTAGGGTTTAGGGTTTAGGGTTTAGGGTACCCTGGAAGAGGGAAACCTGTCCGAATTTCTTGGTATATCTACCCTGTTTAGCACGGCAGGGTTCAAAGCTTACGGTGTATGGTTTGGACTGTAGCTGGAATCCCGTAAGCCCGAAAATAGGAAAATGTATCATCATGGTTTGCGCAGGTTGTGCATGTCTCTTTCTTAACGGTATGCAGGTTTCTCAAGTCGTAATAGCCTTGTTCCTTTGTTTCGGGTTCCCTTCTGCTAAACCCGAAACCCTCATATCCTCGGAATCACGAAGTCACTGCTCACCAACCCGGCCCTAAACCCTAAGCCCTAAACCCTAAACCCTAAACCCTAAACCCTAAACCCTAAACCCTAAACCCTTAACCCTAAACCCTAAACCCTAAACCGCCCAAGGCCTCACAGCACATGACTTGGGGCGTGGTGGGGGGGAGGGAGGGATCCCTGGATTCCTCAGCGCGGCAGTCCTACACCCTAAACCCTAAACCCTAAACCCTAAACCCTAAACCCTAAACCCTAAACCCCCTCAACCTAAAGCCCTTGAACCTGCAGGTATCTGAGTGGGAAGAGAGTCTTAGAGCTGGGCAGCGGCACTGGTGCTTCGGCTCTTCGCACCATGAATCTTGGGAGTTACAGGGCTGAGGGTTTTGGGTTTTGGGTTTTGGGTTTAGGGTTTAGGATTTAGGGTTTAGGGTTTAGGGTTTAGGGTTTAGGGTGTAGGGCTGAGGGTTGAGGGTTTTGGGATTGGTTAAGGGTTCAGGGTTTAGGTCAGAAGGCTTGGGGGACTTAGAAGTGTTTAAGTTGTTGTTTCTTGGCAGAGTTCGTCGTCGGGGGTTGGGTGCTGGAGGGGCTCCAGGGCTTCGGGTTGAGGGTGTATGGCTCCCTAAACCCTAAACCCTAAACCCTAAACCCTAAACCCTAAACCCCAAACCCTAAACCCTAAACCCTAAACCTTTAGGGTTCAGGGTTTAGGGTTTGGGAACCGATACCCCAGAAACCCTAAGCTAGGCCATCCTCGGCACTTCAAGTTACATGACCCTTAGCCTCAGGGCCCCGCCTAGGTGATTCAGGGTTTAGGGTTTAGGGTTTGGGGTTTAGGGTTTAGGGTTTAGGGTTTAGGGTTTAGGGTTCCTAAACCCCGCCCCTAAACCGGCGCGGAAGATCCCTGGGTACTTGATCAGCCTGAAAGCAGCCTTTCTTTAAGGCGGCCTGGCTCCTTCTACCTTAGTGCATATGCATTGGGATGGTTCCCCTTATGCTAACAGTCATAAATAGGGATTATAGTACACCTATTTTAATCCCTATTAAGGACTGGTAGCAAAAGGGCGAACATCCCAGCATCATCTACATGTGGTCATCCACCACCCACCTAAACTGCCCGGATTTGGTTCAGGGCTCTTTACAATCGTCATGTTCTTCGATTATAGTTGTATGCACGGAGGCCTTTGTGTTGTGAACCGCCTATGCTTTGCAGGATCTCATCCAGCTTTGAATATGTGCCGTTGTTGTCCTTTTGGGATATCCTTTCCTTATTTTGGGTGTTTAGGAATTTGTACGTATACTCAAACTAAAGATGTGGGCTTATAGGATTAGATTCAGGAATATTTCAGAGGTTGTTAGACAAGATGTAGACTGTTTCCGCATGACTTCTTATGTTCAAACATAGCAAATCTTATGTTAAACATAGCAAGTTATTCCCACAGCAATCGATCCCGAGTCCCTATCACCATCCCAAGAAGAATAGACCTTTTGCTGTTTTTGACGAAGCACGGGGCTCCTGCAGCATTTCATAGCTTGGCGAAGTTGTTAGCACGAGGTTGATCTAGAACTTAAGCGGAAACGCGGACCTCTCATAAATCCTTAGCTGAAGCAAGAGGTCCTTAAATCGGCAAAAGAAAGCCCTTCGGCTTCTTCATGCAGAGAAGGCAAAAAGTGAGAGCTTTCCGTGTTTGCTACATAGAAATGACACCGCCAGTTTTTCCCTACACCTGACACGTCTTCAAATCTAAGGTTGAACCGTGGGCGCTTAGTATGGTCCCCTACCGTTGTTTATTGGGATCCGGAGTATGGGCCCTTATTACGCATACAGTGTATCTAAGGGTATACAACAGGGGGCCCTAAACCCTAAACCCTAAACCCTAAACCCTAAACCCTAAACCCTAAACCCTAAACCCTAAACCCTAAACCCTAAACCCTAAACCCTAAACCCTAAACCCTAAACCCTAAACCCTAAACCCTAAACCCAACCCTAAACCCTAAACCCAAAACCCTAAACCCTAAACTTCGGATCCCCTAGCAAAGGCGCCGCCGGACTCGCCGCGGCGTCCCTCGGCGCCGCCGTGACGCTCACGGACCTCCCACAGGCTGCCATCATACTTGCTATAGCATTGCTAGCCTTGTTGTTAGGGTTTAGGGTTTAGGGTTTAGGGTTTAGGGTTTAGGGTTTAGGGTCTAGGGTCTAGGGTCTAGGGTTTAGGATCCTTCTTCTTAGTAGTGGAGTATGTAACCTGTAACCTTTTGTGGGGCCTCATAGTCCCTATATAATCCCAAAGGTTAACCTTTACTTCCCAACTAAGTCTTGTTAAGATGGGCATTTCCCATTATAGGGTGCCCCTATATACCCCAAGATAGTATATTTCTCATTCTAGGGAGCCCCCAAAATGGGTACCCCCTAAACCCTAAACCCTAAACCCTAATCCCTAAACCCTATTTCGGAAACCCCCATATGGGCATTTCCCGGAAGAGGCATCTGATGTTGCTGTGCGTATTCCCCCTGGTTCTCAGTCGGGAATCAGGGAATGAGGGCTCTATATCTACCCTTTAAGGGTAGATATGGGGCCCTCATTCCCTCCTTCCCTACTAAGCACCAGGGGGACTTAGGTGACGCCAGTTCTTGTGTTTGGGAGCGGGTCTCATTCTTAAGACTGGCCATGGTCTAAACTTACTTCTCCAACAGCTGAACTTCAATTGCACTTTTTGGGTTTCCTTGCTTAGCAGGAATAATAGAGTTCCATTTTTTTTTCCCTCTTGGTTGTTGGAGAAGTAAGTAAACGGGTTTCAAGGGTCTTTTGGCCGAGCTTGCGGCATGCGCATCCCGGGCTTCTGTGCTCTGTCTCTCTGTGTGTCCCTAAGGGTCCATGTAGCTACCTAGTCTGCGCGTCTGTGTGTGTGCGCGCGCGTGCGCGCGCGCCACAAGGCCGGGGTCCTGTTCATTTCAGAAACTGGGCTTCGAGGGTGTTGGGGAGCCAGAAGCCCCGTAATCCAGAACAGTTGCCAATGATATCTCCCTCCTAATCCCCACACCATTCTTGCTGTAGTATGGTACAAAATGCCCAAGTGTCCTTTCTAGCCTTAACAAGCAGGCCGCTTTCTCACAGTAACAACCCAGACCACTGGGAGGATCCGAAAAGCAGAACCCCCAAAGAGTACCCTATTCTACTATTGGGTCATGTTTACGAGTTTACGAACCCTTAAGTAAGGGGATCTACTTGTCGGATCCTCCCAGGGGTCTGGGACACCCACCAACCTAAACCCTAAACCCTAAACCCTAAACCCTAAACCCTAAAGCAGTGACAAGGTCCTCCCGCTGACAGCCAGCAACATGGCCGCCAACAGTCTCTGCTCACCCGGAACTTCACTGGCTTTGCTCGACTGGAAGGCGGGTTTAGGGTTTAGGGTTTACGGTTTCCCTAAACCCTAAACCCTAAACCCTAAACCCTAAACCCTAAACCCTAAACCCTAAACCCTAAACCCTAAACCCTAAACCCTTCATGGTTTAGGGTTTACGGTTTACAGGGTTTAGGGCAGGTAATAGGGTTTAGGAGTTTAAGATTTATAGAGTTCGGAGGTCCTTACGGCCCTATGAGTGAAGGCTTTTGATGGGCTGTGAAGTGGACACTTAGGACCACTCAGGATGTGGGAGCCAGAAGTTGCGAAGGTTTTTTGCAAGGGCTTAGGGTCCAGGGTTTAGGGTCCAAGCCCTGGGCTGCGAGACCGTGCAAGGGTTCCGGTTAGAAGGATTGCGGTTTAGGGGTTTAGGGGTTTAGGGGTTTAGGGGTTTAGGGGTTTAGGGGTTTAGGGCTTTAGGGCTTTAGGGCTTTAGGGCTTTAGGGCTTTAGGGTTTAGGGTTTAGGGGGGGTTGTCTTTGCCCTGCTCTGAGGTTGTAGCCAACTGGCCGAAGGATGCCCTGCCTGAGTATGATGTGATCTTGTGCCTGGGCAGCCCAGTGGTACCCTTTTTTACCATTTTTTCCTTAAAAACGGGTTCCCAGCGTTTAGGGTTTAGGGTTTAGGGTTTAGGGTTTAGGGTTCCGTTTCAAACTAACCAACCCCAAACAGGGTTCCCATTAGTACAATATGGTTACTACCAAGGTGCTCTGACGTGCTCTACTGGTCGCTTGGTCATAGTTGGGTAACATTTTTTCATGTTTAAGGGTACCCTAATCCCTAATCCCCAATCCCTAAACCCTAAACCCTAAACCCAACAAGGAATAGACATTTCAATTTTTAATACGATCCCAGCCATGAACTAGGTCAGATGTGATCCCAGATCTGGCCGCAGTGCTCGGGCGGCTGCTCCAGAATGGGAAAACGACACTCCTCTGGTGCTGGGTGAAACGATGCTCGCCAGTGCCTGTACGTGGGTTTAGGGTTGAGGGTTTAGGGTTTAGGGTTTAGTCTTATACGTAGAATGGCACAAGTTTACCAACCATCAGTTCTTACAATGTGCTGCGAAGCTAGGCCCCAACTTTAACGCCCACCTGACCCTTAGGAACGGGAAGTGTACCTCAGTTCCACGTGTTAACATGTACTAAGGTTTCTAGAAAATCCTAAACCCCATACCCTAAACCCTGAACCCTAAACCCTAAACCCTAAAACCCTAAGTTCTGTCTTCCACAAAAGCCCAGGACACGAGCATGTGGCCCGTGAGCTGTGGAGGGCACTTGCTGCTCAGGCCGACACGGCCGCCCTCCCTCCCCCCCCCCCCCCGCCCCCTAGGGTTTAGGGTTTAGGGTTTAGGGTTTAGGGTTCAGGGTGTAGGGTCACGCCCCAAACTCAACACTCACATACTGTGTGATGAGACATAGGCCGCCCTGTATGGTGTCATATATATATAGTTGGCTTCACAGTCGCACACCAATTCTCTATATGATTAGTCCGATGGCTATATTCGTTCGCACATATAAATAAATAAAGAAAGAAAAAAGAAATCAATAAATAAGTATATATATATATATATATATTCGTGTCAGTAGATTCTCTACCAGGCATAGTCGTGCTCATTTCTACCTCAGAAACATGTGCAGGCATAGTACGCATGTACACGGCGCTAGAAAGACAGTCATGTTCAGGCCCCCCCCCAAACCTAAACCCTAAACCCAGACCCTAAGCCTTAAACCTTAAACTCTTAGCGGACCCGTAACCCGAAAACGGCTCTTGCTCGAGCGAGGACTGAGGATTCTGTTCTGGAGGCTAAACCCCAAACCCTAAACCCCAAACCCCAAACCCTAAACCCTAAACACCCACCTTCCCGAGTTCTTAGGCCGAACATTCTTGGGGAAGTCGAGCTTTCTGTAATAGAGAAAGGGCGGCCCTGGGATGTATTTCTTGCGGGCCCTGGGCTCTTAGTACGGAATTGAGGGAAGTAGGGTTTAGGGTTTAGGGTTTAGGGTTTAGGGTACGGGGGGCAACCAAAGGGGAACAGGAAACGAAACAGTCAACCCCAGAAGAAGCCCTTGATTCCCCTGGACCAACCAACAACAAACCAACCCAAAACACCAAGCACCCTTTCTTCACTAGGCGCATGGCCCGATCTTGAGCCAAAATGGTACCGGGTACATTGACCCTTAATCTTTTAACACCAACTCCTTTCCACAATACAAACTGCAGCTCCGCACTCCCCCTGTCCTAGGATTTCCTAGGACACAAACTGGAGGTGCAGACTTTTGGCCAAAAACTACCATTAAGGCAGCAGCCAGCTGCTTGGAATGCAAATTTTGGTTTTACGTCATCCAGGACGAATTTATAGCACATTGGCTAAACACCTTTTACAATAGAGAATCTTTTTACCACCATGATTCTCTTGTCATTGAAGACTCTCAGCCTTCTTCACCACGAACTGTGGTCTTCGCTACGCAAAAGGCTGTACACTCTCTACCATCAGGGATTTCCATACCCTTAATAGTAACCACCACACTTTCAGCACATTGGCCGTTCCAGCACACTTGTCTTCAGAAAGAGAAAAACCCATTCCCTCATCAATACCATCCAGTCATCCCTTCTTCTTCTTCCGATGGGCATGGATGCTTAGGTGAAGTCGCAGCAAAACGTGCTCCAGGTCCGACACTGTAAGAACAGGATCTAGCACACACCTTTGAATTGAGGATATCAACCCCTCTCTCTTCGCGTCCTCAATTGCTTGGCAGGATTGTCCCAGTTCTGCATTAACAGTGGTAGATGACTGCGCATCCACTTCAGAAGGACGATCCTTCTCATCAGGACCTTCCACCACTACCACCTCTTCCTTCTTGGGGCTTTGACTTTTCTCTTTCTTTTTCGTCTTTCCCGAGACGCTTGCCTTAGTGCGCATTCTCGAAGAGGCCTTTTCCCCTCCAGATACCACCGCATCGGATGGTGATCCACCCTTCTCAATGTTAACCGGCATCTTCTTCGGCTTTGGAACCAGAAGAGTGTATGGATCGTCACTTGCAGCAGTTTTTCTCTTCTTTTTGGCCATCTTCACCTCTTCCTCAACGGCAACATCCGTCTCCGAAGTTCCAACCACCTCCTTTTTGGCAGGATTATCCTTACTGGACTCCCTTTCTAGGGACCTCTTTTTGTCCCTTTTTGGATCTCTCTCTTCTTTCATATTGGCTCGCTGGAACCATATCCTCAACTCATCGATCCACTCTTCAACCTCCACCAGTGGAATCTCATATGACTTCACTATCTCGTGAAGTTCCAATGAAGACAGCATGCCAGTAGTCCATGTACACCACTCTGTGTCTCTTTGGTCAGCATCTCCATTGAACTTTAACAGTTTAAACACCGGATCCGCTTCCGCGCGGGCCAAATCCGATTTGCCATCAGACATGTAAGAAATTGCCTCCATCAGCAATTCTATCATCCGGGTATCGTCGTCGTACCCCATCAAATCCTCATCATCATCATCATCGTACCGTTCAGGAGAAATTTCCTTTCCTCCACTTCTTGTACCAGTACTCCTCCACGGACCATCCCTTGGGGGTGTCCTTGGAGACCTTGGCCTCTGTTCATCCAGCGGATCACCATGCTCAAAGACACACCTGTCCCCATGACGGCACTTCCCAGACCGAGCAAACTGGATACACCTTACACCAGTTGCGTCGTGAGAGAACTTGCAGTCCTCTCCAGCGTAGCAGTGTCTTCCAGCCACATAGTATTTGCACCAATACGATTGCAGCACCACATCATCATTGGAATGAATAAACTTGCAGTCCTCTCCAAACTTGCAGCGATTGTTCCCTTTTGCGAACCAATAGCAGATACCTTGTCTCCTTTTTGACAAACGTTCTGCTTCCAGACGATCCATTGAACAATCCCGCACTACATGGACATTGCCATGATCTGGAGAACTACCTTTTTCACCCAAGGTGCTATCAATGTTTGATGCATCAAGAACAGCTGGAAAACCTGGTCTTGGTCCTATCGCCTTCATGATTGGTTTCCCACCAGCTCCTGAGCCATTCTGAGACGATCCAAAAACATTGAACGCTTTCAAGAAGGCCTTTCTAGTGCCGATCTTCCGCACCTTTTTGATTGGACGATTCATTGCTCCAACCTTGGGTCCAGATACATTTGAACGACACAACCTCCTATACCCAGCTCTATATCCCTTTTTCCAAAGAGCCATAAGAATTCTAGAGGCAGTAACATTCTCCACCTCTACCCTTTCGGACTGTCCCTCACTTTCCGGAACAAACCCATTCAACCCATCCATATCTGAAGACCTTTCCATCTTTTTTGACATCACTTCGTCGAGATAATCTTCAGAGATCCAGGGTAAATTCCTCTTAGAGGAAAAGTCGTCACCATTGTCCGGTCCTTCACCAGGATACCCCTTCGTGCTGTCAAAGATCCTACTCGTAGCGCGGTCCTGCATAGAGAAATCCCAGTTGGAAGCGACACGAGAACACACCGACCACAAGAACATTCTGGTGCCAGCCAATCTTGATGAACTACTGGATGTCTCCTCTTCTGGAGAAACTTCTGGCGCTTTGCCATCACTTCCAGTGTCACCTATTGTCTCACTTCCAGCATCTTCGATGGGAATAGGGGATTCATTGATCCCTTGCTCAAATACCGCATCTTGTTGTTCGGGGATCTCCAGCACCATCCCTGAAGGATCCACTTCCTCATCAGCATCGTCGTCCATCCTCTTCCAGAGAACCTCCAATTGATCAGCACAAGTCGCCGCCTGAAGGAACTCCATCATTTGGTCCCTCCCGCGCTGCCAGAGAAATTCTGAATTCACCACCAACCCTTGGCCTCCTAGGGTAAGGAACGGAGCAACCAGGTTGGCTACCCTCGCCATAAGTTCCACATGAACTTCCATGCCTGGACTGCGACTCCAATCGTAGGCTATTGCCTCCATAGCAGTTCCAAACTTTTCAGTATTTCTGAATTCCCTTTCCAGGCCAGGAGATAGCAATGCACCCATCACCGAAAGAGGATAATTTCCCACCACCGGCAAGCACGGATCTTCATGGAACGAATGATGCAAATCTCCGTAATGTCCTTGATCTCTCCTTTCAAAAAGGAGTCTCCCAGTGTTCAGCTGGGCATTCAGTTCATCCACTTGAACCATTTCAGCACATATCCTCTGCGCTGCAGTCGCTATTGCCGGCCAGATGGCACGATCGGCCAAACCGCGACGCGTAACCCAATCAGTTGTTGGCGACTGAATCAGCGTTCGTGGGTCATATGCCATAACCACCAATGTACCATCATCCATTCTCTGATCAGCATCGTCTTCCAGTGCCAGGTTCAAATCCTGTTCGCTTGCACCTTCGGATGACATGCTAATAACCAAATTTCGATCCATTTTATTGGACCCCTTCTGATAGTCCTTTTGCCCTACAGGCAACTTGCCGACAGCAACCTTCCAATAAATCCGATTCAGAAGGCCTTTGGTAAGCAATTGCTGATGGCCCTTCTTCACCGGAAGAACATCCAATATTTTCGTACCATCGCCACGGAGTTCATTGCTCCCACCTTCTCCTTCTTTTTGGTCAGTCTCCTCGCCAGGAATTTGTACTGCTCCTTCCAGCGCCGTCTCCTTTCCAGCCACATCTTGCCCAGGTAGAACTTGAGCGCCTTCAGATACGTTCACCTGTCCAGCAACACCTTGCCCAGGTAAACCCTCATCTGTGGAGCCCACCGCCAGCGAACCAACTATAACTGAGCCATCCCTTGCTCTTTTTTGAGACTGCTCAGTTGGACGAGAAGGTTGTGGTAGCGAAAAAACTTGAGAAGTCACTTCTTGGCGGGTCTCCCCCCGCGACGCTTTGTCGCGCTCTTCGCCAAGGTGAACCGATTTTTTCTGCCCATCATTGGAGCTTGAAGAACCAGTAAGTGGAACATTGCCACGTGTCGCAGTTCTTTGTAAATCCCTTTCTCGCAAAAGATTTCCCGCAGGTGTCGTGCGCTGTTGGTTTCTTCCTCGCTTGATGAGGCACAGCAGGAGCGGGAGGATTCAGCCTTCAGAGCCAAGTACAACTTTGGTAAAGGTGCATCAAAGGGTGAACCTACATTTGGTGAGCCAAAAAGTCGGCTGTGTCTGTATTACAATCAAGGTGGTTGCAAGTATGGGAGCTCATGCAGGTATCTTCACGACGATGAAGTAGCATTGGAAGGGACTTGGGAACCCGGCAAAGCTTGGGACAATGCTTCCAGGAAGGCACTACGGGACGCAGGGTTCCACCATTGCTGTTTCGATTATTACCTCAGAGGACAGTGCCGTAAGCGGTTCAATTCTTGCAGATTTTCCCACGACGAGATGACAGATGAGCGGCTGGCACACCTGAAACATTTGGTACATGTAGCCAATCAGGTTCGGTTTGAAAGAGAGAGAGGATTGGAGATTTCGGACAGGAGTATTTTTCAGCCACCTGCAAGTGGGGGAGCTGAATCTTCATCCTCCTCAGCACCACAAGCGTTGCAAATGACAGAAAGCAGGTGAGGTTGATACGCTGGATGGAGCAGATGGAGATGCACAAAAGGATTCGGTGGCAGAGTCTACCACTGTACGTCTTCAGAATCCAGAAGAGCCAATAGAAAATTGGATGGCTCGCAACCAACACTTGTGGGTGTATACACCTCACGTAAGTGACGTGATGATCAAGCTTGGTGTGACCAATGTCAAGGAGCTACAAGAGTATATCTTCGTGGAGGATTTGGTGGAAAAAGGGGTTAGCAAGGTGACGGCCTGCAAAATTCTGCAATTGGTGGGTGGTGTCCATTACCGGCCAATGTCGCCGGATGTGGCTGTTTCTACCAACGCATCGGTACGCGTGGAGCAATCTTCTGGAAGCCGTGAAGCTGGAAGAGGTGGGGTGAGAACTATCTCTCAGGTGCGTGAAGCTGAAGGTCCTGGTACAAAGGAAATGCCACGAGGGTCTTATCGAGAGATTTTCGACACAGGCAAGTACCGTGACGCTTGGACGCTTGCGCAGAGGTCCCCGCTGTGCGTGCAGAAGTTGCGATTGGTGGGAGTTGGAATGCCACCGGTGAATCCGCCAACAAAGGCGGGTAGGTCAAGATCAAACCCTGTTAGAAGGGGAAGGCCCTTGCTGGATAAAAAACAGGTGCGACTGGTGCCACGCTCTCGCTCACAACGGCGTGTGCAGCCGGCGGAAGTGGTGGAAAAGCCGAAGGCGCTGGAACCAGTAAAGCCTCGTGGTGGTTTGTCGTACCCATTCAGCCGAGCGTGGGCAGATTTGGTGGATGATGATGATCAGACAGGGGCTCTGGTCTCCACTGTGCCTTCCTCTGTAGGAGGGTCACCAATGTTCCCATCCTCATCTCCAGCTTTTTGGCTGTTCTTTGGCTCAGTTGGTCCACCTCCTGGCCAACCTTCACCATAACGACGATGTTCATAGGAACACTCATCTCCATTGCGACACCTTCCCTGATTGAAGAACTTGCACAGCTTGCTGTATCCTGGTGACACAGTTTTTGGCGTCATGTGAGCCTTTTTATACTGATCTGAATCCATGTAGGCTTCCATTGGCCTGTTTTCCCTCTTACTCATAACTTCAATTGCACCATCAAGCTCCTGCAAAAACCGCTTGGTATCCAGCCAAAGCGCGTTCCAAAGTTCATCTTTACCTTGGCTTAGCAACATTGCCACCGTTTCACCCACGACTGGTCCACTAAATCTCCTTTTCTTACGTGCCAGTTCGTAGAGCGCGTTGTGGTACTGCTTCCGGGAAAAGGTGATTGTTTTTTCCAAACCTGCACATTCTGTACCATCGGGCTTCCAACCATCACTTTGCAAGATGCTGTATGCACGCCGAGCCTCAGTGTTCAGGAATGCATGATCTGCAACACACTCCATAACCTCGTCTATTGGACGACTCAGCAACATCCCAGTGATTTTGCCCACATAGGCCTTATCAGCTTTTTCATCTTCCAGAAGAGTTCTATAGATCTTTTCTCCATAGAGCTGCTTCTGCACAGCTTCCTCTTGTTCTTTAGAAGATATTCCTGGATCGGCAAACCACTCGCGGGACTGCCGTTCTTCCGACTTCCAGTCCCATTGACCGTCGGAACCTTGGTACCATTGACCAGCGTGCCATGAATCTGTCCACCACGTACCCCAGCCGCTGTCTTTCCATTTGCGCAGCGTCGAAGAGGAGTCCTCCTCATCCTCTTCCAAAACCAGGAAGGTGTCCAAGATCACGGTACCATCATCATCCACCCTTTCCACTGTTCCATTGACAGTGTCACCAATTTTGAAAAGATGTGTATCTTTCCCTTCCGCAGGAATTAGTACATTCATATCGCCATGGTCCAAAAAGGCTCCATGTACATTGATGCAGCGCACTAGACCATTGATCCGATCTCCCTTTTGGTAGAAATGCTTCCCAGGTGTATCCAAGGCTCCCTCTTTGGGCACTTTCTTCGTTGGTTCTTCAGAAACCGGAATTGTTTCTTCGGCTCCCGGAACGTCCCTTGTTTCCACCTTGGGGGCAAGCTTCTTGTCCTGCTCCACGAGTCCCACAAGCTCATCCACCTTGTGCTCCTGGAGCTCAGGACCATCCTCTTTTCCAGCCAATGGCTTTGCCTCATCTGTTACAGTTCGCTCGGTGTCGACTTCCGGCAAGCTTTCAGATGGCAATACTTCCCCCTTCCTGGGAGTGGACCCA
This sequence comes from Symbiodinium natans, assembly GCA_905221605.1. Classification (NCBI taxonomy): domain Eukaryota; class Dinophyceae; order Suessiales; family Symbiodiniaceae; genus Symbiodinium; species Symbiodinium natans. Next base: position 773,806 of record CAJNDS010000691.1, read on the forward strand.
CCATTGGAGTCTTTTTTCAAACCTTCTGCAGCAGGCAAATTTTCTTCCACTGCAGGGCTGTTGGATTGGTCATCCGCGGTAGGCACATTTTCTTCCACCGCAGGCTCCTTTGGCTCCATGGTTTCCAAAAGAGAATCACCACTATCATTGACCGCAGCTGCCACATTGGCTCCGGTGTAGCCTTCGCCATTCCGTTCCTCGCTGCTAACTTCAGGCTGCACCAGTGCGTCCACCTGTGAACCTCCGTCGTCAGCTGCTACGGAGACCTGCGCCCCATTGTTGCAGTCATCCGCGGAACGTGACACCATATGCGCCTCAATCCGTGCTTTTTCTGCACTCCAGGTACTATCTGGCACATTGACCCGCGCTTCATTGGCGCTCCAGGCCTCATTTTTCAGATCAACTGTGTCTCCAGCTAATTCAGAAGCTTCTTTTTTCCCTTGAATGGCAGAATTCTTGGCACCAAACGAAGAGACCTCCTCAGTCGTAGCGCACGACTTTTTTCCTCCGTCATCCAAATCTCCAGGACCGCCTTCCTGAACGACAGGTACCACATCCACCACTCGCTCTTCCGCAGCCGACACAGTTCCAATCTCCGCATTGGGCATTTTGTCCTCTGGACCCACGGATTCCACCGCTGCCACACCCTCAGAAAGCGCTTCCGTTTCTTCCCGATCCAGATGTTCTCCAGCGATGTTTGCTTGGATTCCAGAAATTCCTTCCTCTTCAGGAGAACCCGAGGTCTGGGCGTCACCACCACCCCTAAAACCGCTATCCCCGATAGTAGAGGAAAAATCCTTTTCACCTACACTATTTACACCGCTGTTTACACTTTCCAAGCTACCCTGTTGTGCCCTGAAAGACTCAGTAGGCGACGAGGACGAGGTAGTACCCAGTGCTGGCTCATCTTCCACAGGGACAATGCCCATTCCAACACCAGACACCTCACTGTTTCTAGCCATTCCAGTCTTCTTAGGCAACACCCATTGGGTATCTCCAGTGTCCAAGCAGTAAAGATACTCTCTTCCATCTTCATGAAAATGGCGCTCCCACGTCTTCCCATCACAGTCGATGATTGGAAAGTCAGCAGCTTGAGACAATTTGCCTCCACCAGCAGCATCTAAGTCTTCCTCTGACTCCTGCCGTATTCTCGCTGCTTCCAACTCCAGGATTTCTCCTTCACTCATCGCCATAGCAACAGGAACAACTCCTTCTGCGTCCCCAGTGAAGAGGATACTGCTTTTTGTCGCAGCAACAGGCGCAGTTTCCTCCGCTTCACCTGTCAACAGATCACCACTTTCAGTCGCGAAGCTCACTTTATTGCGAGCTCGCTTGGGAACAGGGATAACATCCCCAACCAGCTCCGTCTGGCACTCTTGCTCCACCATCTTTGATGTAGAGGAGCTTGTTTTTGACGCTCCCGTTGATTCAGCAGGTTCCGCAGCTCGAAGACAAAGCCCATGTTTGCTCAGAAGGCGTAGCAAAACTACTTCCATCTGGTCTTCCAGTCCTTCCACCACCGGCTTCTCTTCGCCACGCATACCACCAGCATCAACCAGAGCTTCCGCATTGGGAACCACTTTTTGACCCGTTGCAGACCTTTTGACACCACCTTCACCTTGATCGCCCACATTGGAGCTCGACGATGCCGTACCAGTCTGTAACCAATTGCTAGCCATTGCTTCAAGCTACCACCCTAAAGCCGAAACACAAAACGCAGGGAACCTAACTTGGGCTCATAACCTACGGGGGGCAACCAAAGGGGAACAGGAAACGAAACAGTCAACCCCAGAAGAAGCCCTTGATTCCCCTGGACCAACCAACAACAAACCAACCCAAAACACCAAGCACCCTTTCTTCACTAGGCGCATGGCCCGATCTTGAGCCAAAATGGTACCGGGTACATTGACCCTTAATCTTTTAACACCAACTCCTTTCCACAATACAAACTGCAGCTCCGCATAGGGTTTAGGGGTCCCGATATATACATATATATATATACACACCCTTTAAGGGATTATATCGGGTACGTCATTCCCTCCTTCCCTACTGAGAACCAGCCAGTCTTGTGGGCCCTGGCGAGGGCATCGTCGTGGGACGCTTGCCACTGGAGAGCGAACTGCTGCAGTCCGAGGAGAGTGGGCTTGCTTTGGGGTTTAGGGTTTAGGGTTTAGGGTTTAGGGTTTAGGGTTTAGGGTTTAGGGTTTAGGGTTTAGGGTTTAGGGTTTAGGGTTTAGGGCTTAGGGTTTAGGGTTTAGGGTTTAGGGTTTAGGGTTTAGGTTGGTAGGTGTCCCAGACCCCTGGGAGCATCCGACAAGTAGAGCCCCTTAAGGGTTCCTACAAATGACACCAATAGTAGTATAGGGTTCTATTCAGGGGCTCTACTTTGTGGATTCTCCCGGCAGTCTGGTGTGGTATGTGTTGATAGTCGCTCCTGTCAGTGATGGCAGGTTCGCAAATATTGTTGGAGGTCATGTTGTTCAGGTCAAACCGCGGCCCTGAACCCAAGCCGGATGCCTTTTAGGTTGTTGCTTGCATGGAGCGAGGATCCATGACATGAGCACGTAATTAGCCTTAGCCCACTCAAAACACCCAACAGCATAGCTTAAAACTCGAAACCCAGAAATCGTACTAGGCCCAGTGGTACCCTTTTGCCCTTTTTTGTAGAGTCAAGGTTTCCTGACAAAGTAACCAACGCCAACTTGTTTATAAACAAACGGCTGCCAAGCTAAATCGGGTTTTGGGGTGCCTAATTCCATAGTCTACATCGGCAGCCCTCTGAGATTCGGTCATTTGTCCATCTTATCCGGCTTAGCCTGGTCATGGCACTTTTGATCGGGGCCCTCGTGTTGGTTACGTCCTTTCTTGTAGGGAGGAAGTGTGCACTGCGTTTTTGCTCGTCTTACGTGGATTAGGGTTTAGGATTTGGGGGAATGAAGCCTAACAGCATGTGCTGTCGAATGGCCGCTACATTTCCACTTCTCCCTCATTAATTAATTACATCCATTTTCAAAAGTATCATTCATACCCTAAAATTCGTAACTGCGCATTAAGCATTGGGACCGGCGAGGAAGTTTTCACGCGGGGTTTGTGCTCTAGGGGTCTGGGAGTACCACGATTGCAGTGAAGCTCGCCTGCTAGACAGACAGCTGTACTACCAGTTGCTCAAGAACCCCCCCCCCCCCCCCAAAAAAAAAAAGAAACATAAAAAAAATAAAAAAAAAATATATATATATATATAGATATTCTTCCTGATAAGGGTGATATAGGGATTATTTTAGTTTTTTGGGGTTCCTAAACCATCGATGGGGAGGACTTTTGCCACGTGAGCCGCCACATAGAGGCCTTCGTGGGGTGCGCCCGCGGGGGGCAGCTAGACCAGGCGGGGTGGCGGGATTCCCCAAACGCTAAACCCTAGAACCCCTTTTGACCCTGTAAAACCCGTATAAGCCCTATAAAACCGCATGAACCCGATAAACCCTTAAACCCCCCCAAAAACCCTACATACACCCTAAACCAAGAACCCTACTAACCCTAAACCTTTGGTTGTTAAGGATTTTGCAGTCCCAGCTGTCTTACAGGCTTCTTACGGGAGGGGGGTTCAGTGGGTATGTAACCCAAGGTTCTCTAACACTCCCCACTACTTCCTAAGGCTCCCTAAGCTTCCTCCAGGTTCCCTAGAGACTTACCCCATGAACCTCCCTCCCTTAAGAACCTTACCTTAAGAAGCCCAAGCCTACTTTTTTGTATGTTCTTCTTATCAAACCCCTTATAGGTCTCCTCGGTAACCTACAAAAAAGTAGGTGTTTTGGCTTCTTAAGGCAAGGTTCTTAAGGGAGAATACTTACTTGTCCAACAGCTGAACTTTTCATTATTTTGGGCTTCCTCATTTGCAGGAAGAATAAAGTTTAACCTTTTTCCCCTTCGTTATTGGAGGAGTAAGTATTACGGTGACGTTTTTTAAATAAGTGGAGGGCGGCCAACCAGCAACGGCCAGGGGGGTAGTATAAAAAGACCAGTTTAAATCCGCATGTTTTCGTGTTTATGCACTAGCCCCCTCCAGCCAAGCCCCCCTCCAGCCCCCCCTCCAGCCAAACCCAACCCTTCCTCCACCTCCAGGCTCCACAAACCCCCTCTCCAGCCCCTTCAGCCAAGCCCCCTCCAGCCAACACCCCACCCCCTCCAAGCCCCCCTCCAGCCAACCGCCCACCCCCTCTCCAGCCAACCCCCACCCCTCTCCACCCTTGCCCCTCCCGCCAACACCCTCAAACCGCCCTCTCTCCAGCCAACCCCCTCCAGCCAAGCCCGTCAACCACCCAGCACCCCTCCAGCCCCTCCCTAAGCACCCCCCCAACCCCTCCAAACAAACCGCCCCCTTCCACCCCCCTCCAACCCATCTCCAGCCAACCCACCCCCCTAACACCCCCCCCCCCCCTCCAGCCAACCCCCCGCCCTCCAGCCAACCCACCCCTTCCACCAAACGTTGGCTGGATGGGGGCGGTTGGCTGTGGAGGGGGCTTGGCCAGGGTTGGCTGGAAACCGGCTGGGGGAGGGGTGCTGGGTGGAGGTTGGCTGGCTGGAGGGGGGGTGGCTGGAGGGGCTGGAGGGTGTTTGGCTGTGGAGGGGGGCTTGGCTAGGCGTTTTGGGGGGGGGGAGGGGAGGGGTGTTGGCTGGAGGCGGTTGGCTGGAGGGGGTTGGCTGGTGGAAACCGGCTGGGGTTGGAGGGGTGCTGGGTGGAGGTTGGCTGGCTGGAGGGGGGGGTGTTGGCTGGAGGGGGCTTTGGCTGGATGGGGCGGTTGGCTGTGGAGGGGGGCTTGGCTAGGCGGGTGTTTTGGGGGGGGCTGGGGGGGGGAGGGGGTGTTGGCTGGAGGATGTGGGGTTGGCTGGAGGGGTGGTTAGGGTGTTGGCTGGGGGCTGGAGAGAGGGCGGTTTGAGGGTGTTGGCTGGAAGGGGGTTTGGGTGATTGGTTGTGAGGTTGGTGGGGGGGGGGGGGTGTTGGCTGGAGGGGGGGGTGTTGGCTGGAGGGGGGCTTGGCGCGGGAAGGCTTGCTGGAGGGTCTATTTCCGGATGTTTAAAACGCTGGGCGGCCTGACGCCGCGCTCCACGGAGGTAGTATGAAATACCTGTTTGACTGTTTAGATGTCCGGGTATTTAAAAACAGGCACCGTAGAAGGTCACAGAAGGTCGACTCACCAGTTGAGAGGCTGCCTCAACGAGAGACAGCGGTAGTCAGGGATGTGCAGACTGGCTGAAGGGTTTAGGGTTTAGGGTTTAGGGGTTAGGGTTTGGGGTTCGACGAGCTGCCAGGTCATTGCCAAAGATGCGATGAGCAATTTTGTCGTTGGTGAAGACGGATGTGTGAAGGGAGTCTATTCCCATGCTTGTCCTAACAAATGACCAAATGAGTCATCGGCCTTGTGCAACGAAATCATGTTCGCAAACAGGCTGGATGTAGCTGGGAGCACACAGCTCACCATAGGTGACGTGTGCATCATGTACAGAGACATCAGGTAAGCTTCAAAGAAGCCGCGTATGCTTCAGCACTGCGAAAAATCAGCTAGCTGCAGAGTGACCCTTCCTTGTATTTGGCTGGGGTGTTCGAAGCCCTATAAGCCCTGTCTGCTCTCGTGTGTAGGACCCTAATTAACCCTTAACCTTGAGGGGAAAACTCCGAAAAGCCCTTTCCTCGCGCATGGGTAGGGACCAAACCCTAAACCTTGAGGGATTTCGGCGTGACCTTAACCGAGTTTAATGTTGGGGGGTTGGGTTCCTAAACTCGAAGACCCCAAAGCCTAAACCGTAAGTTGCCGAAAACTCCCTGGAGTCTCTAGAGAAACCTGTATCCAAAGAAAACTAAGCCTACCTTATTGATTGGCACATATCCTTCTGCAAGGGCAGGCATAATATGTAAGCGTCATATTTGTGTGTGCGTGTGTTATTTGCTGATGTTGATTCTTATGTCACATAATATGTGCGGTTCTATATATGCATATATACATATATATGGGAAGTTCCCGAAATTGAGTTCCCTTTTGATTGCGGCCTTGTGGGCTTTCTGTTTTAGTACAGCACCTTATGACAGAACCCGGAAAAAGAGACCCTGAATCAGATAACTACCTATATTATAAATGGACACATATGTAAGTTGCTGCACGTCAACCGGAAAAAGAAAAACCCAGAAATCTCGATCTGAAGCCAATGACCGACACTTCTCGAGAACCCCGAACCTTCAAAATCCTGCCCTGGATTAAGGGTCCCTTCCTTCTTCTACCCCTAAGCCCAAAACCCTTAAACCCGGGAACCTTAGGGAAGCTTCGGGAGCCTCAGGGGGCAGTAGGGAGTATTAGGGGGTATTAGGGAGCCTTGGTTTACATACCACCGCTTGAACCCACCCCCAAGAACCCTACAAGTTGCCCTCCAGGTGGGGTCGCCTTTCCTTGACATCGGCCTTACTTTGCAAGCTCGGGGCCCTAGGCAGCCCCCCAGCCTTCTCAAGTCTAAGGCGAGTGACATGGTCCCTTACTCTAGGCCCTTGAATGGTGACCCTTATATACCCCTTATATACCGTCTACCATACCTCAGAACCCTTCAAAGAAGATCAGGCACTCGCTCTCTGTGTGCGTTTTTGGGGAGGTTGGGGAGGGGGAAGCCTTCTTGAAGGTCTATGGGCAGTTATCAGTAGCTTTTGGGTTTAGGCTTTCGGACGAGAAGTAGCCTGAGTAAGGCTACAACCAGATACAGATGTACTTACCCTAAACCCCAAACCCTAAACCCTAACCCCCAAACCCCAAACCCCAAACCCCAAACCTTAAACAAAGCCTCACTTATAGCTATCCATGCGCCTGCGAGCTGGGCCAAACCCCTACATGGGCTATGGGTTTGGGCCTTTAGGTTTTGCTGTTAAGGGTTTAGGGTTTAGGGTTTAGAGTTTAGAGGTCTTGGTCTTGAGATTTCTTGGTAGGCCTTAGGATTGATCAGGCCCTGCTCGGCTGCAAAATGTTGGCGTTGCAGCCGTTGGCGGTGCATTTGGCAATTCTGAGGTTCAACTTGCGTCTCAGGCCATCACCCTAAACCCTAAACCCTAAACCCCAAACCCTAAACCCTAAGCCCTAAGCCCTAAACCCTAAACCCTAAACCGTATCCGGCTATCAGGCTATCAGGGTTTAGGGTTCAGGGTTTATGGTTTAGGGTGGTTCAACCTGTGAGAGCTTTGCTGTCACAGATATCAGTACCCTCAACCCCCAAACCCCGCTGCCCAAACTCCAAGCAGTCTTAGCCTAAGCCCTAAACCCGAAATCCCGGCCGATCGATGAGGACCCTAAACCCTAAACCCTCAACCCTGCACCCAGGCACGCGGCCCAGGCAAGCCAGCGCAGATCGAGGGTTTCAGGCTTTAGGCATTAGGAGGGTTAGGGCTTAGAGTATGGGGTTTAGTGTTTCGATGTTAATTTAAAAGTCTCAGCTTAGCTTAGTGGTTAGGGTTTCGGGGTTCGAGAGGGCTTTGTTGGCAAGGTTCTTAGAAGGTCTGGCCTAGACACGCTGCAGCCATCAAGAGTTCATCGGGTTTAGGGTTGCATCCTAAACTCTCTAAATCCCTAAACCCCTAACCCCTACACCCCTAAACCCTAATCCCTAAGCCCCTGAACAGTTGAGGGGTACCCTTGGGGGGGGGGGGGGGGGGGGGGCCTTTCAAGGCCTTCACAGCTTGCGGGATTACAGGTCTTAAGCCCTCAGTCCTCAACCCTAAATCGCATTACCAGGCATATCCGAAACAGGGCTCAGGGCTTGTGCGGCTTACGGGCTCGTGGCTTTTAGGGTCTAGGAACATGTACCTAGGGTTTAGGGTGCCTAGGGTTTAGGGTTTAGGGTTTAGAGTTTAAGGTTTAGGGAGTTTAAGGTACCTAGGCAAGGTTTAGGGGTTGGCGTTGCAGGGGTTCAGGGTGTTTAGGGTGTTTAGGTTGTTTAGGGTGTTTCTGGTTTAGGGTTTAGGTGTTCAGTCCATCTAGGGGGTTAAGAGGGCTTCGGGCTGATGGCAGCTGGGGGGTTCCTATGCTTTGTGTGGGTTCCGCCCTCTGCCCTTGCAGATATCCTAAATTTGGCCCTTAAACAACCGAACTCCTTAGCCCCTTCAACCCTCCTCAGCCCCGGTAGCGCCCTGGCTGTCTCAACCCTTCGGCCCTAAATCCTCTTAACCCTAAACCCTCTTAACCCTAAACCCTCTTCACCCTACACCCAGCCAGTGTGATGTCCTTTTGCCGACAGCCAAGGCTCAAGCGTCGACCGGCCGACTTTGCAAGGAGGTTTGGGGTCTAGGGTTTAGGGTTTAGTTGCCTCTGGGAACCTGTTTCTTACCCTTAACCCTAGATCCGAAATCCCCTGTCGGCCTCCTGTTTCAGAGCCTTGAACATGTTGTGCCCCCCAAAAAGCGGCTCATGTTCACTGACAAAAGTGTTGGCATATGCTCTTTTTAACATTCTACAGTTTGAGCTGTCAGCCCCTCAAGCTCTTGAACCCTCTCAAGCTCTCAAACTCGTACAGACAACCCTTAAACCCTGAAATATGAAAACCTAAACGCTGGGCCCTTAGCCCTAAACCCTAACAGGGTTCAGGGTCTGAGCAGTGTCATGTATGCCCAGCGCCCAGCACCCCATGCCGCCATCGCGCCGCCTGGACTCCTGCCACTACACCGCCCCCGTGCTCCTGGCCGGCCGGCACCCACAAGGACCGCGCTGGCACAGAGAGTCGCCCTAAACCCCAAACCCCAAACCCCAAACCCCAAACCCCAAACCCCAAACCCCAAACCCTAAACCCTAAACCCTAAGCCCGCCTGAAACCCTGAAACCCTCTGTCCTAGGTTTGCGCACCCGGACGAGACATGAACCCAATCAGTTGGAGCCTTATAAACCTTCAACCCCAATTAAACCCTAGATCCTACCCTCTAAACCCTAAACCTATATCCTAAGCCCTAAACCCTAGACCCTCAACCTATATCCTAAACCCTAAACCCTAAACCTACATCCTAAACCCTACACCCTATAAACCCTAAACCCTAAACTGCACTTGGGCTACTTGGGCTTCGTGGAGCTGGTCTCGGCAGCAACCGTGGCGGAAAGGAGACAATGCTTGGAGGTTCATGGTACTTATTGACCAATTATGACTGTATTTAAAGGGGTTTAGGGTTTAGGGTTTAGGGTAACACACTTATAAGCCCCTTAAGTGCCCTAATATGGTTATATGTACAGCTATATGTACACTGATAAGGGGTTCACTTATAGTTGGTTAATAAGTACCATGTTGTGCCCACACGGGTCAGCGAAAGGTTTCACGCCAACACCCTAGACCCTGAACCCGAAAACCCTGCGTAAGGTCTTATTTCAGGTACACCCGTTTCATTAGTAGCCCGAAACCCTAAACCCTAACCCCTAACCCCTAAACCCTAAACCCTAAACGCTAAACCCAGGTTTCCGGGGAATCCTGCAGGACATGGTCTGCTGTCAGCTTGCTAGCACTCCCCGGCGCCTCAAGGCACCCGCTTGCAGAGATTTCTGGCGAGTTCTTGCTGGCAGGATTTCGACCCTAGGGTTTAACGTTTAGGGTTTAGGGTTTAGGGTTTAGGGTTTGTGTGTCTGCAATGCAGCGGCAATGCAACAGAAGGGCAGGCATTGCAATCAAGTTGCATGCTGCAACTACCCGGCTCTTGAACATCTACTGAATGTCTTTCTCGACACATGGAGCCCTAAACGCCCTAAGCCTTTGCTGAACTGTAAACCCGAAGCCCTACGCCTTGAAGCATGATTTGTAGGTTGTGGCCTTTTGGGTGTTTTTTTTTTAATACCTCGCCATGTCACCTGTCGATACTATCGTAAACCCTGAACCCTAAACCCTAAACCCTAAACCCTAAACGTCTGGGGTTGAGGTTTCAGGGCGTTCTCGATCTTGCAAGTCTTTCTTGTGAAGAGCTGCGGCCGAAAGTGTTTCTAGGTAGGCCCTTGAAACCCTAAACCCTAAACCCTCAACCCTAAACCCTAAACCCTCAACCAAAAAGGGAACATTCTTCAGACGGTATTGAGGGCTATCCTAGGTTCACATTCTTCAGATGCCCAGGGTGGGTTTCTGCAAACATTGTAGGGTTTAGGGTTTAGGGTTTAGGGTTTAGGGTTTACAGTATGCTCCACTAGGTACCATGAAGGCCCAAACCCGAAGCCCGAAATACACCATACTTCACCAGGTTTCCTAAATGTGACCTTGAAATGTTTCATATTTCCCCTTTTATGTGAACTTAAGAGGATCATAGTCTGTAGCAATTTCTATCTGTCTTTGCCCGTGAGGGTGTTAGGGTTTGGGTTTTATGTGGCCTTTGGGGCTTAGATTTCGAACCATTTTTGTTTCAGGGCATCTTGTTTTTCCAATGTCTACAGGGGCTTCAGGGCCACTACCTGGAGTCTCTAATGTAGTCCCTTATTGGGTTAGCTATAGGGGATTCTAGTATACTACCCCAAAAAGGTACTACATAGGAGCCTCTAGTTAGTAACGAGAAGGGCTACGGAGCCCAAATCCCGGAACCTTGCGAAGTCAGTAGTACACAGGGTTCAAATCACCAACCCCGATTCCTTCAAGATCAGAAATAACTCCTAAAACCACAACCCTAAACACCCTAATTATAAAACCCTGCACGCCCTAAACTGCAGGTTTGGGTTCAGGCTTTTAGGGTTTGAGGGCCCTCCTTCTTGCCTGAGGGTGGCCCTCCGCGCAAAAGCCCGCAGACGTGAGGCGCCGGGAGTGGCTGATGTCCCTACAGGTTTCAGGGTTTGCCCATGAACCTTTTTAAGCATATTCCCCTCATAAAACACGAGGAACCCGGCATAATTTCCCGAGAAGGCCTTTTAGATAAGCCCCTGATGACAGTTTGGTTTGTGCATCTTATTCCAGAACGCTACGGGAATCGGATCCTCTGCGTGCGGGGGCTACAGGATCGGATCTGGGAAGGCTTGGTTGTTGTAGAACCCCTAAAACCCAAACCCTTGAACCTGTTATCACTATACCCTACTTCGAACGGCGGATGCAACTGCCCTAAACCCTAAACCCTAAACCCTAAGCCCCAAACCCTAAACCCTAAGCCAACCCTAAACCCTAAACCCTAAACCCAATCTCCAAGAGTAGGCGCTTGGCTGTTTTTTGTTGTTCCACCCTGGGGTTTACAGTTTATGAGGCCTATCGTGCCTATAGTGTTTACAAGGTTCAGGGCTCAGACTCTGCCCCTAACAGGGTTTAAGGTTTAGGGTTTAGGAGACAATGAGGGAATTAGACCCATATCAAGGCATACTTCCATTTGTCCTTCAGAACCTACCCAGAGCATCGAGTTCTGGCAAAAGGCCCAAGTTATCTGGACTTTGTTCAATGCCTAGTTTCAGCGCAGTAGTTCGGGCAAAGCCCTAAACCTCAAAACCCTGAAACCCTTTGCAGCTTAAGGGGCTTTGCGGGCTTGGAGGGCTTTGGGTTAGCTTGCAGGGTTGAGGTCTTTGGGGCTTTGGGGTCTTCAGGGCTTTAGGGCTTTAGCGTTGAAGGCTTTAGGAATTTTAGGGTTTCTAGTGGCCTGGCATTGCAGATCTCTCGATCGGTTAGTGGCTGGGCGAACAGTTCCTCCAGTAGCGGCTCCCAGTGCTTTAGGGCTTATCAAGTTCCTATAAAGGACCATAAATCATACAGCAGCCTGAAGAAATTGCCAATGCTATCCCTCATCATATCTTATCTACTCACAACCCTTGTATAGTTGCCATATAAACCACACAAAACTCGTCGTTCTCAGTAGAGAGGGCCCTAGATTGCAGCTCTTTTTTCGCGAGTTTCTTGGGGGGGATTTGTGCTGTCCGTGCCATGGCGATGCAGTTTCAAGTTGAGGATTTATGGTGCGTTTCCTGGGTTCAGGGTTGGGCCTTCTCTTCGCCTCTTCAGAACAGGGTTTAGGGTTTAGGGTTTAGGGTTTAGGGTTTAGGGTTTAGGGTGTAGGGTGTAGGGTGTAGGGTGTAGGGTGTAGGGTGTAGGGTGTAGGGTGTAGGGTGTAGGTTGTTAAGGGTTAAGGGTTAAGGGTTCAGGCTCTGGGGGCTTAGGGTTGGGTATGAAGGCTACTCCAAGTCGTTGCTCTGTTTGAACATGCAACGCAGAGCCCAACACACCCTCATTGAAGTACATGCAGAGCCGATTTGTTCAGTGTTGGAGTCTAAATATTCTTGGCTTCTTACACTCAACTGTCACGTATGTAAATCCTACACTACAACCCTAAACCCTAAAATCCTAAACCCTAAATCCCCATCGGTCTCTTTAGGTCCTCAGCACATGCGGATCGTTTGTAGGTGGCTCTGGTGACGCTCTGCCCTTGGCTTGCTAGCTCGGCGCAGGCGGTGGGGTTTAGGGCCATCTTGAAAGGTCAGGGTAGGGTATAGGGTTCAGGGCTTATGGTCTAGGGTTTAGGGTTTAGGGCTTGGGGTTTAGGGTTTAGGGTTTAGGGTTTAGGGTTTAGGGTTTAGGGCTTCGGGTTTAGGGTTTAGGGTTTTGCCTTTGCTTTGTTCTTGGCAGCATCGGCTTGATTCTTAAGAGGCTGCGTCTTAATCTTATTGCAGCAGTGTTTCATCGTAGTCTGTGGCTACTTTGGTTCTCCAGATCCAAGAAGCACCAAAAACCTGTGGTTCTTGGCCTTCGCAGCTGCTAACAGGACATTGCCAGAAGGGCTGAGTATTCCTACCGTAAACCCTAAAACCCTAACCCCCAAGCCCTACACCCCAAACCCTTCACCCCCAAACCGAAAACCCCTAAACATATTATTTTGTCAGCCAAGTTTTGGGGTCGCCAATTTTTTCCTCAATATCTTCCTAAAATCATCCTCTGGTGTTGTCCTCCCTCATTTTCCTATCTGCCTCATCATCCTAAAATCATCCCCCTTTTTTTCCTCGAAACATCCTCTGGCATTATAGTCCCTACTTTTCCTCTCCGCCATATCAGCCTAAAATCATCCTCGTTTTGCCCTCGAATCATCCTTGGGCCTGTCCCGCCCGCTCTTTGCGTCCGCTTCATCATCCTACCATCATCCTTTCCCTTTACCTTAAATCTTCCTCTGGCAATTTCCGCCCCTTATTGTGAAGATGATTTTAGGAAGATTAGGATTCTGGAATTTTGACACAGGATGATTTTCAGGATGATCTGAGGAAACCCTAAACAAGGTCGATCCAGGCAAGGCCTCATCTCAGGTGTTGGGTTATGAGGTCGGTCTACATAGCCTTTAGGGTTTAGGGTTTAGGGTTTAGGGTTTAGGGTTTAGGGTTTAGGGTTTAGGGTGACTTGACGGGACTGAAAAACTTGGTAGCCCAGCGGTACACCCTTACTAGGTTAATGTGGGGGGCTTTCGGGTGCAGGGTTAAGGGTTTAGGGTCGGTTCAAGGTTCCCTTACAAAGTAACCTACTCCAAAAAGGGTAGCCTCATTGCGATATTCCGAGGGCCCCTAGACCCTGAGCTATTCGATGAAGCCCCCCGAGGATGAGCAGAAGAAGGGGAAGAGGAAGCAACGGAAATAAACCCTAAACCCTAAACCCTAAACCCTAAAGCGCTTCAGTATACTGCCCTACTCGGGCCCACAAAGTCCCTAAATAGGAGGTACTTTAAGGCCTGAGTATTCCCTATTTAGGGACATGGACCCTTAGGCCTGTACTGCAATTTCAAGCCCTAAACCCTAAACCCTAAGCCCTAACCCTAAACCCTAAACCCTAAACCCTAAATCGAAAACCCTACACCCTAAACGGCTCCAGCCTCTCATCGGCCGCCATTCCCAACCCTGGTCAAGCTGACGGATGCCGGCTGCGTTTTGTTCGTGAACTCGAAAGGGTGAAGCAGCTGTATCAGCACCCTAAATCCTAAACCCTAAACCCTAATCCCTAAAACAACCTAAACACTAACCCTTAACCCTCAACTCTAAACCCTAAATCCTAAAAGACCCCAAGCCCTAAAAAACCCAAAAACCTACAAAACCCTAAACCCTAAAAAACCCTAAACCCTAGACCCTGAACCCTTAACCCTAATCCATAAACCTTTGAGGACCCCCCCCCCCCCCCAACCCGTCCTGATTCCCGACTTCTGTTCCAGGCGGAAGGCGTGGACTCCTTGACTGAAACCCGGCTGCCCGTTGCAAGAAATCACGAGTTCCCTGAATGTTGAGGGTTTTTGTCCGGGTCGTAGGCTTCAAGAGTTCAAGAGGTTAGGGTTCAGGGTTCAAGGGTTTTGGGGTTCAGGGTTTTCCCTTCAATGCCTCTATGTCCCCGACTGAAAGGGAGTGAAGAGGCCTTGCCCCCATGCTCTCCGGCCCTTATTTCCTTGTTTTGAGGGTTTAGGTTGCCTTATACGCCCTTGGGATGTTCCCCCCCGTATACTAACAGTCCTCAATAGGGATCATAGTACCCCCCCCCCCCCCCCCCCAGCCCATTATAATCCCCACTAAGGACTTTTAGTATAAGGGGGAACATCCCAAAGGAGTCCCTTTCAGGGTTCAGGCTTTAGGGTTTAGGGTTTAGGGTTTAGGTGTTTTCCTGGGTTACACTTGGGTCTAGAGGTCCCTACGCCACTTCTGGATTTTATTGGATTCATGTCATTCAGATTGAGTTGGTGGTGCTCCTTGCCCAACCCAAGTGGATTTCATGCGTCCGGCTGGGACCCCTGTTTGGCGGCCGGGTTCCCTAAACCCTAAACCCTAAACCCTAAACCCTAAACCCTAAACCCTAAACCCTAAACCCTAAACCCTAAACCCTAAACCCTAATTGAACTCCAAACCCTAAACCCTAATTGCCCTAAACCCTAAACAAAACGGCAAGGACCTGTCGAAGGGCATCCTCGGAGGAGACCGCGATGTCTACTACCCCAGGTGGTTCCTGGGCGAGTGGGAGGTCCGGGGCCCTCAATAAAGAGGGTTCAGGGTTTAGGGTTTTGGGTTGTGGGTTTTGGGTTTTGGGTTTTGGGTTTAGGGTTCAGGGTTTGGGGCAGATATATATATATATATATACACATATCTGCATATATGCATATGCAACATACCCAAAGTTAAGGGCAGCTAGGGCGATAGCTACGCAGTTTGCTGAGGCATTCAAGGCACTCCAGGTGGAGCCTGTGCCCTAAACCCGATGAGCCCTATGCCTTCCATATAAGGGGTTAGGGTTTAGGTTTTTAGGGTTTACTGTAGGGTTTAGGTTTTTGGGTTAGGGTTTAGGTTTTGGGGATTTGTTTTTTGTTTGGTCTCCAGCCCTATCGACCCGATTCGTGCCACATTCTGATCATGGGAAGCGTTCGAAATGCGGTTGCTCTGGATGCAAACCTTCCAGGCCCCTCTGTGTGGTGTGTATGGGTGGGTTGGGACAGGATGCGAGCAGCCGTTTCATTGAAGAGTTGAAACCCAAAGCCCTAAAAACCCTAAATCTAGATAGGGCAGGTTTTCGGCTTGGCCTGTGGTTTAGGGCTTCGTTTAAGAGATTCGGATTAGGGCTTAGGGTTTAGGGTTTAGGGTGTGAGGTGTAGGGTTTAGGGTGGTTTCGGCTACGTAGCCGGGCTCAGAGTCGTAGATGTCAGGTGGGGCGGGCAGCTTGGGGCAGCGAGAGTTGTCCTCCTGAAAGACGCACCCTACACCCAAAACGAATGCGAGGTTACTACTGAAATCCTGGACCGAAGCCGTGACCCAAAACCCCAGCCCCGTTCAGTTACCCATTAGCCTTTGGTCCTTCTATAGTGGTACTGGTACTTGTGGAGGGTGGGGGGGGGGGGGGGGGGGGGGGGGGCAAATATCAAACCCTAAAACCCTAGAACCCTAAAACCCTAAAACCCTAAAACCCTAAAACCCGAAAACCCTAAAACCCTAAAACCCTAAAACCCTAAAACCCCAGACCCTAAAACCCTAAAACCCCAAAACCCTAAAACCCTAAAACCCTAAAACCCTAAAACCCTGAAACCCTGAAACCCTGAAACCCTAAACCCTGAAACCCGAGTTCCCCTGCAGGCGACGACCGAGCTTGCTGCTGTTGAGTTTCCCCAAGGTGAAGCTGCCGCAGGTAATGAGGCGGCTCGAGCATTTCGCTCACACGCGCAGTAGGTTTAGGGTTTAGGGTTTAGGGTTTAGGGTTTAGGGTTTAGGGTTTAGGGTTTAGGGTTTAGGGTTTAGGGTTTAGGGTTTAGGGTTAGGCTTCTTTTTAGGAGTAGCTGGGGCTCTTTTTGCGGTACCAAGAATTCACGGGGGCACATCTTATAGTAGCCTCCTTCACCCGAAGGGCCATCAATGAGTGGTTGCGTGTCTGGGTTTACAGTGGTACCACAAAAGAGACATGGAAGTTTAGTCACCATGACAAGATCCTTCAGTACATAACATGGTACCCTCTTTATGACAACTTAACTGCTTTTCCTCAACAAAGGGCCGGGCTTCACCGGGATCTACTTGGTACTTCTTAGCCAATTATTACTGCACCTATAACCATATTAGGGCACTGAAGGGGCTCTTTCAGTGGGTTATAAGTACAGTTATCCTAAACCCTAAACCCTAAACCCTAAACCCTAAACCCTAAACCATTTTAAGTACAATTTTAATTGGTTAATAAGTACCAAGAACCTCCCGGGAGAGCGAACGGGACCTTCCAGCAGAGTTGTGGGGTTCTGGGCCTCCCTTCAGGGTTTAGGGCTTTTAGGGTGTAGGGTTTAGGGTTTAGGGTTTAGGGTTTAGGTTTTAGGGTTTTAGGGTTTTAGGGTTTAGGGTTTAGGGTTTAGGGGTTAGGGGTTGGGGGTTAGGAGCCTGGAAGGGAATCTTTTTTTTTGCTCGCCCAGCTCTTTTCCTTTTCCTTCTTTTTGCTCGGCCAGCCGCGTCCCGAGCACAAAAAAACACACCCGTGGCCAGCTCTTTTCCTTTTCCTTCTTTTTGCTCGGCCAGCCGCGTCCCGAGCAAGCAAAAAAAAAAAGCGCGCGGAGTGTTTTCTTTGCTCGGCCAGCCGCGTCCCGAACAAAAAAATCGCACCCCTGAAGGAAGGCCCACACGACCCCCGGCCCGCAAGTGAGTGAGTGACCGGGTGCGTCCCGAGCAAAAAAAAAACGCGCGCGGGGAGTGTTTTTTTTGCTCGGCCAGCCGCGTCCCGAACAAAAAACAAATCGCACCCCTGAAGGAAGGCCCACACGACCCCCGGCCCGCAAGTGAGTGAGTGACCGGGCGCGTCCCGAGCAAAAAAAAAAAAACGCGCCCGGAGTGAATTTTGTTTTGCTCGGCCAGCCGCGTCCCGAGCAAAAAAAATAACGCGCCCAGAGTGTTTTTTTTTTGCTCGGCCAGCCGCGTGAGTTACAAAAAGGCGTGTTGAGCAAAAAGCGTACGGAACAAAAAAACACTCTTACCGCCTGGAAGTATAGGTTGAACGATTTAGGATCTCTTTGGGCCATAGCGTTGACCCATTTCTTGTGTGTCGACTGTGCTAGCTCCCAACGGCAAGCTTTGAACAGGAATCTCTTCCAACCTAAGCCATACTCCTCTCGGCTTTCCTCAAACCATAGCTCCTTTTAAGGTAGTTACATGGTCCCTACCACATGGTCACACAGTCCCTTACCTCCTTTAAAGGGGTTCTGAAGCATGGGCCCTTAGGTTGTATAGGGCATAAACCCTAAACCCTAAACCCTAAACCCTAAACCCTAAACCCTAAAGCGAGGGTATATAAGGGGTCCCCTTTAGAAGGCGGTGCGGCAACGGGAGCTGCTGGGCACCCGCAAGGCTGAGGGTTTAGGGTTTAGGGTTTAGGGTTTAGGGTTTAGGATTTAGGGTTTAGGGTTTAGGGTTTAGGGTTTAGGGTTTGGGTTTCGGGTTTGGGGTTTAGGGTTTAGCGAGATTGCTGGAAAGATTTTTAGAGTTTAAAGTCTTTTTGCGGTTTTGGGTCTTAGTAGCCCGGCGGTGCCCTTCACCCTTTTTGGGGGTTCTGGGTTCCCTGACGAAGTAGCCAACCCCCCAAAAAGGGGTACCCTTATTGTCATTTTAATATGGGTACTGGGCTGCAAGAGGTCCAGCTGTGGAAGCCTTGAGGTAAAATAATTGGAAGGGACTAGCGTACGTCTCGCTAAGCTACTGGTTCCACTTGTACAACACTAGAATACTGTACAGGGAGCCTCGGGGGCGGGCAACTGTGTCTTTGTAGTCCTTAACCCTCAACACGGTAAACATACCAAATGTTTAAGTTACATTTCTGGCTAACCGACCGTGTTCGTAATTCCTGTGTCCTGTCTTGAAATCTGCAAGCCCACCCCCCAAAAAACCCTAAACTCAAAGTTACAGGATGCAAAAGCGCTGTGCTGTCTTCGGAATTCCTGCGTCCTGTCTTGAAATCTGCAGGTCCCACCCCTCCTAGACCCCAAGCCCTAAACCCTACAAACCCTAAACCCTAATCCCTAAACCCTAAACCCTAAACCCCTATACATCTGGAGCAGTCTTGAGAGGCAGTAGAGCGATACCCGCAGAAGTACGTCGACTTCGAGGGCGGCCTGGCCCAAAAGGCTTAGACTTTTAGGGTTGAGGCTTTAGGGTTTAGGGTAAACCCTAAAGCCTCAACCCTAAACCCTAAACCCTAAACCCTGTAGGGTTTTAGGTTTCCAGAGTTCTTGGGTTCCACGGTTCTAGTTCTCGGGTTCTCGGGTTAGCGTTCTTAAGGTTCCGGGATCGCCTGGGCGAGAATGCACGGTACAAGACCATACATTTTAGGCTGCGGGTCCTAGGGGACTTAGCTCGCACACACTAAAAAGTATATATATATATATATATATATGCATATAGTTATATATATATAGGTACATATACACCCTTGCCAAGTCCAAACCCTCAGAGAACCTAGCGGTGTGATCGTCAAGCTGCATCGTAAAGCCTAAACTATAACGACCTTCCAGCCTAAACCCTCAACCCTAAACCCTCAACCCTGAACCCTAAACCCTAAACCCACAGAGGCTCTTAAGGGTTTGGCGCTTTTGGGGTCAAAGAGCTTCCGGGAGATCTTGAGCTCCTTCGCAAGGGCAAGTCATCGCAGACAGGGCCTACAACATGCGAGGCACGGCGAGCATCCGGGTGCGTGGGTTCAGGGTTTGGGGCTTGGGGTTTAGGGTTTGGGGTTTGGGGTTTGGGGTTTGGGGTTTGGGGTCCCAAGAAAGCCCCGAGCTTTGTTTATTCCTTATTTTGCTATTAAAGACTGCTGCTTGGGCAATGTCGTTCTGTGGAACTGTTTGTGTAAATTGAACAATCCCAATAGTAGCACTACCAAAATCGTATGAATTTACTGGTTTTGTTTCCTAAACCCAAAAAGCCCTAAACCCTAAACCCTGAAAGCCCTAAACCCTGAACCCTAAGCCCACTGAAGCCCTAAACCCTAAACCCTAAACCCTAAACCCTAAACCCTAAACCCTAAACCCCAAACCCCAAACCCTAAACCCTAAACCCCAAACCCTAGGAAGGGGGTTTGGCCCCATGGAGGCTACGTCCGCGGCTCCGGCGGGGGGCCGCGCGCCTTCGAAGCGATCGACTGGGATCCCAAGAAGCCGAACATTCTTTCGGCCTCCTGGGCTTCAGTGGGTTTAGGGTTTAGGGTTTAGGGTTTGGGGTTTAGGGTTTAGGGTTTGGGGTTTAGGGTTTAGAGTTTAGGGTTTAGGGTTTAGGGTTTAGGGTTTAATTTAGGGTTTTCAGGGGGTTTAGGGCTTCGAAGGGTTCATGTGCAGTTAGCTATGGAGGACAACTTTGATAATAGCTTCGTATCACTTGATTTGGGTTTCTTACACCTTCAGCTTTAAGCTGAAGGGTTGGCAGTCTGGTTTGAGTTCCACCGGGGGTTCCGAGTGCTGGGGCGTAGGGCTGAGGATGAAGCTGACCCAGAGCGGTTTAGGATTTGGTGGTGGGTCTTGGAGTACTATACTTTAATACTTCTTTTGGTTTCTGGGTTCCTATTACAGCTACTTATACCTAAAAAGTACATACCTTTTTTCTAGGGTCTACTCCAAAGCTAAGGGTGTGTACGGCATGCTAGCATCACAAGTTACAAGCCAAAGCTAGTGTGATATCGGATTGTCCACCTGGCATCCAATTTTATTTTCTAAGGCACGGTTGCACGGTTCTGTTTTTGTTCATTCGATTGTTCTCACACCAGCAAGCATAATTGGAAAAGTTGTAATCATCCCAGTGGTCATCGAATGGGCTCTATCAAGAACAGAATCAAGAAAGTAGCGAGCTCAAGCATGACAAGCAATTAAGCTGCTCCGGTGTGCCCTGAGGTTACCATCAAAAGGGATGGCCTTTCCATCAAGACTGAAACACGGATCAAGAAGCGGTCTGTTGGCATCCCTGAAGGATCGATGTCACTAGACCTTAAACCCTAAACCCGAGACCCTATAGACCCTAAATTGGTCGGCGGCTCTAAGCGTCCTTTTTTCGGACATGTGGGTTTAGGGTTTAGGGTGTAGGGTTTGGGGTTTAGCGTTTAGGGTTTAGGGTTTAGGGGTGGACTTGAGTGTACCAGGAAAGGTAGACTCCATCTTCACCCTCAGTTTGCTGGACATTGTGGGGTTCAGGGAGTGATGCACGTGGAGGATGTAATGGTGCACCTTGGGGACCAATAAGCCCTAAACCCTAAACACATCATTATCCCATTTTGGGGGGATCCTTTGGTCCCCAGGGCTTAGGGTTTAAGGTTTAGGGATTAGGGTTTAGAGTGATGACTGGGTAGGCCCTTAAATTGATTTTGCCAATCTTCCCTGATGGTTTGCAAGAGGATCATATCCGAATATTATGCAGTGGGCGTCACGGGCCAACCTGGGTTCCGCAAGGACTTTAGGGTTTAGGGTTTATAGGGTTTATAGGGTTTATAGGGTTTATAGGGTTTATAGGGTTTATGGGGTTTATAGGGTTTTATAGGGTTTATAGGGTTTATAGGGTTTAGTGCTTAGAGGGTTTATAGGGTTTATAGGGTTGTTAGGGTTTATAGGGTTTATAGGGGTTACAGGGTTTATAGGGTTTATAGGGTTTATAGGGTTTAGGGTTTAGGGTTTAGGGCATCTCGCCGTGCAGCGGCAGTAAGTACCATGTGGAAATGGCGCCCCTACACACCCAGGGGTGTGGGGGGGGCGGCATGTCACGGGAAGGCATTTGTTTTCAGTGCAGTCCAGCAAGCAATTTTCATTGGTGCTGGTCTCTTTCTCCCCACCGGCTGTGAGCTTCCATGGGCGAGGCCTTGATCTTGGAGGCACAGCACAGCCCTAGGGGCTGCATTCGACCATTCTCCAATGGCACCGCCCATTGTCCATCCAGAAAAGGCGTGTCTGGCTGCCGGGTATAGTTCTGGGTCCAGGCACCCTAGTATAGGGTGGGTACGGCCTAAGCAGGTCGGGTGGGAATTTAGGGTTAGGGTTTAGGGTTTAGGGTTTAGGGTTTAGGGTTTAGGGTTTAGGGTTTAGGGTTTAGGGTTTAGGGTTTAGGGTTTAGGGTTTAGGGTTTAGGTTTAAGGGTTTAGGGTTTAGGGTTTAGGGTTTAGGGTTTAGGGTTTAGGGTTTAGGGTTTAGGGTTTAGGGTTTAGGGTTTAGGGTTTAGGGTTTAGGGTTTAG
The DNA here is from genome assembly GCA_905221605.1 of Symbiodinium natans. Taxonomy (NCBI): domain Eukaryota; class Dinophyceae; order Suessiales; family Symbiodiniaceae; genus Symbiodinium; species Symbiodinium natans. The sequence goes on from CAJNDS010000691.1 coordinate 795,425, forward strand.
GGTTTAGGGTTTAGGGTTTAGGGTTTAGGGTTTAGGAGCCACTGCCCTCATGGACAGCGCCCTATGCGCGCAGGACGCGATGACCTCTTCAACAGCAGCGAAGTCTACGTGCAAGTGCCTCCGGTGGTTCAAGTTGGGCATTGTAGGGTTTTAGGGTGTTAGGGTTTTAGGGGTTTAGGGGTTTAGGGTTTAGGGTTTCGGGTTTCGGGTTCAGGGGCATTGTAGCTTTAGGATGTGGATGTACGGGAATCGTGAAACTCTCTGATGCCTCCCAGTTTCTAGAGATCTTGTGCAAAGCTTGATCCGTTGGCGCGTGCTAAGACCTGAACCTTGAAAGTCAAAGGGCGGGTTGGAGAAAAAGGTTTAGCCATGCAAGACCATATTTACAGTTTTGTCCAAAGGGAAGCGAGGACATTTTGTGTTCCACACACGCGACACAAACGTTACAAACTACCACACACTATATATAGACCCCGAAGCCCACCAAATAGTGATACCCTTGGCATACCTCAAGGTAGTAGCACACCTTTTTTTGCAAAATCCCCACACAAAAGGTAAGACCTATTTTGGAACGCCCCCCATGCCCTAAACCGTAAACCCTCAGATGTGCCAACGCCCAGGAAGTCAGTGGCTCTGGCGGAAGCCGGGACAAGGTAACGCCCATCCGCTGTGTAAACAAGCGCCTTGGACGGGACTAGGGCCTGGGTTGAGGGTGGTTTTGGGGTTTAGGGTTTAGGGGTCAGGGTTTAGGGGGATTTTGGTTTCCCAAGTTTCTGCCCTCGCGCGTTTCACCCCTACCTAGACGAAGTAGCGCTGATAAAAGCCAAAAAGGTACATGTACCTCAGTTCACTCTTCCTTTGTTCAGGTGCAAGATTGCTCTCGGTAGGAGGAGGTGCAATACAGCATCCTTAGAAAGGCCCAACGCTGGCCATCATAGATACGCCCAGGGCCACCTGTGAACATAGCGTCGTTGCTTTTGCCAGGACGGCGATTCTTTTCCTAGTATTGCTCCTGTTGCTCATTCTTCTCATTGCTATATTGAGCACATGACCTACCAAAGGTTTAGTGTGCCCCTCCGCTCCTGCGCAGAAGACCCGCTTTGTTTCACGTCTAACTAGGCTTCAACCACCTGTGCCTAAGACATGAAGACGAAGCCCTAAACCCTAAGGCCCAATGTGTGGTATCTTCGCCAAGGTTCAAGAAGACCAGCGATTCGGAGATTTTGGTTCTGCAGCGTTTGGAGACCCTGTGCATGCTGCTGCTTACTGCTTCGGAAATTCCCTAAACCATAAACCTCAAACCGCTTAAGGGGCTCTGGACGTTTAGGATGATGGTTTCCACCGGAGGGCATGTGGTCTCAAGCCGTTTGAGCCGTTGCTAGCTCCAGACAGTGTCCTGAGGTTGATCGGCCTTATCTTTGTTGGGTTTTATGGCTTAAGATTTGGGGTTTAGGGTTGAGGTTCAGAGAAAGGTTTCTGGTGTAGGGATTCTAAGGGCTCAGGGCTTAGGGCTTAGGGTTTGTTAGTTTGAGGGTGATGGGGAGCTGCAGAGGGGCCATGTCCCCATGCTGTCCTGAGCGTCCATCGGGTATAGGCACTGTCAAGCCTGCTTACAGCCAAAACCTTTTAGCTGAAACCCTCAACCCTAAAGCCTAAACCTTCAAACCCCTAAACCCTCATTAGACCCTAGACCCTAGACCATACACCCCAAACCCTAAACCCTTATGATCATCCCTAAACCCCTCTACGCCCTAATTCGTCCCTACATTAGAGAAAGCCTCAAGGCCCCCTACAAAAGTTAGTTCCAGACCAGGAGATTTTCCCGCGCCTGAACGGGGAGTTGGCTACAGACCTGGAGAAGCCCTCTGTCATCTACAAGTACAAAGGCCTCACAGCTTCCTCATTTGCCGGACCTATGGGTTCAGAGTTTAGGAGGGTTTTAAGTTTAGGGCACCCCCGCACCCTAAACCCTAAAACCCTAAACCCCTAAAACCGTAAAACCCTAAAACCCTAAAGCCTAAAACCCTGAACCCTCAAAATACGGCACCCCTTGGACCCCTAAATGCATGCCGTTTCGACCATCTCAGGTCTTTTGCCCCGAAATCCCACCCCACAACACCCATGCACACGACTCAGCGTCAGACCTGTCAGTTTAGGGTTTGGGATCTTGGGTTTGAGGTTTAGGGTGACTATTCTCAACGGGTCCCGATCCAGGCCTCAAACCTAAACCCTAAAACGACCCGTTTTGGGGGCTTAAGTGCCTACGCAGGGCTCAGGGTTTAGGGTTTAGGGTTTAGGGCTGAGGGTTTAGGGCTCAGGCCTGGCGATGTTCAGGCCTGGCGATGTATGGGTACATGGACTCCCTGCGGCTCAAAGCCCCTTAAAAAGGCTCTCGAAAGTTTCGATCACTTGTTTAGGGTTTAGGGTTTAGGGTTTAGGAGTTTAGAATTAGGGTTTAGGAGTTTAGAATTCGGGTTTAGGAGTTTAGAATTAGAGTTTAGGGTTTAGGGTCTAGGGCTCAGCAGCTCATGTACGAGCTTTCACTCGTCGATCTCTTTCCTCACGTGACGGAGAAGTACCGACCCACCCAGGGATCCATAAATTTCAGAACATCTAAAGTTATCTATCATCTTCAGCTGCACCCTAAACCCTAAGCCTCGAACCCTGAACTCTATACCCTTGAACCGCAGGGCCTGCACTCGAACCCTAAAGCCTCGGCACTGAACCCTAAACCCCAGAATTCTAGGTTGCCGAGGACCATAATCTGAAAAACTCCGGTGGCCGAGGACCGTAATCTGAAAAAAAAAAACACACCGGGGAGGAAAAGAACCAAATGTTGAAAACCGAAAAACGTTTATATACAAACAGGTAAGAGAGGGTTTAGGGCTTTGGGTTTGGGGTATCTACGTGTATTCCAGGGTCTAGAGACTCATACTGCCCAGCCATCGCGTGCCTCGCCAGGCGTCTTGACACGGCAGCCGGACTCTCCGCTCTCACCCAACATCAAAGCGCTGTAGCGCGGTCCAAGGGAATCCAAACTTTCAGGGTTTAGGGTTTAGGGTTTACGGTCTTCGGGACCTGAAGCTACACAATTCGTATGGAATTCTGGGTAAACAAACCTTACAGAGCAAAGACTGTAATGTTTTTCCATTTGCAGTTTCATGGAAACCCTAATTAGACCTTGAACGACCCTAAACCCCAAACCCTAAACCCAGAACCCTAGAAACCCTAAACCGAAACCCTGAACCCTAAACCGGGGTTCACGGTTTAGA